>CM037919.1:13412619-13822619 GCA_021346845.1 Apeltes quadracus
CTGTGGTTTTACATTTCATAACATATGAATCAACGAGACAATGTAAACTAAATAATGGATGCGTTTTTTATTTGATTTTTATTTGATTTACCGCTGCTTAGACTGCATAAGCTCTTCTTTGGTACTTCCCTCTTTTAGTTTTTTCCTCACGTCTTTATCGGAACAATGAAATGCTTCGTGAAGGGAAGAAAATCACCACACTTTAGCTTGCCTTGTGTGAAGAAAAGATGGAAAATCTCTAGTCTTAAACGTAGCTAAAGGCTGCAAAAAAAGCCTCACATCCCCTAAAAAACATCAATCCCTAAGTATAATCCCTTAATAACAGGTTGGGACAAATTCGAAAGGTCACTAGATGAATAATTATGTCATACTAATAATAATAATATGAGCTGAGCAAATTGTGTTTAATTCATTTGGAATTTCCCTTATTAAATCCATCTTTGGTTGAGCTCTTCATAATGGGTGATGTTTAAAAGGCATCACAAGCCAAAACATTTTGGGGAACATTAGAAGCGAGCCGTTGGCATTCGGGAGAAGAAAGTTCCACATTCATTTTGAAAAACAAAAACGTAATTTAATGGTGGAAAATGACACACTTACGTAACAACATCTTCCGTATTACAGACAAACACTGCGGCCATGTCGGTGACTTCTGGTGGCTTCCAGACAAAACGAACGCAGGGTGTAACTGCCTGTCTTTGAAAAAAGCTGTAAACAACAGTCGCACACATGCTCCTCAGTCAACAGTCAACAGTCGCACACATGCTCCTCACCAGGCCGGTGTGATGACGCGAGGGTTGATCCCTGCGTAGCCACATTCAATGACTCCTATAGAATCCACACTCTGTTTGTCCAGGTGCACCAATGACAAGAAAAAACCTGAGCCCCACTCTGCTTACAACCACACGTCATGTGTGGGTGTGCATGTGTTTACATTCAGAAGGTTCTCTGTGTGTGTGTGTGTGTGTGCGTGTGTGTGTGTGTGTGTGCGTGTGTGTGTGCGTGTGTGTGTGCGTGTGTGTGTCTCCCATAATCACATCGTGATGAGGGAGTAAATGTGCTTTGCCGGGCTGATGTGTGCTCCGATAGACACCTGCAAACGGCCTTTCTCTCTCTGTGTCCTCACCTGTGACCCTTTTTCTTTTCAACACCCCAGCATCTGCTCTCCTGTCTGCCCCCCGGGGGAGAGAGGGGGGGGGGGGGGGGGGGCACCGGACAATTGGTTCAGCTGGAAGGATTCCTGGCAGAGTGATTTTGTCGTGATGTAATGTAAATCACATTGCCAGGGA
Organism: Apeltes quadracus; assembly: GCA_021346845.1. NCBI lineage: Eukaryota > Metazoa > Chordata > Actinopteri > Perciformes > Gasterosteidae > Apeltes > Apeltes quadracus. The sequence goes on from CM037919.1 coordinate 13,413,909, forward strand.
TTTCCAACCAGCTAAAGCTGAGACCCCAGACCGGTGTCTGATCCCCCCCCCCTCCTCTACCGGCCCTCCCGACGGCTGCTCCGCAACACCATCACCCGCGGGAGTCTTGTGTGCATGTTCCTGTTGGAGGACGCTCCAGGTTGATGGAGGGGCAGGACTTAGCTCGCTCCGTGAACAGTCCAGTGAAAGCCTGTGTTCACAGTGTCTAAGTTCCGCTCCTCGCGAGCCCTTCCAGCTTTCGACTCCCAGAAATCAACACCGAAGCGGCGGTTTTAATTTGCTGCCACGTGGCGGATGAACTTGCACCATTGAATTTACCCCGTTACAAGTCTTCTCACCCGCTGGCGGTGGCACCGCGTTGAGGAGCACTCATTGAGCCACAATCTTCCCAGTCCCAACACATAGGACATCTAAATGCGAAAATATATATATATATATGCTTTATAGATATTTGTTGTGTAACTGACATACAGTGGCAAATGTGTTCCCAGCAAGCCATTCATTTGGTCTGTTCTTGACAGACAGAGGAGAAACAGCACAATAGATTCAGTCTGAGGGCCGAACGGGGTCCTGATGAAGAGAGAGATGGGTAACAGAAGTAGGCAGGGAGGGGAGGGCTTACTCGTGCAGGAAGGAAGTACAGGAAATGTCCCATCAGGGAAACAAGTAGCGATGTAATTGTGATTCGTGAGCTCATTCTGTGTCTGGGTGGTCGTCAAAGCAAAGCCCTGATTGATTGTCCATGTATGGTGTGTAGGGGGGAAAAACGACCAAACAATGCCGCTATCGTGTTCAATGAAAGCAAGAATAATGTACATGTTTAGTTTGATTTCAATTTCTGTTTTAATGTTTAGGATTATATTATTTATTTTCCTTACCTTCATTTTTTTCCTGCAATGATTTGATTTCTTTATTGTTATTGTACCTGTATAGATAGAGATCTAGATCTTTGTGGAACTTTCCCCGTATCTGGTGTTTGCCTTTTGTTGTGGTGAAAGTGAGGTGGTGCAGGTACCTGGGCTCAACCTCCTGTGCCTACTGAGCTGATAACAGTTTGATGTTAAACAAACACTGGCTCAGTTCAGCAGGAACCGGAGTTAGGCCCTCTGCAAACAACTCACGCCGACAAGAGGATATCACAAGAGGACATTAACGGCCGTGTTTCGATTCACATATTTCTGTGAATATGTCCTTAATAGCGGGAAATCTGTTTTTTTTGCGTTGTTTGTGAATCTGTTGATTAAGAGTTGATGAGCCGGCAACAACCTCAGGCCCAAAACCCTGCGAGGAAAATTCGTAATTTGTGATTTTGGGGTATAATTCACTGCGAACATGGCTAGCGTTGCCATAGCACTGTGATTCCAGCTTTTTGGATCTGTAGCAGTGTAGCCTGCCTGCAAGTACTTCTTGCCTCCGAGGATGGAGTCATTTCTTTACACTCACGTAAACGCCCGCACACATCCTCTTTGAGCGGTAACCTCTCTGTTAAGCTTGTAATGGAGGAAATCTGCTTCCGTTGGTTTGCTGCTACTGAAGAATCACAGGAGCAGAATTTTTCCAGTTGTTCTTTCTACATCTGAGTGCACGAAGGTTACAGGAAGAATCACTTGGACGTCAGCGAAGTCAAGCTGGTGCATTTCAATAGTTGTTGAACGTGCCTTAGTTTGGTTTATTTTAGCAATCTTAGCAGCGTGCTAATAAAAATAAATAGTATTTACAGTCAGTTATAATCAAATAATTAAGATGATCAAATAATGGGTAAAAGTGCTCTACATATATTTCAGAAAATATCTATTTGTTGACAAAGATGAGCTTACAGCTAGAAGCTAACGGCGCTAACCCCACAAACAGTGCGACGGTGCTAGCAGCGCTGGGCGTGGCTTACAGTGCAGAGCGGCGGCCAATAGCTAACCACGAGTGTTAATGAACATTAACATTAAATTACGAATAGTGATGTAAAGTACTTGGTTTTTTGCTTGACATCATCGTTCAATAAAGAACCTTACCACATGCTACGTTTTTTTTCTGTCTGTTTTTTTTATTTTTAGAGTCACTGAATCCGAAAGATGAAAAATAAATTTTCGGCTGCAGCCGTTTGCTGCTGAGACACGGCTCAAACTACAGCTTATACCAGATTCACTGGGTTCCATTTGAACTCTGATCTTGTCAAACTACTGCAAAGCCATTAGTAGGGGGATTTCTTTACAAATTTTAACTGTTGATGGTGTATTTTCAGATGGTATTTATTATACACGACATTATTATAAAATATTATAAAATGAGCCAAAACTGTCGATACCAAGGGTTTTCTTTGAGTTTAGATGTAACTCAAATGAATTTAGACAAACCTGGTGAGACTGAGGCTATTTTCTAACATAACAAATGAAGCAATCTTAAAAGAGAAAATTAAAATATACGAAATACAGTCTGGGGCACTTTTGAGGCTTTAATTGGAGTTTGCTTCAGCTAATGACTGTCCTCCGTGACCTGACCTCACCTGTATGTTGTATGTTTCACTTCACATTTTAATGATATCACCTAAAGCTCAAAATATTAGTCACACTCAAAGTTCACACTAAAATAGAAAAGTGTGATGTGAAAGAGCGTTCCTATGAAAAATACATTTACATACAACCTCCCTGCTGGCTCAGTTTTTAGTGAAGCTGGACGAGTGTGTAAAAAAAAAAACAGCTTCGAGGCTTCAAGGATGTGTTATCTTGTTAAAAACTGCCTCAACAGATAAAATATGTAAAAGATTCTCCCCACAAACAGATTTTTTAAAAGCGATACCGTTTGGTATTTTCGGGCCAGAAGGTACGACGCGTAGAGCCGTGAGAAGAGAAAACCAGTGGGTCGTCTGCCGCTGGCATGCTTTCACTCACTTCAACTGCAATACCAACATGCACACGCCGGTTCACTGAAACATGTACATTCCACATGACCAATGAAGAATGAATGGGCTTGGAGACCGAGCGTGTGTGCACACGCGTCCGTTCACACGGGGGGAACAAACCCTACAGCCGGGATGCCCGTGTGTCTCACGGTGACGACGTCGTGACTCTGATTGGCCTCCTGTGGAAGAAGCTGCAGCTCACCTGAAGCCTCGAGCTACGAGTGATGTAACAGACCCGTCTGTGAATCCAGTCTGGACCGTCGTAATGCTTCTGCGGTCTGACACAGTGGTCACATTGCTGCTGCCGTCCGCAGGAAAACGAGCAGTTGGGACTTTTGCCGTAATTGGCCCCCATTGTTTTCGATTCGAGCAAGAACTCAAGGCTTGCAGTTTCATCGCCTCTTCAGATGTGGTTGTTTGATCTTCTGTAATATAAAAGTACTGATTTAAGCAGCTTAAAGGCTCGGAGGTAAAAACCTCAGTCACAGACACAGAAATAAAGTCAGGTAGCCTGTTCATACATTAAAATGTGTGCTGGGTGATGAGATGGCAGGGAATATGCAGGTTGGACTGAACCCTGCCTGGGGAGATTGTGTCGTTTTTCACATTTTTGGGCTTTATCCAATATTCAAACACACACAATAATACTCCCCTGAAGCTGCGTGGTCACCGATAAAAAATAGAGAGCAAGCTGGAAGCTAAATCTAATCAGAGCTTGCACAAAAAAAACATTTTTTAATACAAATTGCCAACACGTCCGTTTCTGAATTATCCAACAGTCAGGGATGTGAACACAAGATGCTATCTGCATCCGCGCAGGACGAAAGACAAAGAGAGAAAAAAAGACAATGATAAAGAACAGTAAGAAAAATGCAATGGGTGAATCAGTTCCGTCTCAAATCAGGAAGTACAGTTTCACGTGAGATTAAAGCAAACTATTAAATCACCTCACTCTCAGCAAGAACACCGGAGGTGGTGATGTCATGTGTTCTAATCTCATCTGCAGCCTCCTCGCGCGTCTGCTTTTGTCTTTCTGTCTGTGTGTTAATTTGTCTTGGTTTGCTTGAAGTCCTTCTTTATTCACTGTGCAGAACTGCACATCTCTGCTGAAGAAGATGGTGCTGCAGGGTCACATGGACATGTGAAGGGCGCCAAGACTGTCACGCTCTTTAAAATTGGTTTCTTATCTTTTTTTCATTAAAGAATATAAGTTAATTCCACTAATGCACTTTTTTATAAAACTCAAATGTATTCTGCTCTCACCTTAAATAAATAGTTCAACACTTGATTGGAATAATTTTCTTTCTGGCCAAAACTAATAAGCAAAGATAGATGTCTGCATTAAGGCAATAAAAACATTGTGTGTGTGTGTGTGTGCGTGTGTGTGTGTGTGTGTGTGTGTGTGTGTGTGTGTGTGACCCATTCCCGCATTTCTGACACAATTGGCAGAAACGAGTATGGCTTTTTTCATAAATAAATATACATATATTGATTTGTACTGTATGGATCCCAAAAGAAATCCCTGCTTTCACTTCATTAATGTTTCACCCAAAGTGAGTCTCCACTGCGACGATGTCACACGTCTGTCCCACTGGCATTGAATGGAAGAAGAGGTGGCATTTTCAAGGCTGGGATGAAAAGTCATTGATTCTTTTTTTTTTATTTGGACAACATTACACCAGAATTCAAGCTGACATATTTGGTATTTTTGGACACCGTGGGAATTTGAGTTGTGCTGAAAATAAAGTTTTGTCTGCGCAGTTCTAAATGATGAAACCACTCCGAGGCCAGAAGGAGATCGAAGGGCTCCCCCCTCAGGCAGGGCAATCACCTTTTCATGGCATTACAGGTGAGCTCAGTGGGATAGACATAAAAGGGGACAAAGCAACAAAAGACATGATGATAACAGATGGGAAGCCTGGGAATCAAATAACCCTTTGGCATAAAAAAATGATGAGAGTTTATTATATTTTTGAGCATCGCGTTCAGTGCTTTTGGTATTGTAAACTATAAGACAGCACCCTCTGGTGATTCCTCCACTGAAGAATGAGTTACGCCGCATGTCCGCCGCAGCAGGAAAGCTGCTGTTGTGTTGATAAGAAAATGGGGTGAGAACTTCTCAACACACACAGCTGTCTGTAAGGTCAAATTTAGATGCATTCCTGATGGATGAGGAGGTATTAATTATAGTGTCGTCTCTTGCAGGTAAATCAAATGAACACCTTTCAAAATTGTAAGTAAAACACAGAGGACCGCTGTTGGGCGTTGGCTGGGAAATGTAGGTCTATACTGAAAATGTGCCACAATACACACAATACACACACTTACACAATAACCGGTTTCTTTGAGGCAATTTCTGGATCCTCACACGTTGGATCTCCTCCTCGTGGCAGTGTTCTATTGGAATAAAACTACATTATAGAGGCATGTTTGTGTGTGTGATAGTCGATATGTCTTAACCAAATAGTTATTCTGAAAACCCTTAAATGTGGTGTATCGTATTTTAGATGTTTACAGTTTATAATAACATCTGAAACAATGGTCAAAGGTTTGTTTAACCACTTTACTGAATTTACTGACTAAAAACGGTTACCATACATTTCAGTGTCCTGTATAAAATACGTTGAATTTACTCTTTATATAAGGTTGCTGTACAGCGATGGACCAGTCTGTCACCCAGCTTCTGTACGGCTAAACTCACACTACATAAATGCAATTTATTTGTTTCAGCTCGTGTTCAGAAGCCATTTTCTTTTTAAATGAATATATTAATCACATTTCTAGGGAAAACAACAGAAACGGTGATGCCGTGTAACTTTCACATTGACGTTATTTTTGGTGTCTTGATGAGCTTTTGAATTGAGAACAGATATAATTTACACGTAGGAATACAGCCTGCAAGCACTTGCTTTGGTGGTACTTCTTCTGCTTGCTCCGTTTGGTGTTATTAGATATCTTTCATTTTTGGACTATTGGAAAAACCACAAACACAGTAAACTCTTGGTAAATATTTAGTTAAAGCGTTTACAAAGTGGATGTTTCAAGACCAGCAAAGATGTCAAATCAGAAATGTGATAGGCTCATGAATGTGACTGAAAGAGAGAGCTCCTGGTGCAGAAAAAGGTGTTCAGGTTAAGCTGCATATTTTACAGCTGCTACGTGATGATGGACATCTCCTCTCGCTCACGACTTTCCGACATTGCATATACAATATTTTCCAAGTATCTCGAGAAAGCTTGCCTCACATCTTCTGATTTTTCCTCCAGGTTTGAGTGAAAAAGCGTCAGTCGGCCCAAATGTGAGGCTGTGTCAAAAGAATAAACATGTTAGGCGAGAGAGAACAACGATTACTCAAACTAACAGCTTTGTGAGGACTGCTGTGGAAATACCTAAAGGCAGGCGTCCATCGTCCACTGTGCTGCCAGGCTTGTGATGAGCCAAGAGCAAACACTGTTTGTCCTGCAGACCCTGAGAGGAGATGAACATCGAATACCACGTCTCTATTTCTTTGAGGTGACTGGGAACATCGGGGTTGAAAATGATAACCACACCGCTGGAGTCCTTTATCATTGCAGGCCAGCATGATTCAAATCTGTATGAAACGAAACTATTGTAAATCTACATCTCTTATACACAGGAAGAACAAAACCAATCATTAGTAATTGGACTCATAAGCATCCCAGGAATGCATGCAATAACATCCACGTTCATTGAAATTGTTTAATATTTAACTTACTTAAAATCTCCCGAACAGTCCCAAAGTTCCACCTCACATTTTGCGTTGTCACCACTGCCTTCAGGTTGTGATTCAAATTCCAGTATCCTTAAAAAACAGTAGAAAACAGTTTGACTAGCTAACTAATCATGTTAAAAATGATGTTGTAAACTCTGTTAGATTGTTTTATTTCTAACTCCTTGGCGATTTGGTGTGTTTGTACCTCACTCCTCGTGTTGGTCTGTATTCACCTTCCACATTTTCTACTGTGTCCGAGAGAAAATTAGCAAGAACTGTTTTGCCACTCTGAAAAAAAATCACCATAAGGACATGAAAATACACTTTTCACACACAAGTTTATTTGACAGAGTTTGGCGTGTTTCAGTACTCTGGCATTATCCTGTCATGGCTTAGCATGATGACTCAATAAAACCACAAAAAGGGGGAAACGAGTCAATGTTGATGTCATTGATTGATGTGATACAATTACTGCAGGAGTATAGTAGTAATATTACCTAAATGACCTTCAAGTCAACGTTATTATATTGCAGGGAGAATATATCCTTCAGCATCCTTGTTAATTTAAATACTAACTTACTTCAACAACACGTGGAAGTAGTTCAATTATCATATTCACGAGGTGTGGATGTGACGTTAGCTAAAAGCATAATAGGGAAACACTTTACCGAGTTATGTAATTTACCAGTAGCAACCTTAAGATTTGATTTATTCCACCACTGCACGCGTTTCACTTAACATACACCCACATGTGGTTGAGGATTCATGGTTAAAGTTTTACTTTTGAAACCCGTTTGCTGGTGCTCGGGTTTTTGTAGTTCGCAACATATTCATACATTGATTCGTGCAGCACTTTAATTATCTTAAGTGTTACGTTACCTAAGTACCTATCGACACTTGACAGTAAATCTAAGCTGACGTGCGCCGCTATGGAGAAAAGCCATTTACGTACCTCGCTGGGGCCAATAAAGAGTATTTTTGCCTTGAACATGTCCACTCGAAGAGCATTAGCGTTAGCTTTCTATGCTAACTTCGCCCTGGCAAAGCTAAACTACGTAACCAATAAACGTATCTGAGTAGATGTATGAAGAATGCTACGTTGAGCTTTCAGTTTTTACGCAACGTGATGTGCAAATTGTAAATTATCTCCGTGAATTTAATCCGTAGGTGGTTTGAGCTATCATGGCACTTAGCTTTCTCTTCGTTTCCATGGTTTCCATATTTTTGGGGTTTCATTTCTTCATTGGCTGCACGCAACTTTAAACAAACGTAGTTCCGCCTGGTTTCTCCCTGGGGAGCCAATCGGCACTAAGAAAATAAGCCAACGTCACTCCGCTGCGTCCGAGTCCACCAATCAGGGTCGATCTTGTGAGAGGGTGGGCTCTTCAGAATGTAGTAGCGTAGTTCTCAACCGACACACGCCTAAAGCGTAAGTAAAGCCAACCGTTTTAGTGGTATTTAGTAAAATATTGCTATATTTTAGTTCTAAAAGAGATTATTACAAATGTCAGTGCAAACTAGGGTTTGCTAGATATAACATAATATTTGAAATACAACGTTTGGCTTAACGGCCACTTAGCCTGGACTGTCCGTTGCTATGGAGGAGGCTTAGTTGGCTTGCCTGACAACCTGCTCTCACTGCCCTTTTTAATCAAGTGCATGTTAGACTATGCAGTGCAGTAAAGCCCAAGCTGCTTTAAAGGGGTCCCGTTGGTGTGAACTTACTTCCTGTTCTTTTCTCTGCATGCTAACATTAACTCCCACTGCGTGCTGTTTTGTCAGTAGTAGGAGGTATGTCTCCAGAGGATCAACTCCACAGTTCCCCCCTCAGGTTCAGCTCTATCGGGGAGGATGTCCCTCTGAGCTGTGGGGATCTAGCAAGCTTCCGTGAGCTGGGGAGAGGGATGGAAGCCCGCAGCAGTCTCCACACAAAAGCCCCAGAGGCCACCATCGATTGGTGAGGTCCTTCATTGCATTTGAACATGATGGGACGACCATTCCACGCACCGGGCAGCCACAGCGTAACGCATTGTCTTCCTGTTTTTCATTTAGTCATGGAGGCTTTGCCTGTGGAAAAAACCCTTTTCTGAAAACACTGATGGATGCAGAGGCAGCGGCTAACGCCGCTGCCATACAACTAGTGTCTTTTAAAGATGCCATGCAAGACACATTTGCTGTATGTTATTTGTCATTTTGAATATGCCAAGTTGGATTCAGGCATGGGCCTTCCAAGTTGCTAATCACCATGCATTGTTCCCACTGGGTTTTCTCTCGCAATTAAGGATTCACGACAGTCGGCCATTGATAAGCGCAGAATTGCAAGGCAAAGAGGACTTCTGCTGGAGAAGTTGGAGGATTTCATACGTGTAAATAAGTCTGTTCGACAAAAAGTTAAACAGCTCCAAGATGCAGAGGTCGGTTAAATACATCCTTCTTATTTATTGCTAAGGATCAGCCCCCGCTGGATCTGTATTAATAGTAGTACAGCAACACACACACAAAGCAGTAAACATTTGTTTGGATAACGTCTGTTTTTTCTTATAGTCTGAACGAATGAAATCCAACCACCAAACAGAAATCCTGTTGAATAAGATCTCACAGGCTGAGAGTGACAATGAGGTGAGACAATATAAAGCTCCCCGATTGGAATAACAGCAATTCGATTGCACAAGACCTCCAAAAGAATGCAAATCCCCATCTGAAATCCTGTACTGATATATGTACTATTTCTCCTGAAGCGATTAAAAAGAGACTTGAGTGAGAAAGAACAACAAATTGAAGAGCTGATGGCTTTGCAGAGAGAAGAGCAGGTAAACACCGCAACGGTTCTCCTGTTTACAATGCAAACTGTAAAGCTTCGAAAGATGCATTCGAAGTGATGCGTTCCATAATGGCATTTATAGGAGAACATAAAGAGTGCACTTCAAATGACCAAGTCTGTGGAGGCGACTCGTGCTCACCTGCAGAGCCAACTGCGCATCAAAGAAGCCCAAAACAACCGGCTGAACGTGCAGCTACGGGTAACCGACGTTTGCTTCTCTCTTGGCTAACTGCTTTAAAAGAAAATGTGCATTGCTTTAGAATATCCTGGTTTTCCTTCCCCAGGCTGTGGAGAAAACCCTGACCGGGCAAAAGATGGAGATCGACGACCTGAAAGGTTCCGTCGCATCTTTGACTGAGAAGGCGGCGCAGGACAAAGAATCTTTAAAAAAAGCCACACGAGCTCAGAAACTGAGAGCTCAGAGGTTCGAAGCTGCTATTGAGAAATGCTACGAGCGGCTGAAGGAAAAGGTCAAAAGTCAAAGGAGCTGTGCTTTGATGCTTTTTAGAATAGCTTCCTCTCAGCGCGCGGGCACGTCTCTCGGGACCTTGTTAAAACCTTTCACATGTTCTTGGTTGCCGTCAGGATGGTCAGCTGGCCGAGGCCCGTTTAGAAAGAGACTCCCGGAGACGACGGGAGGCGCAGGAGAGAGAAGAGAAAGACAAACTTGTGGTTCACAGAGAGCTGCTGAAAAGGTTGGTCACGTATCGGGAATCGGTTCACACGCCGACCACTTTCCCCTCATGAATGTTTTTATTTTTCTCCATACAGTCAAATTGGCGAGATGGCGGAGAGGCTGCAGAGGGAGAAGGACGAGCTCAGTGCAGCTCATGAAATTGTGACGCAACGCGTTGAAAAGCTCATCGCCGAAAATGGAGACCTCAACGTCCATAATGCGACACTCGAGGTACGTGGGGAAACGGACGGCTCGCACGTGAGAATCATTTAAGATGAAAGTGCGACTTCGATACGTTGTCCCTGAATGTTCAAAGAGACATTTAGAAACTGACGAGCCGCTGAGCAATAAACTAATCGTTATGTAGGATGTGTCGTTTCTGTCCGGCTCCGGTTTGTCGCTTATATTGTCTGAAAATCTCTTTATTTCTACCGGTGAAATCATTTCGCTGGTCATGTGATTGCAGGCTGCTGTTGCTCGGCTGGAGCAGCAACTGGCAGATTGTGAGTCTGCGCTGACGGAAGTGAAGGTTGTGTCCGAGGAGAGGAAACATCAAGTGGGGCAGGAACAGCGCCAGGTTGAAATGAGCATTTATTATTATCATCTCAGCGTTTAGTTTCTATCGTTTTAAGACCTTAAATTGTTGCCTTTGATTCATTTCAAAACTTCAACCCGGAATATCGGCAGACTGAATTTCAATTACTTATAATGCAAAAAGACAATTCAACCCGGATATGTTTACATAAATGAAACAACACATTTTTGCATTGATATTAGGTGTATATGTATCTGTTTTATGAATATACCATAAACACAGGCAAATATTGGACATCAAAACAAAAAACACAGTGACACAAACAAGACTGAAGATGCATTCGTGCTTTGTCCATTTCTGTTCTGTCACTAAAGAGGGTAATCATCCTAATCATCACTGCACGTGTTCTTTGGTAACACGGCTAGTTTGCTGCTCTCACTGGCAGGAAAGGACACGGCAGGTTTGATTGTTCTGTCCTCTTTATCTTTCCTAGGCTGCAGAGCTCCAAGCCGAGTTAAATAACCTGAGGATGAAATACACAAATCTCCTAAACGAGACGGAGGAAGCGCGAGATGGAAAACACACCAAAGTTGAGAAGGTAACCTTCCAGCTTGAACATTTAGTCTTATATTATGCAAAGATTTAAACTCTTAATGTACAAAAACATTTGATAATATGTATGTTACTTAACAATATAGGTGATACATATATAAATCCCAACAGTACTGTTGTGCTTGTGGTATATTGATCGCTCCAGCACTGTTTCTCCTGCTGCTGAATTATTAAGCTCTTTTCTGTGCCGTGTAACATTTTCCGCTCCTGGACCTTTACGGACGTCTGACCACCAAACTCTCTGCAGCATTGAAACCCTTCGACTCATCCGTTTACTCTTAAAAAGATGAACCGTTGCGCACGCTTAAAGCACTATAGCACATCTGTGAGCATGTCATTTGAGAGGAAGGACGGTAGGGAGGAGGGGGGCGGAGGAGGGGGGGGGGGGGGGGCAACTCTTCAGGCTAATATCTTGTCTGTCCCCGACACTCGGTCCTCCTGGGGGGTCCAGGTGAGGCAGGAGCTGCAGGGGCGCCTGGACGAGCTGCAGCCTTTCCCCGGGTTACTGAGCGCGGCCGAGCTGAGTCTCCTCGAGTGCCGCGACAACCTGCGACGCTCGGCGAGGACGTGCTCGGAAGAGTCCGAGGCCCTTAGGCACATGCAGGATAAGGTGTGCAACTTTAGCTGTGGCGGTCACGGTGTTAAAATGTTTCCATACACGTGACCACTAGGCGGTAGTGCAACCCCGTGTGTACGTTCCCTGGTTCCTGCTCTTTGCAATGCCAACAATAAGGTTCAATATGTACCTGCGTGCGTATTTGTGAGTGATGTTGTGCCGTGACAGTCCTCTTTTTTTTGATCCCCCCGCATGTTCTATCAGCAATGATGAACTGGCGTCTGGAACACAGCGCATTCAGTGTTTGTAAAGTTTGCTTCATTCGATGCAGCTTTGCACGTGATGTGAAACCCGTCCCTCGCGCTGCGCTCGCTGAACTCGACCTTTTGCACAACGCAGATGGAGACTGAGACAAACTTGCTGAAATCCTCTGTGGAGATAAGAGAATCCATTCGAGACGCCAACTCACGGCTGGATGAGAAAGAGGCCTCTCTTCAAAAGTAAGGACATCCCCCTCGTGTTTCTGCCTCTCGTCTACTTTGTGATTTGATGGAATCAAAATGGTGTGACGTGTTCCCAGGAAGGTGGACACGCTGCAGCAGGAGAACCTGGAGCTGGTGCGGAGGCTCGCCAGTCAGGAGGAGAGTCTGAGCTACAGTCACCTGCAGCTGGATCAGCGTTCGTCAGAGAGCCAGGCCCTCAGCAGGCAGCTGGAGGCCGCTTTATCCGACGTCAAACAGCAGGTTGATCGATCAGGAAAAAGATCCGCAACATCGACAAAAGCGGCCAAAGACTGAAACAGACTTATTGGGACATCAATGTTTTATCACTGATCGATACGATGCAGCACAATTGATTCACTTGAAACTGTACCTATCTTCTTTGTTTGCTGTTATAAACAGACTGCCGTTTACAGATACACATCCGGTCCCAAGGAATCATAATAGTAATTGTTTTTTTTCTCCCATATATCCAGGTCAAGAAGGTCAAAGACCAGGCCACCTCCAGAGAAGAGGCCCTGCAGACCAAAATCCTGAAGCTGGAAGCTGAGAAGAGCAGAAGGGATGACGAGCTGCGGCTTCTTTGCAGGAGCAAGCTCACTGTGAGTGCCGCGCTCGACTTAAATAACATGAAGCAATCGGCTGTCGTGGAGATGCGTTGATCTCGAGCGGATAACTTCCTGTGTGTTTGCTCATCCGCAGGCACAGAAACAGTTCGAGGTGCGTCTGAAGGACCTGCAGCTCAGCCTGGACCAATCAGAGAGCCACAAGCGGAGCATCCAGAACTATGTGGATTTCCTCAAAAGCTCTTATAAAACCATGTTTGATGAAGGACTGCAAACAGCAGGTTTTGGATCATCGTATTTTCTAAAATAATTAAGGATTGATCTGTTTGCATTTTAACATTTCTATGTATTCTTTTTATTTTGTGTATGTTATATTTATTTACATGAGAATGGAGGTAAGGATCTTCCAAGGACACAGTGACAATCTGCTGTTTTTACGGGAGGTTTCGATATCTGTTTTTAGTTCATGAAAGATATTTCATGATTCTTTCATGTGCGTGCAATTTTTGGAATGTGAACTCTTGGTGCTGCTTTGTCTTCAGGAGCCACTTGCACAAATTTAACTTTTAGACTCGACAAACTTCAGCTTTATCTCAGACGGTGGAGGAAAGTTTATCAATATAAATCCGATACCTTTTGAGTTGTAGCTAGTTAGTTGTGTGAATCAAGCCATTTTAGGATGTCCCACTGAGCCTGATTCACTGTAGCCCATCTCTTTTTTCTGATCATCTCGTAGACTAAAATTAATAAAAGATGAATTATTATTTTATAAACTTTTCTCCTAAGTTACAAAATTTCACCCACAATGCACTATGCATCAGTCTTACTCTAGTCAATAGTAGATGGGTCTTTTCAATGGTTAAATGTGTGTCTGCAACGGACTCCAGATCAGACATTGTGTGCACATTTTAGAGCTGCACTTTCACCTCATTATTGTAGCCATGTCAACCAAAGTGGTGCTTGAACATGTTATGCGGGTGCATATGTGCCCCGACAAGTGTATAATAATCCATTTTTACCAACATGAAATGTGCTCCCACTTTGCTCTCATTCAAATCCTCACAATTCCTCTCCTGTGTTAATGTTCTGACTCTCAGCTGGGCTGAAATGAATGATGCAAAAATAATCCACTAGTTGTGGAGCCTCACACCTTCAGGGCTGCAAACATAATCGCTGAAAAACATCACCAGACCGCCTGCAAACAGCTCCAAACTCTGGTGCTGCTCTGCTCTCATGCATTTGTAATGGACGTTGTGTCTCTTACTGGATCTTTGATAATCAACCTGTGTTTTCTTTTGGCGTGGTCGCATTCCCCCGAGCGAGCAGTTCTCATCTAAAGTTCTCACAGACAAAGCTCTGTTGTTGTGTTTCCCGTCAGGGGATAGAACCATTTCCCGGCTGCATGCATAAGAACTCCTGCTCTCCTTTGCTTTTGTTTTTGCCCGTTTACGTCATTATTTTCATCGCGTTTACTTTATTCTCCAGTTTGTTGGAAAACGAGTTAACGTGTGGCTTCTGGCAGTTTGTTTGGTATCACAGTTCAGCACCGTGGTGGACACACCCTGAGCGTCTGAGCTCTGTTCTTTTGAGCTTTGTTCTTTTGTTAAAAAAGACTGCTGCACCATTTCTTTTAAACAAACAAAAGCTTGTATTTAGAAATGTTTTCTGACACATACAGCTGTATAACTCATGGGTGATCTTTAATGGATAAAGAATATACTGATTATCAACACATTTTTTTAAATTCACCATACTTGTCTTTATTTAAGACCGATTTAAAATATACAGTATAAGGTATATTTATAGTTGTATTTATTTTACATTGGCAAGTGAGTCGAGGGCGAAGTGATGTCATTCTACAATATATTGTGGCTATAACAATATCCAAAATAAGATTGAAGTGTTTTTTTGTATAAATAACATGTAATACATTAAATCAAGAGAAACATGACGACAAATGTGTGCGTGACTGATTTAGCAGCTGCCATATTTTGTACGTCATTTCCATGTTGTCGCGTCTCCTAAAGGGAAACTAGGTGTTAATACATTAACAATATCAAATAAAAGTATAGAAACCATTTTCATATTATTGGAAAATAAGAATCTTCACAACGTAGCTTCAAAATGAAGCAAACCAAAAGGCTCCAATGTGACGAAGCAAAATCACGAACAACGCGTTCAGGGAATTCATCCTGCAAATGAGTCAACACTTCCGCAACATTGTGCTCCAAACTTCACACGTCCGCTCTGTTGTCGTCATTATTGAGTCCGGAGCAGTTTCGGTCACATCTGCACGACTGAATCACCATCACCGTCCTTCTGAGGACCTCCCCGTGCTTGCAGCGGAAGCGCACGGGTAGCGTCTGGGTGCGGTGAGGCTCGCAGCATCGCCCATCCGAGCAGGACCCACAATACCTGGGCCGGATCTCCGTCAGGCTACGGCAGCCTGCGTGGGACAGCTTAGCCGGACGGCTTGCCTCTTCCGGCCGGTTGCATTGCTGACCCTTCTGTTGGAAGGAACACGGCAAAAAGCACGTACGAAAATATGAGTTGCGTTTAAGATCTTCTGAGACCGCGGAGCACCGCGTTGTGTAATAGAGGCGGAACATACCTTCAATTTGGCATTGTTCCTTTTGCACGGGCGGACTTCACAGATCCGAGTCTCTTTCACCAGTCGGCACTGGCTGTTGCCGTTGGTCGCCCTGGTGGACACTCCAGTGCCACAGGATTTGGAGCAGGGGGACCAAGCGGTGGTCTGGGACACACACCTGAGCCCCGGGAGGAAATCGTTGGATTCGCCTCTCCCCGCAGGAGCCAACTCATCCCTGTCGGCGAGGTGGTCGTCTCTGCCCGCCGTTTTTCTGTGTTTCCTCTTGGCAGAGCTCTTTGTCTTTGCCAGTTGTCCACAGCACCGGCCCCGCACCTTGACCCGCTCGGGCTCGGCACAGCCCGGTTTGGGCAGCGTGAGCTGATACGGGCACAGGGAGACACACCCGACGGCGCCGTCCATGCAAGTGCACTGGTGTTTGCAGTTTGGACGGAAGATTTCCCCGTTCTGGTGAATGGCGTTGCTGTACTCGCACGTCCTCCCATCTGCCTTGGCTGATTTAGAGGGAAACCAGAGGAGCTCGTGAGGTTTGGAATGTGAAGCGTAGACACAGAAAGTGAGCGAATAAAAAGATAAGACAAGAAAGGGGCGGGGGGGGGGGGGCGACAACGCACCTCGACAGATGCCCCGAGCGGAGCTGGATCCACCTCCGAAGTTGCACTCCAGGCCCTTTGTGCGATCACATGGCAGCGTCCCGTTGCAGTCTTCAAAGAGCTGCCGCGGGCAAACTTTGCAGCATCCGCAGCCGTCCAGCGTGAGACGGACTCCTGCTGCACACGTCGGGGTGCCGGGGGGACACAGGCAGTCCTTCGGGCACGAGGCCGACACCTGAGATGAAGACAGACACCAGTTAAAATGTTTGCCCGGGAAGAAAGAGGGTCTTCTCAGAACGGCTGTAGCAGGAGCTCACGAATGAGCCTCACCAGAGAGACACAAAACGTTGCGATGAAAAATGGTTTCCACATCTTCAGAAGCTGTAGCTGAGGTCTTTGCCGAATCTCTATCGTACTGCAGACCTGGCAGTGTGTTTAGGGAGGCTTGTTCGCTCGTCCTCCTTTGGAGTCACAACTCTTCCCTTTACACACTCAGCAGACCTGACGTATATATAGTTTCCCGAAACTATGGGAGGAATGCTTCCACCGGTCCTCCCGAAGTAAGAACGCCTCCGCTCATCTCGTCACTCAGTGAGACAAGAACCACCCAGATTAACTTCCATTGCTCGTCAATGTGACCCTATAATTACATTTTTTATATCTGTTCTGTAATCATGAAGCAGTTCTTATATCAGTGAGCCAGCTCCTAATTATTTCTATGGAATAAAACATTTCAAAGTGGCTTAGAGACATTGCCTGCACTTGATTTCTATAAAAGTAAATTCTACAAAAGCAAGTCAGAGATGAACATATATTTTGCATATATTTAAAGTCAAAGATTATTAATTTGGTATTTTATGTGATCTTGTGGGATTTTGTTGTATTTATTGTAACAATGTTTTCATGCTCCCTTCTTGATCGCATCGCTCTTCAGTTTAACGAGACTTTACCTGAATAAAGGAAGGAAAAATACAGAAAGTGTATTGGTGTGAAATAGGTAAGTCAAGGGCCCCCAAAGAAAGCGTGATACCTGAGCTACCCACCTCATGCTCGAGGGGGCAGGATTCAACATCAGGCCAACACAGGTTCTGACATAAACATTCCTATGAACAACTGAATTTCCATCACGGTCGAAGTGGTGTTTGCACAGCTGCGCTATGTCTGATTATGTGTGTCGCTCACCTATACGGGCATGGATGGATAAGATCTTGATTTCATTTGAGCATTTTCAAAAAAGTGGACAAGAGCCTCATGGAATGCTTGAACCGTGGGACTCCTTTGTGCGTCCTGAATGAGAAACACACCAACAGAGAGAAGAAAGGAAGAACAGAACTTAAGGATTGCCTGAAGCAACATTCCACTCGGGAATAATATTGCAGGTTTCTTTGAAATGGCTGCCAGGATAAAAAGCATCCTCTTCTATCCACATCAAATAGCAATAAGAGTTATCAGGGGAAAATGCCCTTCCTTTTATTATAACCTGTGAGAACAAGAGGCAGACAACAGCAGACTGGCACTGAATCATCTGTTATCTAACCGAGGTTACGAGGGACGGCTTGAATCAGCGCCAGCTCGGGCATTTACAGAGGGCCAACCAGCGTGAGCCCGGTGCTGACTGCATGTGAAACAATACATTCCATCTCACTAAGACCTCGTCTACAAGTAAATCAATGTCAGAATAAGTATCTAATTGGATGGATGGTAAGCGTAAAAAAAAAAAGATCTGGAAGTTAAGCTAAAATAGAGGACGCTAGCTTAATAGCTGTGTTGCACTTGAACATATGCATTCAAATGAATTGTGTCTGCTAAACTAACCCTCCCTCTGTTTGCCCTTCCTTTGAATTAAACTAAACCAAAATCCCAGCAGGTGACATGTTAGCTAGCAATAATCCTGTTAGCTGGCACGGATCATGTTAGTTAGCAAGGGTTATGTTAGCTAGCAGAAAACATGTTAGCTGGCAGGTGACATGTTATCTAGCGGGGGTCACGTTAGCTAGCAGGTGATTGGTTAGCTGGCAGGCGACAGCTGAGATGTTAGCTATCAGGGGTAATGTTAGCTAGCAGGTTACATGTTAGCGATCAGGTGACATGCGATGTTCATGTTAGCTAGCACGGGGTCATGTTGGATCCAGTTCATTACATCATCTGTAGTATTATCTAGTATTTTCCTTGTGCCTCATTCACTGTTAAGAGGCCACACACAAATCTGAGCACCTGGTTCGTCGGTGTCTCACAACATCATTTCCCAGATCTGCTCTCTGCAGTTGATGTGACTCATCATGAAGCTCATGTTTTGTTAAGTTTCTCTTGAGGCTTTGTTGGCATTAAACAAATTCTGTTTTCTTGCGCCCAAATCCGGTGTATAACCTTATAACACCTGACATTTAAAGGGCATCTTTCTTCTCTTTCAGAAATTGCTGGGATGCAACGGCAGTAGTTATTGGAGCCTTTATTTTCCCTTTAATCTCAAATCAGTATCATTACACGGGAGCAAGCAACAGAAGGTCGCGGCCTGATTTACAGTCAGCGTTGCTCAAAGCTTGTGTTTTCAGCTACACAGAATATTTTACATTACAGGACGTGACAAAACAAGCCTGAGAACAATCTGCTCCGGGAGCACCTATCCTCAAAAGTGAAGTGAAAAATCTTTTTTTTTGCCATAACTGATGCTTGTCTTTTAACATTTAACGCCATCTTACACCATGAGCTTTCCACTTGACTTGCACACGAGCAAAGTAGTTTACAAGACAAATCGATTATGTGTGAGTAAAACTATGTTATACAGATGACATTTACAATATGCCGCAGTACACCCATATGTGTACTAGATAATCAGTGGATTTACTTCATAATACCTGATTATTTGTATATTTGGGTTTTAATAAATTTACCTCATCATGTGTGCAGCTCCCCCATTACAGCGTTTAAATAAATTAGTGCAAGTGAGGCAATCTCGTTGTTATGGGAAGCTTGTCGACTATATTTTTTCAAACATAACATACTTACGATAAATGAAATACATCTATGCAGGTGCATGCTTAGGTTTTGAAACATATTTCTATTTTTGGAATAACTATTCAGATCTTGGGAAAAGTCTACTAAGCAAGCAAAATAAATAAATTAATAGCAACTGTATTTTTGTATTGCCCCAAATTTCCTGTGATTATTTTTGAAATAACGAACCAACAGTTTAAAGCTCAAACCATTTTTTAAAACAAACTTTAATTTAATATTTACCACAATTACTTCCGGATAAAATGGGTGAGTTTCATTATTACTCTGCGTGTGTTCGTGAGCACTCACAGTGCCTGCATCGTGTGTGCGTGTGTGTGTGTGTGTGTGCGCGCGTGTGTGAGCCGGCAGCGCCACCCAGTGGACTGAGTCCAAACTGCAGCGCACCTGTGTCAGAAACATTAAAAACCACAGCACCACAATGAACGCAGAAAGTTACAAAAACGCAACTTAGTCATTTGTCAAATCCATTTTAAACATCTAGATTAAAAAAAACACGTATATCCTAAACCGAGCCGTGTGGCCTCGGGGGCTTCTCTCCTTCTCGCGTCGACGTAACGAACCTCGACAGAAGCAGGAAGTCCGGCGGGGGACTTCTCCCAAACATGAACGTTGAACGCGACCTGAATACGGCGCTTCTTTTCACCGACTGAAACCATGCCGAGCCGTGCTACCCGCTGACCCTTGTTAACGTGTTGATGTTAGTTTCCGTCGTCGCGGCTTTCTTCATCAACGCGTCGTGACTTGTGCGCCTGTGGTCGAGATTATGGACGTTGTTCAGCTCACTGAGGATGAAATGGCAGCGATTAAGAAAGACGTGAGTACGGTGATTCGGACACATATATTCCCTCCCAATCCATCTTAGTTCCGGTAAGAAAAGGTGACCGAAGAAGCGAAAGCAGACGTAATGTTCCGTTTTCTTTTTGTTTCTTCTTTTTAAAAAAAGAATTTTCACCTGGTGTGGCGTTAAGGGCCTGTTAAAAAAGAGGAAATAGCCCACCAAACCTTCTCTGTGCCCACAATCCACGCGTAATAATCCCCTGAAACCACGACAAACTCGCGGCACGGAAGTTGAGAGCACTAATTGTGTAAACAAAGTTGGTGTACCTGATCAAACAAGTGGATATGAACTTGTGAATCTCCCTTTATCAACACGTTTGCACACCCTCATAGCTTTTCCAGTACATCTTGCACCAACGTACCTCTGTCTTTATTTCCCCTTTTAATAACCTTACTGTGAATATTTCCCACAAAAACAACCCCCCTCCCTTCACCAGGTGCTGACCAGATTGCGGCACTACCTCTGCGACAAAATCCGAGCCGAGCGCCACCTGGACTACCTGCGCTCCCGCCGGATCCTGAGCCGGGACGACGCGGAGGAGATCGGCTGCAGGTCCACGCAGACCAAGAGGACGGCCACGCTGTTGGACACGCTGGCCGAGAACCCCCGGGGCCTGGACGCCTTGGTCGACGCCCTGAGGGAGTCCCGCACGCAGAACTTCATCATCACCAAAATCACGGACGAGGTGCAGAAGGCCAAAAACGAGAAGGTGGAGTCGCTGCGATGTGAGTAGAGAGCCGAGATGCCGCCGAGGGCCTCGCTGACACCTGCCGACCTCTTTAACTCAACCTCCCGCTTTCATCCTCTTCCCGTCCCACAGTGGCCGCTTGCAGTTCCTCGCCAGGCAGCAGCCTGGGCACTCTGGCCACGACCTGCGACACCCCCTCCATGTACTCCAACAACTCCACCCTGCTCCTGCACCCCGACGGAGAGAGCAGCCCCTGCGCCTCGGACGCGGCGCGCCCGCTCAGCCTGCCGTCGGCGCCCTCGACGGCGTCCGGCGTCAGCATGGGCGTGGCCTCGTCCGGCCCCGGCACCACCACCACTTCCCTCCCCTCCTCCTCCTCCTCCAGCCTGCCGAGGCCCGGGGACCCCGGGGCCCCTCGGCTGCCGGAGGAGGTGATCCTCGACCCCCGCCCCTCCAACGTGGACGCCGCGGCGCCGGGGTACACCAGCAGCGGCGGGGACCCGAACTTCCAGCCCCTCCGGTCGCGCTCTCTCACTCCGACATCAAACAGGAGCGTCTTTTAGTCTCACGAGCCGACCAAGACACTTTTCAACCTCCTCTCCCCTCCCGGACTCTCTCTCCTCGTTGCCTTCTGATTCGGCACGAATGGGCTCACAAGGGATTTTTTCTACCGAATCGGGCAGCCAGTCATGATAGAGATGGGCACCATCTTTTCCTGTGGGTTACAACACTGTATGTTGCTAGTGCTAACATTGTGGGTGCTAATTCATCAACTTAGTTTTTAACACAAGGCCAAATATTGCCATATTCTCAATAGTGTGACTTATTTTTAGTAAACCAACATGTTTATTGCAGGTGTACAATAAATGAAAGGCATGTAAGCGTTCAACGCCAGCTTTTACATTAGTTTTCTTAATAGTTTTTAATCCTCGGGTATCGAGGTTTGAATCCCATATTTTGAGCTCAGAAATGCACTCGTTCCTTTGTTGTTGTTTTACAAAAGATGTGTTTTTTAGGATAAACCGTTGAACCCACCTCATACGGAATTGGGTTCTAACGTCGGAGATTCATGACTAGATGAATGACTAGACCTCACGTGCCTCATCTCATCGGACGCCGCTTTCGATCTGTACCTCCAAGCGATGATGTCAGAGCTCATTCCGCGCAGCGTTACGTCCTCCACGAGTTGCTTTACGTATTCGTCACTACAAAAGTCTTCAGTGCCCAAAACCTGTCGTGAGGTAACAAAGCGTGTCCCCACTTTATTATATTCACGTCACCTGGTCATGTACAATTTTTGATTACATACTAAACGTTTTCTCTGTTAAATCAACTGTTTTCCTCTCTTTATTGGCAACTATGTGGGGGGTTGAGGGGGGGGTTGAGAAAATAAAAGGTGTGGTTTTATTTTCTGATTTCATCTGAGGTAGCGAGGACGCATTAGTCCTTGAAACTTTTAGCCCGTCTGCTCGCTCTCTGCGCAATAAAGATCCCAGTGTTTCGAAAGCTCTCGAAGCAACGCGGCGTTAATTCCCTGCAGAAGCCCACAAACTTTTTTTTCGGTCAGCTGTTGCGGAACTGCTGAGCAATGTAAAAACTGGAAAAGCTTAGCGTGACGCGTGGGAGTGACGTGACAGGTCGGTGCGGTAGATGCCGGTCTGCTGACGGCAGTCAGACAGACGGAGAAGTCCAGGCTGGCAGACTAGTCGCTCGCTGATGCTCAGGTATTTAATAGATTATCATTATTTCAATTATATCTTTTGTAACTTTTTCTTCCAATTTGTTGCTTTTACTCTCTGAATATAAATCCCAGTTTGTTTGTTTAATAATTACTAATGACTTAAGTAAAATAAGTATATAAAGTCTGCTACACAGTTGTAAGCAGTTCTCCAATACGCTGTTGATTTAAAAGTGGCTAATTCATATTTTCTTTTTTCTTTTTTAAAAGCTGTAGCTCGTTACAGCACAATTGGGAGGGTGTTGAAGTGACAGCAGAGAGCACATGCAGGGAAACCAGTTAGATCAGACATCACAATGACTGGAATGGTTGCGGCCTTATCTCCAGCGCGCGTCTGATCGATGTGCGATCAGAGCCGACTCCTCGTCTCCGAACCCTCTTAACACAGGGAACCGAGAGTCATGGCGGACCGGTGGGCCTCGAGGTGCAGCGCTCCCGCTCTGCAGCCGCAGGTGGTGGAGGACTTCAGGCGGAGGCTCAAGTACTTCTTCATGAACCCGTGCGAGAAACACAGAGCCAGGGGCCACAAGCCCTGGAAGCTCATGTTACAGATATTAAAGATTGTGATCATAACAGCCCAGGTACTACACATTGTTTTATGTCGTCGGCTGTCACGGAGTTGCACATGTGTGACAGGTTTCCCCCCCCTCCCCGATCCCCATTAACCTGATTCAGTTAGTCAACTTCGGCCTGAGCAACGAAATGATGGTCACCTTCAAAGAGGAAAGTCTGACGACGTTCAGACACGTGTTCCTGAAGGGCTACAAGGATCACCGGACAGGAGGCTACGCGCTGTACACCAAAGCAGACGTGTACGATCACATCGGCCACATCGTCCGCAGGGTACCGACGCCTTAAGAGAGTTTACATCTCGCCCGGGTTTCATGTGGTCCAAATTCAGGGTTTACTCTTCTTGGCACATTTCTTTCTTTATACTTGCAGTTCATTAACCTCCGAAACCTGACGGTCGGTAATCTGGCGTACGCGAGTGTCGACGGCAAGTTCGCCCCTCTGTCGGTGTGTCAAGAGCTTTACAGGAACTGCACCGTCGATCCTGCAGACGACACCTTTGACATTGACCCGCTTATCGACGAAGGTACAACGCAAAAGCAAAAAAGGTTGCTATGCGAATACACAAATGTGTATTTGTGTCTAGTAGTTACCATGAGGCGTGTCCACGTTGCGTTAATGTATTTACGGACGCCGATTCATGACTGAAAATAAATAATCCCATTGTGTATTTACTCGTGACTGTGAAAAAGAGGAAGTAGGATATTGAGAGAAATATCATTCTTGTTAAACAGTGGAATTCTTTGTTTCCTCCCGACAGAATGTGTTCCCTTTTACCCGCCGCAGCAGTTTGACGCTGACGGTTTGGCCCCACGTGCGACCTTCTCTTTAGATTTCCAAAGGTGAACGAAACTGTGGAGGGAAAAAAAAAAAAAAACCTGCTGGTTTGAGCGGGTCTTCTGCTGAACGCGTGTTTGTGTGTCCAGGCTGGCGTCGGTGAACGTCTACCTCAGCCTGAAGACCATCAACCTGCAGACCGTGCGGCGCCACGAGCTCCCGGACTGCTACGACTTCCACGTAAAGGTCGGTGACGACGTCTTGAGCCTCGTGGGGAACGCTTTTTACGCGGCGGTCACCGTGTCGTTTTCGCGCAGATCACGTTCGATAACCGAGCGCACAGCGGGAGGATTGAGGTTGATGTGGAGAACGAGGTCCGAATGCACGAGTGCAGGGACTGGAGCGTGGAGGGAGCGTGTGAGTTTTCCCCAAATCCACCACCCCCCCCCCCTCCTCCCATCCATCTATATGCACCATGAGCCAGTTAAAATAAGAAGCTTGTATTGGTTATTGCTTCAAATGCCAGCAGGAGGGTGCAGGGACATGTTTAAGTGACCCTTGACCCTTTGTATGATTTCCATTACAAAAAAACAAAATCAATGGACATGCTGGCATGCTAGAAAGATTCCGTTTGTTGAATGCAGCATTATTATCACCCACAACTCTTTGCAAAGCAAATATAACATTAAGAGGGTCAAAGGTCAGGACGCAGTGGGGTATTTCCCAAATGAATGAATGCATGCTGCATGCAACTGTTCTGTGTAAGGGCGACTGCATGTGTGCACTGAGCGCAGCGAGGAGAAAGTGTAGCAGTGTAGTTACGAGCGCGTCACTCGCTGCGACCTGAAGGGGGTGTGTCTCCGGTCTCCAGCCGGAGAGAACGACTTTGCCCTCCTGACGTTTGACTCTGCGGTCATCCTCGCCTGCCTCCTCTCTCTCCTCCTCTGCACGCGGTCCGTCGTCAACGGCATCCAGCTCCAGTCTGTGAGTTGAGACTTTACAAAACATGATAAAGAAAATATATGCGAGTTGTATTAAGTGAAGACAAAAAATGAATATTCATTGTATATTGTATATCTAAAAATGTTAGTTAGTTTTTGCTTGTTTATTATTAATTAAGATGATGTAATTGTGTATCAGGATATTCACATATATGATTTCATTCCAATAGGATTCCAATGAAAGTATTTCAGACCCGATATATTTAAAATGTAAATGCTTGAGGCAAATATAACATTTATAAATGAATCTGGATGTATTCAAATATTCATGTTGAGAGAGAACAGTAAATCAGTCAGGGCCCTTAACCAGCATAGAACACTAAATATGGAAGGTATGGATCCTGGTTTGCTGCATATGTGTTCCATAAATATCTGAATTCTCTCATGCAGGAGTTCAACATCTTCTTTCACGCGTACTACAATAAAGTGGTGTCTTGGTCGGACCGCATGAAGTTTGTGAATGGCTGGTACATCCTCGTCGTTGTGAGTGACACCTTGACCATTTCTGGGTCGGCACTCAAAATTGGAATCCAAACCAAGGTTTGCTTTTCATTGAGCTCGATTTGCTGTATTTTTTTAAACGTGATGGGGAAATAGTGTGAGCCCTTAAACTACTTTTTAAGTTTATTTATTTAAAATCGATTTCCTCCCGCAGTACCTGACCAACTATGACGTCTGCAGCATCCTGCTGGGAACCGCCACCATGCTCGTCTGGGTCGGAGTGATTCGCTACCTTGGTTTCTTCAAGAAGTACAATGTAAGAACTTCCCTGATTTCTATTTTTCGTTTCTTTTTGGCAGAAAGGCACATTTGGTAGAACTGACAACCGTGATTCCTCCGTAGATATTGATCTTAACCCTAACGGCGGCGCTCCCCAATGTGATCCGGTTCTGCTGCTGCGCGGCCATGATCTACCTCGGTTACTGTTTCTGTGGCTGGATCGTCTTCGGGCCTTACCATGACAAGGTA
This sequence comes from Apeltes quadracus, assembly GCA_021346845.1. Classification (NCBI taxonomy): domain Eukaryota; kingdom Metazoa; phylum Chordata; class Actinopteri; order Perciformes; family Gasterosteidae; genus Apeltes; species Apeltes quadracus. Next base: position 13,439,598 of record CM037919.1, read on the forward strand.
TGCAAAACAAATCCCCTATTAATCAGTCTGCGTGTCCCAGTAAAAACCCTTCGCACATCAGGGGAGAAATTATATTAAGTTCTGTCGTTTTTACTGTCCAGTTCCGAACCCTCGACAAGGCGACGGAGTGTCTCTTCACTCTCATCATCGGGGACGACGTCTACGCCACTTTCCTGAAGATGAGACACGGGGGCCACTTCGTGTGGCTTTTCAGCAGACTTTACCTCTACTCCTTCATCTCCCTCTTCAGCTACATGGTGCTCAGCCTCTTCATCGGGCTCATCACCGACACCTATGAGACCATCAAGGTCAGTCGGTCACCCGCATTCAGCGCGTTGAGGACGTTCTCGAGGTTGTGGGTTTTTGTTTATGCTTCCATCCGATCAATCCCGATACTGTACACTTGTTTTTTTCCAGCATCACCAGCAAGACAGGGTGCCGGCGTCCCAGCTCCATGCCTTCGTAGCGGCGTGCAGGGATCTGCCTCAGTCTGGAAGATACCACACTGGTGAAGAGCCAGCTGGCTGCTGCCTCTCTTCGTGCTGCTGCTTTGGATGAAATGAGAAAATGGCAGCTTTCACCGTTGCCTGGTGTGGCAAAATATGGTTTTACTCAAGTGGAATTCCTTTATAATTTGTTTTGTTACTTGAATAGCTGAATACTACTAAGGATGCTATGCTCACCAGAGAAATAACATGTTTGTAGATGTTTCACTGTGAATGTGCATTTACAGCCAGTAAAGTCCTCAATTTAGTGGCACATCTAAATGCGCTTTTGAACGGAACTTGTATGTTCTTATAGGGGTGGGGGTTGGAGGAGGGTGACTTTACTCCTGACAGCACAAAGTAACTAAGTGGAATGTAATGAAATGTAAGTTTGTTATGGTCATTTGTAGCAGCCTTCAGTGGATTATGCTAGATAGATATGCAATCTGGTATGTCATTATTTTGATTGATAAACTTTTGTTGGACTATTATTATTTTTTTAATGTTCATATATTCATAATACTAGTTATAAACAGTAAAAAATGTTAGTCATAATGCCAGTATATGTAGTATCGTTGTATTTAAGACGGTAGCACAGAGATCACGTGACACCAGGTGCCACAGCGAAGCCATCCACAGCAGGTCACATTTGCATAATCACCCACTTGCTCATGTTCACGTCCAATGCATGGCTCAGATACTCGTCGCCTGGCAACGCTGCCTCCAATAACAATAGCGTTTGGTTTGAAGGCAGCTGAGGAATAGACTTTTTAAAAACACACACACACACACACACCTCCGGCGTCCCTGCCTCGCGGTGACAGGAGGGGATTTGTGCGAGGTGACGGCTCTACGCGGCTCGCGGTTTGCTGGTGTTTCCGATTATTTGGATCCACTTAGTTGATTTTAAAAACACACAACATAAATTGGCAACCGGCGGACAGCGTTCACCCGGTTGACGTCACTCCCGTGAGTATTTTTTTAGAACTTGAAGCATTAAGCGATATTTCCCAGGCTGGAGAACTGCACCCACAGCCGCTCGATCCCGTCGGTGAATGCACTTCTTCCCAGGCTCTTTTTTTATTTGTGTTACACATGAGTTGTGTGCGCTAGCGTCAACTTAAGTTGCCCAACGGCCGTATAACCGCCCGTTGGTGTGTCGCTACCGCCGTTAAAGTGGTTGTGTCTCCGTAACTTCATAATGAAAACAGCAGTTTTACCGTAGCTAACGTTAGCGAACAGCGTAACGTGCAACTGACTGTTATTGCAACGACATGACGTCATAAGTAACTTAAACCATAACGACGCAGTGAAGCAACGAAGCTGTGCCGAAGCTCGGCTGACTTCATCTGCGCCTCAGTTGGCGTGAGGTTGACGTTGGCGAAGAGTCGTGCACGTTTTCTGGTTTGTTAGATAACATGCGAGGGCGTGTGCGCTCCTATCGTACACACAAACGCACACGTTTGAAGTTACTGGTGGTCATGACGTCATCACGGTGCTCCTGTTGCATCGCTCACTTAACGTGACTCCCGTTGTCTGTTCCTCAACCCCTCTGTGCAGCTGGGATGTTGAAGCAGATACCTGGTGTAGCTTGTTTCACCAGAGCAGATAATCATGATCCTGATGGAGCCCTGGAGGCACAGAAGTATATAAAAAAAAAAGATTTAGCCCGACTGCAATGGATTCCCTCATTTGTTGCTTTTGTAAATCTGTTTGCTGATGTCATTTTACCACCCTGCAATTCAGTTGCCAAAGCCAAATGGCGGGGCCCTCTTAAACCAAACTACGGGCACATTAATCCTTTGTGAGTGACGCAGCAACCCAGATTATCTGATGCTCGATGGTGCTTTGCATGGCTCAGTTTTCAGTGGGAGCGTGTGATCCGCCGCCTGACTGCTAAGCCACCTCCCGGTTGATGACATACGTGCCCTCGCATCTCCCAGCGCTGATGTGGCTGTGATATGGGGGAGTGGTGGACCACTGCGCCGATCGGGACGTCCGTAGGTACGCTTCTCTTCCAATGGGGATGCATTTGGTGGAAATTGTCAGGAATAGAAAGGCTCATCAGCAGTGCTTTTTTGGGATCTGCCAGAGGTGACCCATATTTCTGTTCCCATTTTAGAGCAGCGACCTAATTCAAGCCTCTGCGTATGAGGACATGCTTTTGGTGTAATGTTAATTCTTTTTTTTGTTTTTAGGAAACTATGAGATCTCCAACATATCACATGTGACAATGTCGCCCTCGAGACAGAACAACCTTGCCTCAATGTATTCCTCTTTACCACTGTCCTACAATGTGATCGGTGCCTTTTGCACAGATGATAATATTCCCCAGTGCATTTCATACATCAATCAGGTACAGAAACGGTTTGCTCACTCACTGTTATTGCTAAATATTTGAGATTGTTTACTGTACCTGTGGCTTAATTCTTTTACAGGAGCTTGACTCACTGGGCCTCTCTACATGTATCGAGGCCAGCTCACAGAGGGGAGCCAGCCTGAACTCGGTGCCGGCCTTGAATGCCATGTATGAGCTAATGCAGATTCACCGGCGCCATATGTCTTCGTTAGAGGACCTTGAGAGGGAACAGCTTAAGAAGTCCAGCACTTTGGACCACTTACAGATGAACAATTCCAGACTCAAGGTACGTCTCCAAGGGTTATGTCTGTCTTGGTCCTATTCTAACACAACACAGTATTATTATTTTTTTAGCCTCTCTGGAGTCAGCGGTGTGTGCGCTTACAGAATGTAGTCAGAGTCTGTATGATGCAGTTAGAGAGTATTGACCACTAGAGGTCAGAAGATACCTCCTCACTTCCCATTCACATACAATACGTTAATATGACTTAGTTTATTAAAGAGACCAAACAAAGTACTGTGCAGAGGACAGCTCACTACTTTATCTCTTTGAATAGCACAGTGATGGCCATGTTCATTTTATCACAACTATTTTATGTGTATATAGGCTAAAGATACCTCTTCAATCTAAACCTACAAGTGACGAATTCAAGGTTATTTCTGTCATAATATTATGATGGGGAATTTACTCTTTAACCCTGAACTAATCTGGTAAGCAAAACATTACCACCTCATTGTGCTTATAGTTGTGTATTTCCCACTAGGATCAGTTGGAACTTTCCATGAGGGAAAAATCGGGTCTACACGAAACTGAGAGGCAGCTCCAACTCAAAATTAAAACTCTGCAGAGCTGCTTGAAAACCGAAAAGGATGAGGTATAAATGTGCTTTTATAGTGAGCAACACTGGGGTTTTTTGTTGTGCCACACGGCATGCCAGAGGCTGACTCGATCCCACTGGACAGGTTCAGAAGCTGCAGAGCATCATCGCCAGCCGTGCCTCTCAGTACAGTCACGACGCCAAGAGAAAAGAGCGAGAAGCTGCAAAGCTCAAGGAACGCCTCAGCCAGCTACTGGTTGATCGAAAGGATAAGAAACTGGGTAAATGTGGTATGGTCTAAAGACCAAATATATTCTAGAAAAGGTTTTTTTTTATTTTTTTAAATGAATTCTGGACCCCCATGTCTTCCAACTAGCCATCGATGTGCTGAATTGTTTGGGACGGTCGGATGGAAAAAGGAGCCACTGGAGGACCGCGAAAGCGACAGTCGGGTATCATGAAAGCCATCGCCTCATCGTTCATTTTTAGCCAAAGTGTAGTAATTTGTCGCCGTATTACATTTTCTCCTTTGCTCTCCTCAGGCATGAGGGTGAGATGTACAAGTCGTTGCTCAATGACTACGAGGCGAGTCAGAGGACACTGATGCTGGAGAATGCTGAGCTCAAAAAAGTCCTTCAACAGATGAAGAAGGAGATGATACATATCCTGAGTCCACGCAAGCCTTCTCCCAGAGGAGCCACTGCTGATGACATTCAGGAGCAGGTGTGTGTGTCTGTGTGTACGACTATTCTTATGAATTGGGTTTACTGATCGTACCAATAATAAAGTGACCCTGTTCATTTTCATTGTTTTGCTCAGGCCGACTCCGACGGGGAAGAGAAGGCGGGTGAATGTAGCAGGGAATCTCTGGATCAATCCTGTGAGCACGCCAGGGAGCAGCTCGCCAACAGCATCCGACAGCAGTGGAGGAAACTGAGGAACCACATGGAGAAGTTGGATAGCCAAGGTACATCCGCTCACACACCCAGAGTACTGCAAAAGTAGCTTGTGCAGTTGGATCTATAAATGACATTCATTGAAGAAAGTTGGAAAGGTTTGCAAGAAATCAACTTAAATAATCTACTGCTGGTATATTTGTTCGCTAAGCCTCGCTTGTGCAGAATCGACTCGAGTCCAATCAGGAGTTGATACTGAGGGAGACTCACGAGGATGAGATGGAGAGGATGAGGCGGGAGGTGCAGCAGTGCAAGGAGTTCATTCACGCACAGCAGCAGCTCCTTCAGGTCAGTTTTTACGCGTGTGGCTAGCAGCCAAGATGGCGAGTAGCATTGTCAAGCATAAACTAATCTTAGCAGTTTTATTCCACTATATGGTGGTTCTCATATTATTTGGTCAAAAAATATTAAAACACTTTGACGCATCCAGCAACAACTCAACACATCTTTTGACGACGAGACGGCCGCTCTTCTTAATGACTGCTACACGCTGGAGGAGAAGGAACGTCTCAAGGAGGAGTGGAGGCTCTTTGAGGAACAGAAGAAAAACTTTGAGCGGGAGAGAAAGAACTTCACAGAGGCTGCTATTCGCCTGGGACGAGAGGTTCTCCAGCCCTCTCAGTACAATGTTCTTCAACGCCTGTTGTGGGTGTGTTTGAATTCACCTGCATCCCTTTGTTAAAAATCATCTGTTTTTTGCTCCACAGAAAAAGGCCTTTGAAGAGGACCGTGCTTCGTGGCTCAAGAATCAGTTTTTGAACATGACTCCGTTCACAGAGCGAAGGAGATGTTCCTCGTCTGATGGTCAAAGTGCCCTATCGATCAGTAAGTTGAAGAAAAGGGGCTAATAAAGCTTACAGTTGATAGAGGGGAAGATGGTGACGGAAGAGATGCATTTCATTAATGGCTGATTTAAAAATAGTAGTTGTAATAAACAAAATGTCCTTGTTGACTCATTTCATTTGTCTGCTGCATTTTAGAAAGTGAGCCAGAGATGAGGATGTCCTCTACGAAGACCCCGCTGGTCAAATCATCAACCTACACTACGTTCTCCACTCCGAAACCTTTGCTAAGCGCTGCGGTGCCATCTACCACTGAACTCTACCGGTCGCTCCGCCTGATGCCAGACAGCAGGTAATATTCAGTGGCTTAATGTTACCATTGTCTGTATTAAGCTACATTTTCATTTGTGTCTTCTGTTCTGCTGGTAGTAATTGTGCCGTGTCACACTTGGCGCTCCCCTTTTTTCTATTGTCATTACAGTTCCTATAAACATTCAAATCGAGGACTCTGGCAAGAGTCCAGCATTGAGGATGGAGATGTTGGGGTCAAATCAAAAAGCAGAGTTCGATCAGGAGACTTGAGTATCTTCTCTCTGGGCGAAGATGAGAACAGCCTCACTTAAAGAACTTCCAGTGCCTTATTTGTTGTGACTTCATTTCACAGTGGACTTTAATCAATCCATCAATTCATGGTGGAATTCTCTCACCACTGATGAACACTACTCATTGCAGCATTTTCATTGACATTCACCAAAGCTGATCAGACAAGAAAGCACTTTAATGATATTGCCATTGTTTATATCTTTACTTTATAAAAACATCCAACAGCTTACAATAGCAATAATCCATGGAAATCTACCAGGTGACGATTTTGAACATAATGGAGTGAGATTATTACGTGTGGATTATTTTAAATGTTTTAGTTTAGACTTAAGTTTAATGTTTACATTCCAGAACAAATGTATAAATTGTGATTTTAATGGACGCCTATATTGACATAAGATTGATAATGATTTGGTATGACGGTACAATAAAGAGATTTTTGTTTTTATTTTAATGAAATATCTTCTCTTCGATCTGGCGCCCGCTAGTGGGAATAAATAGGGGTCGTGGTCACAAGTTTCAGCAACCGGAATCCGGATGTGATCATCTTTGCTTTTGTCTCCGCATCCAGCCCGGAATCCCACCCACCGCCCAGCGTCTATTTTTCACTAAAAAACACGTCTACAATGTCGGGTTCATCTAACCTGGTAACCATGAAAAAGGTCGTACAGCAGCTCCGTTTTGAAGCGAGCATACACCGAGTGAAGGTAAATAACGCATATTGTTTTCTGCCAAATAACGCGAACTGAGAAGGAGGGGGGGAGGGCTCAATCTCAACCGTTGTTTCGCTCTGCTATCGAAGCTAGCTTGCTAACTGTTGCTAACGGCTAGCCGCTAGTCAAACGGCGTAACGTTAGCTTTAGCAGGGCGTTGCTTGGACCGAGGCACTGTTGAGCTTAATTCATTTTCACCTTTAGCTTGGAAAGTTTAGCTTCTGTATTTACTTAAGATGACTAGCTAGCACGCAAACAAAATTTCACCGTACTTCGAAGCGAGATGATAGTTCCCTAACGATTAACATAGGCTACCTGGTGAATTGGTTTCAGAAGTCAAAGGCCATTGCTACTAGTTACAAGTTACAGTGAAAACTAGCAAGACAATTTCACAAACTCGTTGGCAAGGTACAATGAAATGAGAGCAAAGATTTAAGGCTTAACCCAGGATTTATGTTTGTAAATTATTCAGACAATTGTTTCAAGAGCAAGAAAAGAATTCAGGAATAAATGTCCTAATACATATCCCAACTTTCCATGGATTGTACAGATCAAGCTTAACACCTAATATAGTTTCCACAAGTTCATTAGTCTTTCGTAGTGTCACATTTTTCAGAATTTGAAGAGCACCCTGTGGAGCCACAAAGGACATTTTAACACAACTTGAGTCCCGGTTTAAAATCCAAAGTGTATATTTAAGTGCCTATTGAAGCAACCACAGTATCCCATGTTGTGGTCACCAGGTTTCCCAGGCAGCTGCAGACCTTCAGCAGTTTTGCATGCAGAATGCCATGCAGGACCCCCTGCTCACTGGTGTGTCCTCCAGCACCAACCCGTTCAGGCCACAGAAGGTCTGCTCCTTCTTGTGAAACCACTGCATTCATTGGTAAGTCTGCAACACACTTAAGGACATACAGGGCAAGCAGCTGGTGGGGTTCCGAAATATAATTTACGTGTTCCCATCACCCCCAAAAAAGTGTTTTCTGTGAAAAACTGTTTCACTATAATGACAGCATTTCATTGTGAAATGGAACTGTTGGTTGTTTCCGCCAATACTACGTTGAATGTGGTGTGTTGGCAATGTTTGGTGGACGCGCATTACTTCCATGACATCTATCTATATTCACTGCTAAAAGTGTTACATTCGCAATATGGATGTTAATTAAATGTATCTCATATGCATTAAATGTAATCTTTAAAGTAGTTAACCTAGAAGCGTAAAATAAAAAGGTAGAAACTTAATACTATTTTGGTACATAATCAAACGCATTCCTGTTCATGCAAATTCTGAGACTAATGACTTTCTTGTTATTCAGGCCTTCATTCGATGCTACAGGGAAAAGTTGACCTCAACACTGCTCCTCATGCCAAGCCATTATACTGCCACGGGATCTCTCGAGTGTAGAACACATTGGAATCATGTCAGGAAGATGACCATCTATTTTCAGCCACAGTGGAAGAAAGGAGACAATTTTATTTTTCATGGCACAGTGTGATTTTTGAGTAAATAATTGTGCCTTTTCTATTGTTCTATTTTAGTCATCACTGTTCTGGACTTTTTTGTATTTAATGAATAAAAAAAACATTCTTTCCTACTCCAATGTTTTAATTGGCATTTTCTCTTTCTTGCTACTCTGCAAAACAGTATTTCATGACTGACAAACTGATGCACGTTGTGCTGTATTCTAATCTTTTTAAATGATAACAAATGTGGGACATTTTAATTGCATCTTGATAGGTTTCGTGATTCAGTACAGGAAGAAGTACCAGTCATTGTCCTCCATAGACCTTTTCAGCTGCTTCAGATGTTTTTCACTGCAATAATTGTTGTTGATGCTTCTCCATTCATGACCAGTCAAAATGTGAAAAAGGTATGTAAGGACCAAGTAGTATAATATCTAATAAATAAAAGTGTGGCCTAAAATATAAAAAGTGGCATTAAATACATTGACTGAAGGTGTAATTGTAAAATACAGTGGGCGTTTTGAAATGTTAGATACTTATTCAAATATATACAAGTCAGCTTAAAACTGGTTGAAATATTATTTTATTGGTACATATTGTACACAAAATACACAAATGTGCATGTGGCGGTGATGATTCTTAAAACGTTGAAAAGAGGCTCCCGCACTACAGCTGCAAGTAAGCCCTTCAAACTCCCGTCAAGCTAAGGTTTAGCTCTCGCGAGAAGTGAATCCACGAACACGGGGTACTGATCCCAGGTCAGTTCCCTCGTCCCAAGCTGTCGGCGTTTACATTCGGGCTTGTAAATCCCAACTGCAACTCGGCCAGCCGAATGAAGCCGCCCTTCAGATTGAGAAGAATGAATCATGGGACGGCGTTGCTGTGGAAACGACGGTAACTTATTTTTGTTAACCTAAATGAGCACGCTACAAAAGGACAGGGGTTAGAGAACCGCCGACATGTGTCATTTTCTGCCGTTCTAGAAAGGCCCGCTAAGGTGGCTTGATACGTTTTGGCTCGCCGTTGCTTGTGCCCGGTTTAATGGTTTGACGTTGCGTGATGCTAACGAACCATGTCGCTCGCACGTCGATAGATGCTAGCTAGCACGATGCTGCTTCAGGATGGCTCCACACAGCTCCTCTGCCTCACGGCCGCCAGCGGAGTCCCTCTCTTCACCAGGGGGGCCTCCAAACAGCTGCCGTTCTCCGTCATCGGCTCCCTGAACGGCGTCCACATGTTCGGCGCTGGTCAGGGTGTGGAGTTGTCCTGCTGCGAGACCGAAGGCGGGGGCAAGGTGGTGTGGAGAGTCTTCCAGGACAGCGTGATGCTCATCGCCGTGGGCGGGGGCGGACAAGGCGGCGCAGGCGGCGGCAAAGCGGAGGAGGTCCGTTTGCAACGCCTCCTGGAGAACGTGTGGGGCTGCATGGTGCTGGTGCTGGGGCAGGATGAGCTGACGGATGTCAGGAATGTCGAGAGGCTCAAGAGGGACCTACGGTCCTGCTTCAGCCTGGTTGACCAGCTGCTGGAGGACAGGCAAGAGGGCCTCCTGGGTCACTTAACCCACTGCGTTGACTCGCTGCTGCCCGCCCACCCCACCGTTCTGCAGGAGGCCGTGGGTGGCTTTGCCCAGGCCGCCGAGAGCGAATTTGGCTGCCTCTTCATCCGTGGTCGCGTTGCCTCGGCGACCGAGAAGTGGTGGCGCCTCGCTCCGCAGGAGGTGGTGCTGCTCTCTGCTCTGATGCGGACCCTCTCGGCCTCGGGCTCGGCCTCGTGTGATTATCCAGTTTTCCTCCCTAAGGGCAGTCCCACCGTGGCCCACCGCCTTCTCCGCTTCCAGCTGCTCCCCGGGGCGGATGTGTGCGTGCTGTGCGGCCCAACGCCTTCCCTGCACAAGGCCGAGAGCGCTTTGGTGGGCAGTTTCTGGACACCCTTGGTGGAGACCCTGAGAGACTGCCTGGCCATCGGAGAGCGGTGCTTACCGGGATCTGTGTCCCTGCGTCCTGACCTGCTGGCGGTCCTCCTCATCAACCGGGAAACACGCCGCTCGGTCTCCTTGGTGCGCACGTCCGCCGCTCACCCTCTCGGTGGTCCTCCTTTGCCCTCCGAGGCCCGCTGCTGGGAGCTGCTGAGGCTCTTCTACGTCTTCAGCACCACGCACTACTTCACGCGGGAGGAGACGGTGTCGGGCTCCCCGGAGGAGAGGGGTCACAGAGGTCACAATGAGGACTTTGTCCTCGGATTCTCCCACCAGCCGCTGCAGTGCTATCTGGTCACAGATGAGTGCAAAAGCTTTGGACTTCAGACGCCGCAGCATCAGCTTTTCCTGCTCGTCCCACCGTCGGTGCCCAGCTTTGCACTGCGTACGTTGGCCACGCAGACTCTCTCTGATATAGTTTCTGCCACTGGGTTTTAATCAAACCGTTTAATTTGCTACATCTTACATTTCATTTAAAACCATCTGTGACCTCATAATATATTAACGACATGTAGTTTTCTAGAGGCGTAAAAGTCAGCTTCCTAACAGAAAATGGATAACATATCACTTGTTCGAGTTCACCATAGAGAAGAATATCAGTGTTGGCGTTATCACTGGGGATCGTTACTTAACAGTGCTCAGGAATTATGTAAATAGTAAGAAAATGTCATACCAAAGGAAATTGCTCTGTTTTGCATTCAAGTGATACGTCACTTTTGTGCAATCGTCCAACTCCACTGGCTTCAAGGCTGTTCCAGTAATGACAGATAGGAAATACTTTTCTACTGCCTTTCAAAATGTGTCGGAGAATCATGTGAAAATGTTTCACTGGGAAAAATAAGTGCCTGCTGCTTTTTGTGTATCCTTTTTTTCAATCATTTGGATGTAAAGAAACTATCTGCCTTGGCTATTTTCAATCTTAAAAAAAGTGTTGGTTACTTTCTGTGGTTCTTGAGTGATCTATATTCACAATGTTTGGCTTCTCGGTTGAACTTTTAACGGCAAAATGATAATCACTTGCCAAAAAAGGAAAAACACAAACTGGCAGGTTAATGGTTCTAAAAATTCACCAATGTTTCTTTAAATATCTTATTTATTGACCGTTACAAAGCACAGACGTGTAGAAGATAGGTGCATTTAAATCTAAGATTTTAATAAATCACGTCAAGTTCAACAATCAACCTTTGCATTCCGTCAACAAAACCATCTCAACCACATCATTCTTCATAGTGGCGAAGTTTACAAAACACACCACCTATCAATAAATACTTGACATGAGTTTATTTTTTAGTAAAAAAAACGGTGTCCCACAGTTTGGTTCTTGGTTCCAGCCCCTTTTTTCTAATGGAGTTGTACCTCCCAATTGCACAAGCGACACAGATTAGTTTTTCCAGAGTTCTTCGCATGAAAGCCGAGGTGGACCTCCCCCCCTCGAAATAGGAGGCGCTTTCGTGATTTTATTAAAGCTCAACAAGAATCCCTGCGAGTCTCCACCCAAACCGCTCGGAACAAAGGGTGCGGGCGTTGGGGGGGTTGCAGCCTGCGAGCTCGGGACAACGTTGGAAGCGGGTCGGTGGCCGTAAACCCCTTCGAGCCGCGCCAGGTCCGATAGACGGGCCCCCTGATTGACAGCGCCAGTGAGGTGAGAGAGGGGGAGGGTTGTGGCGGGGGGGGGGGGGGTATAACGGTTTGTGCCGGAGCCGCGCGAGGGTGGGGGCGGGACACGCGCGCGCAGCGCTGGTTGTGGCGTCGCCATGCGAACGGGGAACGAACCCCGATAAAACTCCACAGAGAGCAACGGCGGTCTGCGTGTGCGGTTGTGATTCAGGGACCTGCGGGACATTCTGGGTCCCCCAAACCCTCCACCCCCCCTCAGCAGTACTTTAATCCCGCGACAGGTCCAAAGGTCTGAGCGCTCACTCATTTTACTGAGATTTCACTCCACGGCGAGTGGAGCAACAGCGGGCGGTGCAAGTAGCTGAGAGGTGGTGTAAGTAGCTGCGGGCCAACTTGCTGAAGGGGGGGGGGAGAGAGCGCGAGCGACAAGAAGCCGCGCGACATGTCAGCCACGCGGATGCAGTTGCTGTCGGTCCGGCTCTTGAACCGGGGGCGAAGCGAGCGGTCGGCCGGGGTCCGCTGCCCCACCTCACCCGCCCTGTGGTGCTCCTCTCCCGGCAGGGCTCTGTCGAGTCTGAGCGCGACGCGGCGCGGGCTCCCCAAGGAGAGGATGACGGAGAACGGAGCGTCGCCCCGGGCCAAGGTGTTGACCCTGGACACCATGAACCCCGCGGTGAAGAAGGTGGAGTACGCCGTGCGGGGGCCCATCGTGCAGCGGGCCGTGGAGCTGGAGAGGGAGCTCTCTGAGGTTTGTGACGTCACTGTTGGTGCCACCTGTGCCTCCTGAGGCCTTGCTTTGCCTGTGTTTTTATTCGTCATTGTGATTTTATTTCATCGTTGTAGACCATTGCGCCCAGAATATGCAGTATCAACACTTTTCAAAGTTTCTGCTTTGAAAAGTGTATATTTTCAAATATTTCTATTGGTAAATATTGTGCCGTAAATTTCTGTTGACATTCATTTGAATCTCTTATAAGGTAGATGGAAAATAATAGGGAGCTTTATGAATATTAATCCAGTCAGTGTGTTTCATTAAGAATAGTTGCACACGTTTTTTCCCCTTATGTTGTCAATCTAAACATTAACCTAAAAGATTAAACTGTAGTTTAGATGGAACACCAAACCTTTGTGTCTATTACACTCCCTCTTATCAAAGTCCACCAGTTAGTCAGTTCCTCTGAATGAATATCTGTAGACTAGTTGGATAATGTATAATCTTTTTAAAACACAAGGTCCATGGTCTAGACTGTTTTCGTTGTCTTGTGTGTCTCTATGTCGGACACACACACACACACATCTGTGGCCTCGCTTTAACTGTGTTAACTGTCATAAAGTCCAACAGCTGATAAGTAACTTAACTTTCACTTTGTAGTGAAAGCCCCCCCCCTCCCCCCCAAAGTGTAGAAAATCAGTGATCGATCAGACGACACTATCTATAAGTCTATTCCAGCTGATTGACAATATAAATACAGACACCTTTTGCATTTCTCTCTCGAGTTAGTTTTTAAAATATGCCGATTTTCACACCGTTTATGGTGACGTGGCAGCCAGCTGTTGCTTCACTCAGTGTGAAAACTGTCCTGTCGAGTGCGTTGCTCGGGAAGGGACGAGTGGCGCGAGGTGCTTCTCACTCAGGCAAAAAGGATCTGTGATGACGGGTCCTTCTCTCACCAAGACATCGCTCTGTCCGATGTTCATCCGCAGATGATCCCCTTTTTCCAGGCTGCTAAACCCCGTTTATACCCCTCACAACATTTCAATTTAGGAAATGTATTTCTGTTTATTGGCTGCAATACTGAACTTGGTGAGATGGCAAAATGTATCCCAAATAATCGTCTACAGTTCCCTCGCTCTTTGGATGGTGTTGCATTTCTTTGGGAAATGGGTCACGCTGGTATTCTCGATTTCTTCCCCGAAACTCGCACATGAATGAGCGTCCTACTCCAGTTTCCTACGCACTTTGCTCTTTTGTACCGAGATCTTTGCTCCTTTTTTAAATGTGGTACAAGAGGGGCCTTGTTGTTATTTTCCTAAATAATAAAGCTGTGTCAAGAAAGGGAAAAACAACTTTGAGCCGATGCACTGTATCCGTTAACAAGTGCACTAATATACGCAGTTATGACATTGTGGTCTTTGTTTGTCCTAATGAGCTGGTAGTGAATGAGCCCCTTTGACGCAGTCGTTTCTGAGAGGGACCAGAATTTGACAGTTTCAGTCAAATTCCTTCCACATATTTGGCCGGAATGAAAAAAAAAAAAATGTGAAAAAAAAAATTTGCATTAAAAATGCATTCACCTGAATCATTTGCATTTGGTGCATTTGCTCGGAGGTTAAAATGAATGCTGTCTTCAGGGTGCAGTCCGTATTGTTTGGCCTGTTTTATCAGTGATTGAGCACAAAGCGCACCGACCTTTCTCAGGAGCAAAGATCAGTGTGTTTCATAAAGGTCCCCCGTCCCCGTCCCCGTCCCCGTCCCCGTCCCCGTCCCCGTCATGAGTGGGCGGAGTTTGTGACCGGAGGGGCGTTATTGGACTTGTGTGATACTATTGGTCCGGACTGAGAGACTCCTGCTGCGTGTTGAAGAAGAGAATCTGACACTCAAACTCCCCCCTCAAATGTGAAGCGCGCCGGACAGATCAAACAAACACGTTGCCGTGTTTTCCTTTCTGCGTGAGGTTCCACTTTTCTGCAGACTCACGCTGCTCCCAACATCTGGTCTCGGCAGCGTTTGTGTGCTCGTGTTGGTGCAGATGTCGTTGCTGTTTGACCTCCTACGCGCTCTCAGCTGCTGAGGGATTATGTTTCAGAAACTGACAACCTCATTATATTTGACGTTGTTTACTGCTGCTGTGCTGTCATACGTTCCTCGCTGCACGCCGAGGAGGGCGAAGGCCTCCCGTGTGCCGCGTGGCCCTCTGAGTCAGAAGGCTAATGGCGTCGGCGCGATAAGGACGTTTGCACAGGTCAAAAACTTGCTCCGTGTTTGCGACTACAATCGGCATCGACGCTTTGTTAAAAGGAAGAGGAAAAAGTGAAATGAATCCTTTCCCTGGCTTAATATGAACGTACAAAAACCATAAACACACAACAACATAAACACAAACAATCTAAACATTATTTTTTGAATCCCAACATTTTTCATTTAAACACTTTTTGTTTTTCCTATTGTTGAAAACATTTTCCTTAAATGTGTTATTGATCGTAGGAGAATTTAACAGAGGGTTAGAATGAGTTTGAAATGATTTACTAAGACAGGTTTTCCATTTAGACTCTCTCTGCTGATCTAAAGTCAGACCTGTTTAACTTTGGCCTCCATGGAGAATCTGTCTTGGACTGTTATGTATTATCCCCCCCCCCCCGAACCTACTGTGGCCTCAACAGCTGCTCAGCTGCCTCTTGAGTATGAATGTTTATGGAAAACGTGGATGTTTTTAAACCTGCGTGTGAGCGAGTGTGTCTGTTATTTAGGTGCTGTGGGGCCTCTCAGCCACCACCCCCCCCCCCCCCCCCCACCCCCCCCCCCGTTCTCTTTGACAAATCTAGTCAGGCTTGTTAACGGGTTGATAATCTCTTTACGTCTCAGGTTTTCATACGAAAGGGAAGAAAAGCTGCTTTCTTTGAATCCTGCTGATCGTGTTTGCGTGTTGTTGTGTTTGCAGGGGATCAAGAAGCCTTTTACCGAGGTCATCAAGGCCAACATTGGCGATGCGCATGCTATGGGCCAGCAGCCAATCACTTTCTTCCGACAGGTTTGCCCCCTCCGCCTCCCCCGCACAACCTCTCCTCTAAATGTAGCATCACTTCATCCAGCTTAAAGATGGTGTCCATGTATATTTCTTTCCCGTTTCTGTAGTACTCCACCTTTCATCCTCACACCTCCTCTTTGTTGCAAGGTGTTGGCGCTGTGCTCCTACCCCGAGCTGCTGAGCGACGGCGCGTTCCCAGAGGACGCCAAAAGTAGAGCGCGCCGCATTCTTCAGTCCTGCGGAGGGAGCAGTATGGGTGGGTTTGCATTTTTTGGCACAATCTTCCTTTGATACACGTGCTCAATTTTTTGGCCTTTTTTGGCCTCCGTCTGAATGTCCCTCAGGCTCCTACAGTGCCAGTCAGGGCATAGAGGCCGTGCGCCAGGACGTGGCCCGCTACATCGAGCGGAGAGACGGCGGCGTGCCCTGCGACCCAGACGACGTTTACCTCACCACGGGGGCCAGCGACGGCATCGTGGTACAAATGGCATCCTCTTTTTAAACTGACCGTGTCTCCGTTGCTCGTTTTTGGAGGTCAACTGATCAACCCTCTGAGTTTGAGAATGTTTCCTGCATCTAATTTCTAGTATTTGGTTGTCCTGATGAGTTCACTAATGCCTTTTTGAAGCGGCGTGCAGACAGAGCTGCCGTGTTAACTGGTATGTGGGTAACTCTGTTGATGGGGCACCTTTCTCCACGTCCCCATCCCGTGCCCTTGTAGACCGTGCTGAAGCTGCTGGTGTGCGGCGAGGGCGCGACGCGCACGGGCGTCATGATCTCCATACCCCAGTATCCGCTGTACTCTGCCGCCCTCGCCGAACTGGGCTCCGTGCAGATCAACTATTACCTCAACGAGGAGAAGTGCTGGAGTCTGGACATCAGCGAGCTGCAGCGGGCTCTGGACGAGGCCCGGCGCCACTGCAACCCTCGAGTCCTCTGCATCATCAACCCTGGAAACCCCACCGGTGAGGGTCTCCTCCCAGACCACGTGACGAGATTGCCAGCGGTTGTCTGTATTTTCACATATTAGATCAGCTCGTTGAGCTCTCCAGATTTTTAGGAGATGCAACAAAACAATTATGAAGGACTCTTATTTTTAAATCACAAGTCCACTAGTAAGTTTTCCTCCCTCGTTGCTCTACAGCCACTCATACGCTGCTGCTAAAGGAACCACTAGATGGCAGCAAAGGGACACGACAGCTCGGCCAACCACCACTTCCAGCCTTTCTCCCTAATGAGCCTCATTCTCATTCTCAGGTCAGGTTCAGAGCAGACAGTGCATCGAGGACGTAATCCGATTTGCAGCACGGGAGCGTCTCTTCCTCATGGCTGACGAGGTACCGTCTCTCTGCCTCGCTTTTGACAGCTGGCCCGCTTTTACCGTTCTGCGTGCCACGTGACGTCCGTCCTTCTCTCTCTCTCTCTCTCTCTCTCTCTCTCGCTCTCCCAGGTGTACCAGGATAACGTGTATGCTGACGGTTGCCAGTTCCACTCTTTTAAGAAGGTTCTGTTTGAAATGGGTCCGGAGTACTCTGATACAGTGGAGCTGGCCTCCTTCCACTCCACCTCCAAATGTTACATGGGCGAGTAAGTCCCTTTTCAATTGCACGCCGGGAATGAATCCGCCACACCTTTGTATTTTCTGGTGGTTTTGGTGTCACGTTGTGCGCGTCTTCCCCTCCCTCCCAGGTGTGGCTTCCGCGGAGGCTACATGGAGATCATCAACATGGACGCGGAGGTGCGGGCCCAGCTGTCCAAGCTGGTGTCGGTCCGCCTGTGTCCCCCAGTACCTGGACAGGCGCTCATGGACCTGGTGGTCAACCCCCCGCAGCCCGGGGAACCGTCGCATGACAAGTTTATCAAGGTGCAGACTCGACCTCCCCGAGAAAAGGAAATGTACTGCAACATGCTCCCCTGAGCGCATGCGTCATTATACTGGATGTTGTCCTCGCAAAGCTGTTCGTACAACTGGGCTGTTTTACAATGGAAACATCGGAAATACTATAATCAAGTATCCTTTTTTTTTTTTATTACGACAGGTCATCCTTTTGCTTGTGTTTTATAGAATAATGAACTGTTCATGTTGCAGTGTTTTAATGGCCTCAATCGTGTGCAAGCATTGATCCAGTTTTATAACTATAAGTTTTTTATATGCAAGGATACCTGACTTTTGAATAACCCTAATTACCCCCATGGTAGGAAATGTAATTTAGCTTTTAAAATGGTCTCTGTTTACCCCATTGCCCTTTTACATGATCTCTGTTTACACTTTCCCAGCGATATCTGGCGCGGCTATTCTTTGGTCGCGTGTCGCTCTGGAGCGATTCGAACCGAACAGCTTGTTAGAAAAGGCCTGAAACGGCGACGGCCTTGGTTTCCCTTTCAGATCCTTGTAACGGCTCTCTTTGGTTTCGTTTCCTGTCTCCCTGACGTTCCCCCACCCTCTTCATCCAGGAGCGCACTGCCACGTTAAGTGCCTTGGCAGAGAAGGCCACGCTTACAGAGCAGGTCCTCAACACTGTTCAGGGCATCAGCTGCAATCCGGTGCAGGGCGCCATGTACTCCTTCCCTCGCATAACCATCCCTGAAAAGGCCGTCAAAGAGGCCACGGTCAGTCCTGAATTATTCCCATACATGCAGCATTTCAATGACTGCGTGCTCGTTTCAAGGAAACCGCATTGACGAGGAGCGAATTAGAGTTGAAAAAAGCACGCTGTTGTGGAACTGCTTTCTTTTTGCCGTCGCTTTCCTCAGAAACGTCAATTAAGGAGAGCGCTTCTTTGGCAGCGTTCAATATTTAAATAGAGACGCGGCCCATTGAGCCGGAGGTCGATGCTCTGCTACGTGTAAGGGCGGGGATACTTTTAAAGCGTTTCAAAAAGGTTTCATTTATTTTGTCCTCGAATTGGTACTCTTCTCTTTTTAGTGTATTTAGCTCAACCTTTGGTCATTATGTTAACTACTGCCGGTAAAAAAAAAAGTATTGAATTCTGAAGCGCACCTCTGCTACAAAACTCTTAAAAATATAAACCGGAGGAAAACGCTCAAACTGAAACGGCGTAATACAATAAAAGCCCTCCAAAATAAAACATAATTTATTACTTTTATTTAATTTTGAAAAAATTAAAAAAACGTTTTGAGAGAATTTAAATAGTACAGGCTTATACTGAATTTGATTTTTATTTTCTACTAATTGAAAATATTGTAAATGTAAGTTATAAATGAAAAATAATAATAAAGCTACACAGTGGGAATGCTGCAAAAAAAAAAAAAAAAAAATGCCGTACTTTTACGAGTGTTAATCGGTGTCAAGTTAAAAACGAGGCCACGGTAATATGAAACCTCAAACGGTGCGATTTGTGTTTTCTTTTCCTCTCTGGTAGGACAAAGGTCAGCTGCCAGATATGTTTTACTGCATGAAGATGCTGGAGGAGACAGGCATCTGCCTCGTGCCCGGAAGTGGCTTCGGTCAGAGGGATGGAACCTACC
Source organism: Apeltes quadracus (assembly GCA_021346845.1). NCBI lineage: Eukaryota > Metazoa > Chordata > Actinopteri > Perciformes > Gasterosteidae > Apeltes > Apeltes quadracus. Next base: position 13,458,605 of record CM037919.1, read on the forward strand.
ACTTCAGGTACACGACACGCAAAACCCGAGTATTCAAGGAGGATAATTAAAGCCGGTTTCTGAATTCACGTTAATCTGACTGACTGCAATTTGACACATTGCTCCCTTGTTTTGTAGAACTACTAGAAGTAAAATAGGGGAAAAAAACAGTGTCTCCCAATGCCATTTATTTTCCTTCACGTAACTGCATGAATTAAATGTTGCTCAAAGGTTTTGTCCCTTTCCATAAATGTCCTGTCATGTGGGAATGAAGCTGGAAGGAACATTTAGTTAAGTCGCAATAAAAAAAAACGTATCCTAGTCGGTCTGAAAGTTGTTTTAAGGAAAGAGGCTGGTGTCATTTTGAATCACACCTGCCCTCTCTCCAGTTAGCGAATTACCTTCTCCGTCGAATCTTAAGTGATTCTTCCAAATCGGTTGCTCTTTAACTCTCTTCCCCAGCGCGTCGTCCTTCGTTTGCGTCCCTCACTTACACCGCTAACGTGTAACACCGCTAACGTGTAACACCGCTAACGTTTTTCTTTCCTGGCAGAATGACCATCTTGCCGCCGAAAGACAAGCTGACGATCCTGCTGAACAAAGTCAAGGAGTTCCACCAGAGATTCCTGCAGCAGTATTCTTAAGCTGTCACACTGCTCCCTCCTACTTAGAGAGAGGAGAGGAACCCACCAATCCAAATGAAAGTAACTCAGCCAATCAGAATTGATCTGTCACTAATAAGTGCCTTTCCCCCCTCCACCCCGGCGGCTCCGGTGGTCTCTGTGATGATGCGGTTCAGCCTTTTACACATTCAGACTGTTTTCAAGGCTGTTTTTGGTAAAGAAAACGCAGCTGCACGCGTAGAAATGAAGTGAGAGGCTTGTGTAAAGTTTGAATGCCAGTTCTGTAGAACTGCGCGTTTGTGGACATGAGGGACGTATTGCCTTTGTGAACACCAAGCTGCAATGAAAAGGGTACAAAAGAGGCGACGCAGTTAAAAAACCTTTTTTTAGTACACGTACAACTGGTTGAAATATGACATTCCCGTAGGCAGTACTTGGCTGGTTGAATGTGCAGAAAAGACTGTTTGCATGATGATTTTGTTGAATCAAAATAAATGTTACAGGCCATCATGTCTCGTTACTTTAGAAAGAGCAGGTTTTTTTGGCGTTTACGTGAATACGAATGGTTAATTTTCCTTTTGACCGAATGTGTTTGTGTCATTAAAGCGCTGGACGTTTTAAAGGTACAGTTCCTCATACTTTCATCAAAGGACAAATTGGACTTCAGGTGTTTTTTTGTTTTGTTTTTTTATTGTTGAAAATGGAAGCTCTTTTTTAACCCTTTCATTCTGAAGTGCAACATAAGAGTCCACTTATTTCCATTTATCTCAGACTTTGAGAAGTCAAACAAACGCCACCAACCTCCACCTCAGGGGCTAATCACGCCTGCGTGGAACCGATAATCCAGTTTGTGGATGAATTCTCAATAGGAAAGTCACACGTAGCCGAGGAGGCCAACCATGGAGATGCTTCCTAGATGTGCCAAACATCTGGAAACTGTCACCCAGATACAACAGCCACCTTTTATCATCTCTAATAATCCGTATCTCATCTCCCAGTGTGCAGTATCATAGCTTGGTTCTCTGTGTGTGTGTGTGTGTGTGTGTGTGTGTGTGTGTGTGTGTGTAACTACGTAAGAAGTGTGTTCAATTAAAGCTTGTAGTTTGGAGACGTTTTCTGCTCCCTTCCTCTCAGCTCCGCGGTGGCTGTCAGCTTTAATTATCTTTGACAACGGCTCTCCCCAATCCTAATTATTCGGAGCCTTGTCTCTCCTGGAGCTCCTCGCCATTCACTCCGGCAGCGTGACACGCTCACACGCTCCGGTCCCCTTCACCCTAAATTAATTGGCCCCGTCTCCCGCTCCCCGCTCCCCCCCCCCTCCCCCCCCCCCCCCCCCTCTCATCGCCTGCCATCTTTGGGGAATCGGAGGTCATCGTTGGTTCGGGTGAGGATGCAGGAGGACGGAGGGACGGTCTTGACGAGGCCGGCCGGTCTGCAGTCTTTCGTGATGAGGGTCAATAACTGACCCGATGCCTTTGAGAGTTGATCCAAGGCTGCTGTGTGCGTTGTTCTGTGTTTGTGTGGTTTGATGACCCGTGAGAGTCTTTTGGCTCGTTCGAGTTCCACAGAAAATCTCACAAAAGAATCACTCGAGGTGTTGAGTGTCTTAGGTCTGTATTCTTGTTTTCAGTTACTCACCATGCGGCAATGTTTTATCATTCAAACTGAAAATTCAACGCATTTTCCAAATAGTTTAAACAATTTATAAATTGCCAAACATGTGGAGAACCCCGAATTCACAACAACAAAAACATCTTTGAAGTTATGTTCTTACTTTAAAACACCGATCTGGTTAAAATCTTCGAGGATGTGCCTTTCTCACCATGTTATTGGTTCTGTTTATTTTTCATTTTTTGCCTGAATGGATTGGAGGGTTTATCATGTCAGGGGGATTTATTCAGAGCCGTGTTGGGTAATATATGTCGGGTGATTTCAGATATGTCTGAACACAACCTGGCTACAAAGAAGTCTTCCATGCACAAACACCAAATCATCCATGTCGGTTTCTTCATGTCCTGCATACATTTTGGACCCGTGAAGGTTCCAGAGGAACCGTCAGTGTCTCCGATCATCGAGCGTTGTATTTGTAAGGTTGAGCTAAACTTCTTATAATATACGCTTCATAATTACAGATCTGAGAAAATCCATATTGGTGATATCAGCAACTTGCTGTAGAGAAACCTGCGCCTTCTGACAGCTTTTGTTTGATAATAAGATTGATACCACTCTCGTATTCAGGATATTGATTGCACACATATCAAAAATGTATAAAACGTCCACAGAACTTTTAGAGTATGATTGTCGTTAACAAAACTGTGTGACATCATTTAACCTTATCATGACATCCACTACTTTGCTATTCACAGCCAATACGAATTGGCTGTGTTCAAGTACAATGTTGTTGTTGTTGTTGCCGGGCAACCAGTCCAGATAGTTGAGGAAGTTACCAGAGCTTTATTCAGCAGACAGATGTGAGAGTGGTGGTGATCTTTGACCCACTTTGATCAGAATAAATCACGTCATAGTCCTCACGTCATTGTCTCGTTTTTAATGCCCTCTTCGTTCTCTGCTCATCACTCCACGGCATCTTTGCAGTAGTTGTGTGCTAAAAAAAACTGTGTCCCGTACCGGACTTTTAAGAAGTCGTCCACACTGTCAGTCGCATGGAGAAGGTCAGTTTTAGAAGATGAGCGGGGGGGGGGGGGGGGGGGGCTGCAGAGATTGGGTTATAAATCTTGTCCTGATCCGGTTTTGCCGGCGCCCTCACACCTCAGTCTCTTCCTCGGGGTAATTAATCAATCCCAGACTGGAGGCATTGATCGGCCCCTCGCGGCCCTCAGTGTGTTTACGCTCCTCGATTGGCTTTGCCACTAAGCGCCTCGCTGCCACTCAATCTCATCGGCGCGAAATGTGACACTCGGCCCGCTGACGCCGCGAGCGAAGCGGGGCATCGATTGACATCACGGTGAAAATCAATCTACTTATTGTTTTTTTTTTTATTGTTTTTTTATGCACCGGGAGGGGATTTGGTTTTGTTATAATCCTTTGTGTAATCCCACCTTCCAGGTTGCAATACATAAAGTTGTATGGTGAGCAGTGAGACCACGAATCCAGGGGCGAGTTTACCCGCAGAGGTTATTACGCACGCTGGCAAACAGCCACAATAGTTTTCTTATTTCAGCCAAATATATTTAAAAATGTATTTTTAATCTAGTTTCTCTCTGCTGGAATTTTGATGCCTCCGTTGTTTTTATTTGTTTACCAATCAGATTTGTGGGAATTATTTCTGGAATTCAAACAAGAGCACAGAGAACTCACCTTCCCTAGAAAAAGAAAAAGACTCAAGAACATGCGCACAATTCAAAATAAGGAGTCAATCTCAGGATCCTGCACCGTCATCCTTCAGATGTGGACGTTTTTTCAAAGCTAACGGCAGCCTTTTTGTCTGGTGCTCTTATAATTACAATGGGTAATTAAAATGACTTGGTTTTTAGTGTTGCTGCGCGCGCACCTCGATGGATGGCGAAAAAAGAAATGACAGACCCATCTGAGATTTGAGATCTGCGAAATTTAAAGAAATGAATGAAATCACCAGAAAGCCCCCCAATAATGCAATCCAACCTCGACTTAACTAGAACTGAAAAGCCCCGTTCAAACAACCCAAGTCCCTCCCTGCATGACTGTGATGGCCTCTCCATTTTAAAAACGGCAAAGGAGCAGCTTTGAGTGGGTGGTGTGGTAATGCATTCTGTTACCCCCCCTTTCCTCCCTGCCGTGCTGAACTGTTGAGCCCAGACTATTCACTGGCTCCTCTTTGGAGAAAGGGAAGATAAACACTCCAGAATGTGTGAAAAGTACTGAGGGACATGCGTCTTATCGCTTGGCCGGCACAAGAGCTGCTTTTATCGGTTGATAAACACTCGGGTGTCTCTGGACACACACTATTTGTGTTTATATTCCCGGCCAGCCGAACGAGGCCCATTCAGTTTCCGTTCCCATTCACCACGTACACATCCTTTGACGAACCTGTCTGAGCTTTGATTGTCATGGACACGACGGACCCCCACTTAGACACGCAGGTCCGGCAACACAAACGTTATACATATTTCATGCCGCATCACGCTTATCTGACAAAGGGATGTTTTTGTGAGTCGAAATCCCGCCTCACATTTCATTACACGCCGAAAAGTCTTTCGGTTCTACGGTCGGACGGGCTCCATGTTTTATTCATGGTGCTGAACATCTGCTTGTCCGGATGTCAAAAATCATCAGGCTCCCCGGGGAGTCCCGCCTGCCCGACTGGCTGTAAATGAACTCCAAAGTGGAGACCTGTCAGGACTCTCCAGCACCAGAAGAATCCAGAAGAATCAGCCACTATACGATCTTCTGCTGGGTGTGAGTCAACTTTGCACCCATTAAAAAAAAAACTAAAAAAACAAACAGAAATACAAACAAGAAAAAGAAATAAAAAGAGCGCACTGATTCATTCGGTGCAATGCTGCGCAGAAGCTTTCCGATGCGCGGCGGCTTCTTGCACAGCTTTGGGGTGGATTTTGACACACTGCTGTTCCCTCTGGCTCCGTGGTCCTGCACGTCTCTCCCTGAGTCACTGGAGGCTGGAGCCAACCGGGGGGAGAAGAGCCATGACCACTGACAAGTGCTCGGTGACTCACAGCCGCGCGGCAGTGTACGTCCCGCCGCGCTCCGGTGCGTGAGAGCACGCGTGCGTGCAGGCTTCGTGTGCTATATTCTATTTATCGCTTTGCACCAATCCCACAGAAAATGTGTCGTCTATAAAAAATTATCATATTTTATATCAGCTGTGGCAAAAATCGGTGAATGAAACTAAATGAAACTTACAGAACGAGAAAGAAGTAACACATATCTTTTTTTTTAACAAACTTTATATTCTCTTTATATTCTTTTTTTTTGTTGTACAATTCATCACATCCATTGCTTGCCCAGGCTTTGGTTACCAGTCTGTCGCCCAACTTTCTTTGTTCATTTGTCCTTGACACTATGCAACTATTTACATTGTAACCAGCTCATTGCTGGTTGATTTCTAGCCTCTGACTCTCTGTCTTCAAGAGTTTCCACAGTTCTGCGGCACTTTTTTTGGGGGGGAGGAGCACGACTCAGTTGCTTTTGTGACTTTCACAGAATCTCATTCTGGTTGCAATCAAAGCCTTGATGCTCCCAAACAAGCAAGGCTATCTGTTTCCTTCCTCTCCATCTAGCGCCGCACCTCGCAGCGACGTGCCATCGACACGCAGCGACAGCCTCTGCATCCGTGAGCGCATCATCGTCTGCGCCCCTCAGCAGGAATTAGCCCTTCATCACTCAAACTTCCAAAGGCCCCTTTGCGAAGGTTTCTGGTGGACAGCACATTGAGTTAAACATCTTAGAAACCAACAGATCATTTCAGTAATTGATTATTAGTATTTGAACATTCAGTCATAAACTTGACCTGATGTCGCTTCTTAACTTACCGCTTATTTCCTACGAGTAATTAATTAAGTGATCTGATACCCTATTTGCCGTCTAAATAACTCAGCATCTAATCATTTAATCTGTCTTATTGTGTGAAGTGATCCTTCACTGCCAGCTTCCTAGTCGCTCCCTCCTTCCTTGCAGTGGCTCTATAGATTTATTTTTCCAAGTGATAAATTGGACCCTGGGAGCCGCTGAGGTGAGACCAGGTGCCAACAGAGCGGAGCCTGCTGTCTTTAATGGGCCTAATTATGCTCAAGACCTTTAGAGCTCGAATAACATGTTTTGGGATGTGACACGCATCAATAGAAAAAGTTAAACCTTGTTGGGAAGATGTGAAGTATAGGCATATAGCTCCGTGACCCCACAAGCAAATGCACAAAATAAATAAAGCAGTCACGTTTCGGAGATTTGAAGTTGGAACCGTGTTTGAATATGTCGCCCCCCCCCCCCCTCTCTCTCCCTCTCCCGTTTGATTGAAGAAATGGAAGGATTCTACCCCATCCATCACCTCCACCCCTCCCCTCACTCTCCATACGCAAGCGGGCAGCGGGTCGTTTCCAGCCCATTCTCTCCCGTCACACCGTGTTGGGAAGAAACTTGTGCTGCAGAACCATTTAACGCAGATTGTATGTTTTTTTTTTCTCTCAGAAAACACTTTGTTGTTGCTGTTGTTGTTGTTATTGTTCGAGCATTGAGAAGCTGGAGATGAATGAATCGGGCGGACGCTGCGACGCGTAAAAGTTGTGGATGGTCACTTCTACGCGTAAAGATTTGAAGGACAGTTTCATCTCCAAAAGTTGCGTCGCGAAACCAGAGCGCGTGGAATTCTTCCCTCTGCAACAACATCGCCCACAATCAGGCTGGAAGACCATCGGATCCGGAGAACACAGCGAATCCGCAGAGCGCAGATGATCGCAACTGGTGTTTGCGGTGTCGCTCTGGTGCTGCTGTTGATGGTTCTGATCCCGGTCGTGGTGAACAGCGCCGGGAACCCCGCCCGCTACGAGATGCTCGGGTCCTGTCAAATGGTGTGCGACCCCCACGGCACCGCGGCCACGGCCACCGCCACGACCAAGGCATCGAACCCGGTCAAAGACAACCGCCTGGTTCAGTCGCTTCCAACCTTCATCCAGGGTCCTAAAGGAGAGCCGGGGCGCGTTGGCAGGATGGGTCAGAGGGGTCCGGTCGGTGAACCGGGGCCACCTGGGCCCGCTGGTCCGCCCGGCGACAGGGGCGCACCGGGTCCACCTGGAGCCCCCGGAGCAAACGGGCCCAACGGTGCCATCAGCGCTGCCACTTACAACACGATCCCGCGGATCGCCTTTTACGCCGGACTGAAGAAGCAGCACGAGGGTTACGAGGTGCTGAAATTCGACGACGTGGTCACAAACCTGGGCAACCACTACGACCCCTCTTCGGGAAAATTCACCTGCTCCATACCGGGGATTTACTTCTTTGTTTACCATGTGCTGATGCGGGGCGGAGACGGAACCAGCATGTGGGCCGACCTCTGTAAGAACAACCAGGTAGGACGCTTCAGGAAATGATCGTGCATCAATATTTTCATTTGTTCGAGCTTCACTCTGATGGTGTTTTAACGCCTACAAGTGAAAAGAGCGTAATAAATAGACGTGTACCGCTTGCCAGTTTTACGCGCGGGTTTCACCAGGAAATAATAGATTTCACTGACAGCCAGTGGTTCAGTGAAGCGTTGTGAGGCCAATTAAACCGTCTTCACAGTCGCAGCTCTGCGCGCCTCTGACTGTGAAACCCGAGGCACGTCAGCCAGAAATGTTTCCATTTTTTTTCTTCCTTCTTCTTGCGTTCCAGGTGAGAGCCAGCGCCATCGCCCAGGACGCCGATCAGAACTACGACTACGCCAGCAACAGCGCGGTCCTGCACCTCGAGCCCGGGGACGAGATTTACATCAAGCTGGACGGCGGAAAGGCGCACGGGGGCAACAACAACAAGTACAGCACCTTCTCCGGGTTCATGCTGTACGCCGACTGAAACACGCTGAAATACGCGAGCTCCGCCGTGCGTAAAAAAAAAAAAAAAAAAAAAAAAAACCGCCTCACTGCTCATGCTCGTTTCGATGTCATTTGGATTATTTGGGGGAGGCAGAGCTCACCATTTCCATATTGCAGAAGAGCTAAAAGGACCTCACGTGGGGAAAAAACCCTCTACTTTACCAAAAACAGAGTGCCAACAGTGTAACTCCAGAATAACGATAGTGAATGTTAAAAGTGTGAAGTGTATTCTTGTCCGATTGAACTTTTCAGCTTTACCAATTATGTAAACATGTTCTTCTGCTGTTGCGACATGCTGAGTGTAGACCGAAGGTCCAATGAAATGACCTCCAGCGCTTTATTGAGGAGGCAAAAAGCATACAAACAAAATGTAGTTAGTCCACATGTGCTTTATTTGTTGAAATACATTTGTTGCCATTTGAGTGAAAATGTTAAAAGTCGTAGTGATGCATGATTATGTAAAAACATTTCAACTCCGCGGTGTAAAAACACCTGTAAAGAGCCGTTCTGATGTTCCTATTGTCTCAAGGCTGTCATTGCAACTCTTTTTTTTTTGTTGTCTCAACATGGCAGCTGGTTGGGGCAACAGGGTGGTGCTTACTCCTCTCCCCCCACCCCCAAACCGGACGGTCGCGCTGACCTTAATGGCGCCTGATGATTGTCAAGCCTGTCGAGTCTGTGTGTAAAATATCACTGAAAAATAAATCCTGCGGCTTCGATGGTGTGGCGGAGTCCCCTTGTGAGGCCACCTGTTCCCAGGTGAGAGGGGAACGCGTCCTTCACCCAGTCCGCCTGCCACAGGCGCTCCGGGGCGACTCATCTAACGCGCAGCAGAGCGGCTCATCACTGCCATCCCATAAAACGGGTTTTTGCAAACACCTCAACAACTGGCAAAGCAACAACAGTGAAAAAAAATCAAATAGCGCCATATTTGCGTGCAAGAAAAAAAAAAATATTTGTTTTGAAATGCAACTGCCCTGGTGAAAGCACTTTTATGGGCCATGAATGAGACCAAAACCAGAACCGCAGTGATCCTGACAAGCTCCTCCCCTTTTGTTGGTTTCCAAAGTGAATAATATTCTGTAATTATGTTCCATTGGTAAGACAAACATTGGCATTAATGCTGCTCATTGGTTCGAGGGTCCGGACGCAATTTTCTAAATGAGTTAGTCTGATTAATGCGACAATCTTTTAGGCGTTCAATCGTCACCTGAAGGTAAAATAACGGCAACATGAAAACGCTGCACGTTCACTTGAAGGTCAGCCAGCGCTTGGGGTTGTCGATGAGGATCTGATCCACCTGCCGCTGCGAGATGCCCCTCGCCAGCATCTTCGGCACGATGTTCCTCAGGATGTGCGAGTAGCCGTGGCCGCCGTACTTGGTGAGACGGTTCTTGGTGTGGATGTCGTGTGCCACCAGCACCTTGTCGCCGTAGCCCTCCTTCACCAGGAACGCCAAGCTGAGGGGGGAAACACAAACGGCGTGCAGCTTTAGGGGAATAGAACGCACTTTCTTTTCGCAGGTCGTGAGGTCAACGTTTAGATAAAGTGTCACGTGAGGACACATCAACAATCTAGATCACAAAAGAGATCCCCGAAAAAGAGCCATTAACCCCCCGAGCAGGGTTCCTCACCACTTCACTCTCTGGCTGTCACTGGGCATGTCCACCTCCAGGTCGTACGGGTAGTTGAGCATCTCCGTTCCAAACAGGTCGTACTCCAGGTAACTCCCCAGCCCTGCGAACTCCAGCAGTTCCCCCTCGTCGAATATGGTCCTGCAGGAAGAGAAGTGGTCGTTCAGTGGAGTGGGGATGTATGCCGCATTGCACAACAGAAATGCATCAACCAGCGGCTCTGAAAAAAAAAAAAAATTGAAACATATACAGTATGTGTGTACAAAAGACTTTACATCCCTTCATATTGAAATATTTCTTTTTTAAAAGTAGAAGATTATTAGCACAAATGCCACGCTATACTGTTACAGCGAAAATTATAAACGAATACAGTGAGGTTATAATACAAAACTGGGGCTGCTTGCAGCATAAGCGAACTAAGCGGCTGCTTGGGGGCTCCTGACCAGGGGGCCCCCAAGCAGCCGCTTAAGTCGCTTATGCCTTGGGCCGGCCCTGCCCTAATGTCAACACCCAACAGGCCGATTACACTTAAAGAAAAGAAAAGAAATCCCTTCATTCTAACGACGGAACCGCATCTGGGGACCTCCCTCACCGGTCCAGATGTGACATGACGGTTTTGCCGATGTCCCCGCCGGCCTCCTGGAGGATGCGGACGACCTCGGCCGGAGCGCCGGGATTCCTCCCGGGGTGGATGATGACGGGGCAGCCGAGCTGAGCCTGAGCGTGGGCGGTGGCCCTCAGCACCTTCGCCTCGCTCTCCGTGATGGGCCAGCCGGTGCCGATCTCTCCGATCACGCCGCAGCGGATGTCCGTGCCGTCGGCGCCGCGGAGCACCTCGCCGACGATGACGTCCGTGAGCTGACGGGACAGGAAGTGAGCTCTCTCTCTCTCTCTCTCCGTAAAGACCAGCCAGCGGCATCGGTGCATTCGAAAAATACCAGTGCAAAAAGGGCTGCTCACCTTCTCCACGCTCATCCTCTTGGTGGCCTCGGTGTGGGTGCAGTCCACGTAGTAGCCGGCCCCCGCCACGATGTGGACCCCGGTGTCCTCGGCCAGCCGCTTGAGGGCGGGCAGGTCGCGGTCGATGCCCGCGGTGGTGTTCTCCACCACGGCGCCTCCGCCGGCCTCCCTGTAGGCCAGCAGCTCGTCCCGCACGGCGGCGGTCTCCTGCCGCAGCAGCAGGTTCTCGTGGCAGCTGTAGGGGTTCTGCCGCAGCCAGTGCATGTGCCGCATCTGGAACGGGTTCTCCGCGACCGCCTCGTCGCCCGCAGGGGGCGGGAAGTAGCAGCACTCAAAGGTCATGGTCAGGTGCTCGTGGGTCATGGTTCGGCCCAGCTGACCCGGATCCACCAGGCCCAGGACCGTCTGGACTTTCCCGCTCAGCTGCGACATGACTGGCGTTCAGGGCTCTTTTAAGAACAACCTTTAAGAAGAAACATATTAATTATTCACGTAAATGAGACACGCATCGTCACTGCTGTACAGAAGGTAGTGGTGACTCATTGACCGGGGTGACGTCACGCTGCGCGCAGACGAGGCGCCCTTTGGACCGCAGACCTAATAAGAACCGGCTAAAACCTCACGTGACCTCGTTCAAACGTGCGGTTGACTTAACCTTCACCGACTTGCATATTGAAATGTATCTTAAGTGTTGAGAGAGACGCACAGATAAATGCCTGACCGTGTTTCCGAACGCCGCTGAACCCCTCGACAGCCCGCCGAACTCCTGCCCGCAAATGCTCCTGTTTACAGATTAGAAGAGAGAGAAAAAACAGCGAGAGGTGGGAAACATCGCGAGAGTTCGCGGGACTACCGTCTCTGGATGAGCAACGTTGGGGTACCTAAGCGTGTCGTTTTTGGCGACACAATATAGAATAACACCAACGCCTTCTTATTTACGTTTAAGTAATTCAGCACATCACAATATGTGAAAAAATAGCCCTTTTAGTTAGTGGGGGAAAAATGTGTCACTAGTTCATTATAAAAAGGGTTCTACAAGCAACCATAAAGTAAATGTTAATGTTGTGTACTGCTCTGCAGTATTCAAACATGTTATCATTAATGGTCTATAATTGGTCTAAAGCATTAGTATGATTTAGTTACCATTTCTAAAGCATACATATTTCTGCCATGACATAACTGTTTGATGCTGTGGTTAAGGTGAACATGGTGACGCATGATTTGAGGGACAGACGGTGACTCTCTGTTTCTCGCCCAGCGCTCGGCAGATGGACCGTACGGACGGCGGCATTTGTTGTGCGGTTGCGTGGAGCTGCTCCGTGAACTGCCATCCACACACGCAGTCCATTTCATGGCACAATGACTACTCTGTAGATGAGACCAGCAGCCTGGTGAAGTTCACCATCAAGGCTGGTTGCGCTTTTTAGGGCCCAAATGCAGTTGCCATTTTTGTTTTTGTCTTCAAAAACTATCATCACGGAGGACTGAGGCAAAACTGAGCTTCTTCGCAAGCGTTTCATTGAGACATAATAACACAAATACATTTACATTAACATTAGAATCAAATAGCACTCAAACCCAAAGTAAAGCACCATGAATTAAGACTTCTGATAATAAGCTGAAACACAAAATCAACACAGGCGCGGGCCCCCGTAACTGAAGAAACAAAAACCAAATGCAAAATGCACAAAGTCTGGCACTTTGTGGTAAACTAGTTGTTGGTGTGCCGTTACTCAGAGTCTCGTCAAACTGCAGGGTACCTCATTAGTGGCTACAGAACATCTCATTCATTTGTATTGCTGACATGCTCCAGACAAACGGGACCACGGGGAGTCATTGATGAGGAGGACGACTTAAATCCACCTCTCACATGCGGACAGACCTCCTGAGACACGGCTCAGACTCGGACGTTGATGCATCGGTCTGTTCATCCCCGCGTTTGTCTTTCAGTCCTGTTCAGAGGAACCATCAGCTTTTAGTTGTAAATGTATTGAGACTCAACTAAACCACTGATCTCCGCCCCCGCCCCCCCACCCGTGCAACGCCATTTCCTTTGCATTTCTAAACGCCTGCACTTTTGCAACATCCCCTCTTTTGCGAGGACACACAACATCCATCGAGGCAGACGGCGTTGGCTCGACATGGAGCCTGAATGGTGAAAGCCGCAGGCCTGTGAGGGGCCCCGGGTCGGGCACAGCGTGGTTCTCTGGCGCCCCCTGCGGACGGAGATGAGGCACGTCGCTTCGATGTGGCAGTAGATTAGAACGTCAGATCATTCAAATGGTGGAGGAGGTATTTGTACCTTAATTAAATGTCACGATGAATAATTTAAATCTGATCAAAATGTGTAAAAAAAAGAATAAGTTAGAGAATTATCAGTATTGCTCAATGAATCATTTGTATTTTTCGAAGTTTAAAGGTGTAGTATTTCCCTCTATAATGATTTTGAGTACAACGTGGAATGAAAAGAAAAACTCAAGTAAAATAAAAGCACAGTTCTCAAGTAAATGCACTTGGTACTCGGACGCTTTTAGGGCATTTAAACTCCACGAATGAGAGGAAAAAACGTTCTTCTGGTTGTCGTTCTGCTCTTTCATAAATAATGTCCGAGCCTCACGCATTGAGCATCATCAGTGTTTCAAATTTGGTTTGTTTCAGTGATTTGATGAATCATGAGAACAATGAAACCGCGGTGGATTGAACCGTAGCGTTTAAACAGGGTCACATGACATCGATGGAGAAGAAAAGGTGACCAACGTTCCGCTTCCATCCCAGTTTGAAGCATTTCAAGCAACTCTCCTCTGAGCCTGCGACTCATCTGATGAGTCCGGAAGGCCTTCATTAGACCTTCTATACCGAGCCCTCGACCTCACATTACAATCCCTGCAGGCCGCTTAAATGAGTCTGTGTGTGTGTGTGTGTGTGTGTGTGTGTGTGTGTGTGTGTGTGTGTGTGTGTGTGTGTGCAGGCGTAGACCATGCGGTTCGGGGCCTCTGATGGATTTTCCGCTCTGCAAACCCTTTTTCCACCCTTCTTTGAAAAGTCCTTCCAGGTTCCTCGTGTGTGCACAAGGTATTTAATTAAAGTCAACTAAAGCCATGATCATTTTCCCTATAACCTAAATGTTGTCTTGAGTCAGTTCATCAACCATGCTTTAAACTTGAATCTAATTAATTCCAAAGCGTAATGTTATGATCTAAAAAAAAATGCATGTAAGGTAATTGTGTAGGTAATGCAAGGTATTTGCAGTTTTATCCAAAAACAAAACTAAACACTCCATTAAGAGGATTACCACAGGGGTTTTATTTTTTGTTATTTTTTTTTTTAATTAAGGGCTTGAAAACCCCAGTGAGTTCAGACATGGTGGTGTTGTTGTTGTCAGCATTGAATATTCCTTTTGATTTTTGCGCTGATTGACGGAGACACATAGAAAGAGAGAGAAGGAGATAAAGACAGGAGGGTCCAACACATTTACAGCCTTGGACTGGAAATTGCTTTGGGGAAGGAAGTCAAATAACAACGTCATAAGTTGTGATCATAAATACTTATTTGTTAAACATGCTGTCAATCCGTATTTCCTGCCAAATGTTTATTATCAGGGATTTGCATTCGTTCATTTCGTTATATTTTCTTCAAATATCCAACAGTGCTGTGACTGTGTTATAGGTTTCAGTCGACATTAACGTGTCAGTTAAAACATGAATTACGGTGAAGAATATGGGTGAAGGTTGAACATTTTTTTATTCAACCATTATTATTTTGACTCAATTATTTATTCCTTTTCAAGCAAACTAAGTAGTACCTCAAATTAAACATAATCACAGGTTTATATACTACACAGAATATCTTATCTCTTTATATTTTTTACATATTTTTCTTCGTGCAGTCATTGCGCAACTAATCAACAGATCATTGTGGGCTTTAGGGTAAACACGATGGGCTTTTAAAAATGTTCGAACGTGTTGGACACTTTAACAACAACATTACGATGAATCACTTGCATCGACTCTAAATGTCCTAAAGCTCCCCGCCTGCATTCCGGTTGTTGGACGGGACCCTGCCGGGTGTGAAAGACGACACGCTGTCCCTGTGAAGTGTCATGCAAATCGCCTTTTCCACGCGTCCACATGACCGGCCAGCGGCTCTCCTATAAAAACCCTTCCTGCAGAAACATCCAACACAACGCGAAAAAGAAACGCTCAACATGGCTGTGAGGACTTTGGCAGTGGCCTGCGCCCTCTTGGTGGGAATGTGCACTGTTGCACACGGTGCACCCGTTGACAGCACACACGCCTTCTGCAAGATCATCTGGTGAGACGGCCCTCGAGTTGTGATGAGTTGGATCTGTTTCTGACCGCTGGTGGTTCCTGCAGTGTGAACGAAGGGGGACGTGTGGTAACACATGATCCGAGATCTGAGATTTGACCTTTTCTCTCTCTCTCCCCCCCCCCCCAGGTTGTTCGGACTGCCGTGCGATCAAGTCAACATGGCCATCGTGACCCAGATTAAAGCGATGGGCTCCTACAAGGTGAGGAACTCGACGAGGAATCGAGTCTTTGATGGATTTTATTTGGCGATTCCAAATTTGCATCTCCGCTCCTGTTCTTTTCTTCTTTTTTTTTTCCTGACGCAGCTGGGCCCGGTGACGGCGGCCGCCATCCAGGCCAACCACACCTCTGCAGCGGACCAGAGCGAGAGCGTGAACTTCCGCCTGACCTCCACGGCCATGAGCCTGGGCTGCCACGTAGATGTGAGAAGGGCACCTTTCCACCCACACAGGGCCGGCCCAAGGCATAAGCGAACTAAGCGGCTGCTTGGGGCCCCCTGGTGGCCAAGGGGCCCCAAGCAGTCGCTTAGTTCGCTCATGCTGCAAGCAGCCCTAGTTTTGTATTATAACCTCACTGTATTCGTTTATAATTTTCGCTATAACAGTATAGTGTGACATTTGTGCCAATAATCTTCTAGCTCAGGTGACTGCGTGGTGGGAGGGGGGCCCCCAAATAAAATTCTGCTTAGGCTTATTTAATTGCAAATTGTTATAATGATGATTTTTTGGTTGCGGTTCAGGGTTCATCTGTCTCTGCATTCTGGTTCAGCCTGTTGGACAACGGCACCAACTACTGTAACCTGCAAAACGTCATGCAAGGTAGGTGGTCTCCCCACAGCAGCGTGGACTGTGTTTTTTGAAGGTAACGCGTTTTCTCGTGCGCAGGAAGCGGACTCACCAAAGCTCCGGGCTTCGTGGAGTTCACCAACGAGTGGCTCTGCCTGGGAGTCGGACTCTCCGCCTGCAAGTGACTTCCCATCGTTCGGACGTGCGTTGAGTTTGTTGGTCGGAAGTTTCGGTCGTGTCTCGCGGATGAAGCGAATGGATCTGCACAATAAAAGCTGCAATTTGTGACGACAAAATGTTGTGTCTCTGCATCTTATGTTCTGTGAATAAATCCTTTCGTAATTCAAAAAGTTGGACTGGAGTGTGGTTTGTGGGGGTTTTGTGTGTTTTAAAGACAATAGAAGAACAAAGTTATATTAAAAAAGTCAATAGCAATAACTATCGGCCTGTGGCAGTTTTTCTATTTGATTTTAATAAAGCAGTCGGAATTCAGCGAAGGGATTATTCACACAAATGCATGACGACTTAACACGTGTTCTTACACGATAACACAAAACTATTTGGGCAATTATTGTTATAAATTACAATTACATATAAATTATTATAAATTATATATATTATGTATATTACAATATGATATTGCAAATTCCAAACGATATCGCTGTATCCAGCCACCAAACACGTTGGAAGGGGAAATACTGACACACAACACGGTTTACGTTTTAATATTCCTGTTAATTTGAACAAAGAGGTGATTTGAGATGATTGGAAGTTATTCTGCCACTGTATTCTTTCACTATTCCTGCATTTCTTTCCACAATGAGAAAACACACAATAAGGTTGGACAGCACATGGAAATGATATAATGCGTCATCATACAGTACTGATACGATTTAGCAGTTTTTCTGGTCGTTTGAATTGTCTTCAAACGCAAATGCTTGAATTTTCTTCACTGCCGGAGGTCAGAGAGAAACCTCACCTCTACCGGTTCATTGAAAATATACATTTACTATGTTCTTATTGTTCTCCCCCTTTGACTATGCAGGTTGTGTTTTGCATCACTGCTTTCTGAACAATTATTTACGTATGTTTTTGTGTGTGCTGATTCGGGCAAATGTTTCCAGTTTGAGTTTTCTTCATAATTTCCACACTTGGTTGGATTAAAATATCAATGCTATTATGAGCAGCCGGGTTCATGCTCGGGGTTCAGGGGGAATAAATACACCTTTGAACGCTTCAAGTCACGTCTTTCTATTCCTTTTGCTACTGTCTGTCCTGCTCTCTCTCTGAGCTTCCGGGTCCTTTGCTGTTTCACAGCAGCGAGTCATCTGACTCGTGAATGACCGCGACGCAGAATGCAGCGATTTCAGAGTTCAAATGTGGGTGGAAAATGTCAGTGAGTTAATGAGTCATCCTGAAAAGAATGTCGAGAGACCTTAAACATTATGTGAAAGGTTCGTCACGAGGGCCAATTAAGCAGGTTGAAATTAGTCAGTGCCGGTTAAAGACACGAGCATTGGCCAGCAAAGTCGTGTGTTTTTGGTATGTTTGCAGTAACATTACACGTTTCTTACTATAATTAAAGACATTCTGTGGCCTAGCAACTGAGGTGTTACATTACTATATTACATATTTTTCGTACTATTATTTTGAGGTTTATTTATCCATCAACTGAATGTATTTCGACGGTTTTTAATGATGTGGTGTCTGAAAAAGAAGCAGACTTCAGTCACTATCAGCGGTTTCCAACACATTTACGACTCTGATACTTTGTCTCCAGCTTGTGAGCACACTTTGGCTTCAAGAGTTATTTGTTTCCTGCACAATACATCTTCGGCAGTGCCGGCCCGAGCCTCTTGGGGGCCCTAAGCAGAATTTTATTTGGGGGCCCCCCTCCCACCACGCACAGTCACCTGTGCTAGAAGATTATTGGCACAAATGTCACGCTATACTGTTACAGCGAAAATTATAAACGAATAGAGTGAGGTTATAATACAAAACCAGGGCTGCTTGCAGCATAAGCGAACTAAGCGGCTGCTTGGGGCCCCCTGATCAGGGGGCCCCAAGCAGCCGCTTAGTTCTCTTATGCCTTGGGCCGGCCCTGATCTTCGGTCACCCTATTTCTCTTTATTTTTTAATCAAACCCCGTCAAAGTCCCTTTAAGTCAGACAAAGGGGGGAATCCCAGGCCGACGGGACGGATCGACCGCGACCGCTTCCCTTGCTAGCCGATTAGTCCAAAAACAGCGCGCTGGTCATAAGTTCCATAAGCAACAGGAGTCAGACAATCACCACAAGACACAGAAGTCACACCCGTGACCGCATCAATTTCATGGATCTTCACCGGGGGGGGCCCCCACGTGGCAAGGCCCCCGCATTTTGCTATAAATCAGCCTGGGAGGAGATCCGAACCGCCACCTTGCCTCCTCCACACCGGCGCTCCGCAGGACAACGAGTAACCGGCTCCGTCGACATCATGAGGACTCTGCTGCTGGCCTCGGCGCTCTTTGCAGGACTGTTTGGCTCTCTGGCCGGCGTCCCCGCTCCCGAACCGGCCCCCAGGCCTTATCGGGCCTTCTGCAGGACACTGTGGTGAGTCAGCATCGCCCGGAATGATTGTTATTATTATTGGCCGTCTGGGTGTTTGAATTCAAGTTAACACAAGGCAAAAAGGTCGAGAGACAATTAAGAGACCATTTTTTTTTGCTTCTCCCCTTTTTTCCAGGCTTTTTGCGATCCCTTGTGATGAAGTCAGAACCAAGCTCGTGGAACAGATCCAAGCCTCTAGCCCGTACGAGGTGAGAACCCCCGTGAAAATGTGAATAACGTGCACGCGCATGCATCTGTTGCGACGGTGTGTGTTTAAAAAAAAAAAACAATCTCCCGTTGCAGCTCGTTTCAGTGAACCCCGTGTTCATCAAAGCCAACCACACGTCCCCGGAAAGACCCCTGGGAGAGGACATCTCCATCTCGCTGACCCCCACCGTGCTCACCGACGGCTGCCGCGTGACCGTGAGGATCTATGACATGCGTGATACGATCGGGAGCGATTGGAGAATTGGAGATGCAGACTTCGTGGCCCTTTGGTTTCTTTTTTGGAACGCGTGCTTGCACTTTTTGTCGCCGCACGCGGAAAAAAATCCTTTTGGTCGAGGCGTGCCGCCAATCTGTCGACAAAGTGTTGTCCTACATGTTTAAATGTAAACACAGTAACACAAACCGTGGCATAGAGGATCATGTGTTCACGCTTTGTTTCCTTGTTCTCTCACCAGGCAATGTCCAACTCCATTGGATTCACCAGTCTCCTTGACGGTGGACTGAACTACTGCAACCTGTACAACCTGCTGTCAGGTGAGCTCTGGATCATCGAATCAATCAGTTTGTTTACGTTGTCAATGAGAGAGCTGCTACTTTGCTAGATTCAAATCTAAAATTCAGACACAGGTTTGTTACAAAAGTGCCATTAAATGTAATGTGGAAGGATCTAATGTGGAAGGATCTAATTTGCTTCTATTGGTCGTTGTGAATGGATGTTTTACAGCGAGCGGCCTCTCATCAGAACCGGGCTTCATGGAGATGACCAACGAATGGGCTTGTCTGGGCCTCGGACTCGCCACCTGTAAAGTGTGAAGGAACTCTGACGTTGAAATACCTTCACTAAAATCAACTCATGGTTCCGTTACATTTACGTCGGATAGCTTTGAGCCTACATATGTGTGATATGTGAAATATTCTGAATGTACGCTGCCCATGAAGTGAGAAAAATAAAAATGTAAAGTTTGATTGTCGTCTTTGACGTGTATTTTTGGGCTACATTTAATTCATGAATGGCGAAGGTCTATAAAATGTTAAAATTCTAGACTATATCGACTGCATATTGCCTCAAATTCTCACATCTTCTTTCTTTCACAATGTCAACGGAGGATTAACAAACTGAAATCTCATCCTCAATCTCATTAATTATATAAATTAGGCCATGAAAAGAGGAGCATGCTCAACATTTAGGTTCAGCCCAGCTACTTGGTATAATAACCTCTTCAAAACGCGATTAAACATTCAGATGAATCAGCCGTAGAGTCTCTCTAATAGAGCTGCAATGATACCGATCACACGCAGACGTGCTGGACGTAGAGCTGTTTGTCGTTGTTTTATTTTGAAGCGTGCAGAATTGAGAGCTACTTGAAAGTAGCTCTCAATTCTCGTTCTTTCCTTCCATATTAACTGCAGATGAATTGTTAATGTTAATTACAATACTTGTTTAATTTTTCATTAAATGTATGAATTTTTAAGGATCTTTAAGCAGAGCAGAAATCTAGTAATATATATGCAAATGTTAATCTTGATAAAGGTTTAAAAATGTATCAGTATTAAGCAATTTTCTCCACTCCTGATGTTTACTCTCAGCCAATGTTGTTACATCTGTTCAACATTCACTAGTGGGGAGCTTGTGATGCTTGAGAAGGCCTTTTCTCTTGGGTTCAGCCTTTTTGCTCACTCAGATTATTTTTTTTACAGTTTATTAATTATCTGCCCCTTAAAGAAGCAGTGCACCCCCCCTTCACACTCTCTTTGACTTGATTGACAGCGCCTGTCGATGTATATTTGACTTAGAGTAGCGTCAGATGGGGGAGATTAGTGCCAAATGGGTTAATGTGGCCCTGATTGGCCGCAGACGTCAGGTGACGGGGGTTGTGGAAGGCAGCACCCTGGTTAGCCTTTGTTCTTTCGCAAACAAAAAAATGAAATAAAATAACACATTGGACCATCGTATTTCCAGTTGTGCTACCTGACATGAGCGTCACATGGTCGTGACCTTTTCTTTCCATAGACAGACAAACGGAGAAAGACACAGTGTCCAAACTCTCTTACTTCCTCCCTATCAACAATATTATATCCAACTATTTGGAAAAGTCCACTCAAACCGCCTTGATGGTTGGATTAACTCCAGGCGCTGGATGCTGTCAAGGAACGGTGAGACTCGGTGACTAATTTCTTTCGGTGCGCTGCGTTTGACCGTCGAAGAAGAAGAAGTCAAAGTCAAAGCAACATCCTAAAGTTTTGCAAAGACTCGGTTGGAACATTTGCCTCCTTCCTTGCACGTCACTTTTAAACGGCTACGAGCACAAAGGCCTTTCTTTCAGGGAGCAGATTAAATTGTGTTGACGAGGAAAAAATGCTAAACACACATATATACTTTTCATAGAACACCAGCGCTCAATAGACTAAAATAGAAAAGTAATATCGAGATTGATATTAAAAGATTTCGTCCGAGATATTAAAAATAAGTAACAAATGGTACTGCATAAAGTATAATAAAAAGAATATTGCACAATGAAATTGAAATACAATATTGCAAAATGTCCAAAAAATAGTAATAACGCAGATGAGCTGGATTATTGGATTATTGTTGCTTTGTTCTATGGCTGAAGAATGAAATAATTCCATGCAGGTCATTCTGTATTCATGTGGCCACTGTGACCTCTGACCTGTGAAGCAATCTGGTGACGAGTGTTCAAACTATAGCAGGTAATTGAAGGACACACTCACACACACACGCGCCCACCTGGCCATTTCCATTTCCTCTAGACTCGAGACCTCTTGAACTCCGAACTTTAACCATTTTTTCACTCTCAATTTAACCGTGGACGTGCGATGGTGCTCTCTTTGTGCTAAAAACAATGATTACTCACAATGTGACCGTGTGATCTGATGTGTGTCCCCACATGACTGGTAAAAAAAACGCACAAACACACTTCAAACTTCTAAAGGACTCACAGACATAAAACTCCCACTTATCTTTATTCCTCGTCGTTGTATGAGTTACTTTTTAAGCAGAAAGAGCAATTTGTGCCAATCTCGATCACTATTACGACAACTTCAACGCTTTCTCCACGATGAACCTCCGGACATTTATTTGCTCATATGGAAGAATCGCTACCCACCGATTGGCTGCTTGGGAGTAACCCCATTTTCAATTTAAAATTAATATATATATATAAGATTATTGGCACAAATGTCACGCTATACTGTTACAGGGAAAATTATAAACGAATACAGTGAGGTTATAATACAAAATTAGGGCTGCTTTCAGCAGACCATGGTGGTCAGGGGGCCCCAAGCAGCCGCTTAGTTCGCTTATGCCTTGGGCCGGCCCTGTGGAGAGGGTTACTCCAGGGGATAAAACTGTGTGTTGTGTGTGTGAGATCACGATGAGAGGAGACAGTTATTATGCACTTGTTTTATTTACAACACATGAATGACTTTAAAACAAAATTCTTCCAAGCAGACAATATACACTCTGTCTCTATGTACACGTTATGCGTTGTGTTGACTTCTCACACAGAATGCCTTAGACTTGTTTACTGCACTTATCTGCGTGATTGCAAACGGTTCCCCTGTACACTCTCTGTGCGGCTGCTGCGTAATGGCCTCCACCTTCATACGGCCTTTTTTTCCGATGGAGCCTTAATGCTTAGCAGCGTGTGTCAAAGGCAGGAAAAAAAAAAGCTCAGCCGAGTCTGGACAGGCCGCAGCACCACGCTCCCTCCTCACACTCACGTTCAACCGGAGACACAAGGGTTTAAAAAAACATGAAACATGTAAAACCTTTTTCAAGTTTTTTGTTTCACCTACACGTTTTTTTTTTAAGCTGTTGAGCCGGCAACAGAAGGAGGAGGATTACTCGGCAGCGGTGTGACTTGAAAGTTCCAGCGCCTCGCCTGGAGCACAGAAGGTTAGACCGTCATCACGACACCCGGCGGACGGGGCTGATGCTCCTCCCTGGCTGGAAGCTGGTCGTTTTCACGCGGCTTGTTAAAAACGACGACGGTTTAGGATCGATGCATCCGGCAGAAACCTGCAGCGCTGATCGCTGCAGCCATGCAGCCACAACGCAATGAGGGGTGGGTGGGTAGGGGGGGGGGGGGGGGGGGGGGGGGGTGTTGGAATGGTCCACGAAAAAAAAAAAAAAATGACACCTTGGTTTCACAGCGGCATGCGTTGCCCTTAAGGGTTTTAAGTTTGTATCGCTTATCAATGATAACAAGAGCAGCCCATCGATGAGAATAACTGAAGTGTTATAGATTGTTTTAAAATCCCTCTCTTGTTATATGGCATCGCCTTTATATCTTTATATATACAAAAGATTATGTCGGATGTAATGTACAGTTGATGTTGATAACAAGTTCAAGTAAATGAAGGATAACAAAATCGAGGAGCACAAGTAAATATATGAAAATCATCACATGGTGAAAGCTCACAGACGGGTCATCCGGGAAAAACACCACAGCACCACGTGGTCACACGTATGTCAGAAGAGTCAAAGGCGGTCGGGAGACAGCATGTTCCAAGCTGTGTGTTCCTTGCATTAACTAAAACACGGGGCCGGAATGAGTTCCTGATCGGTTCAGCGTCATTTCACCTTGAGGGTCCGTCTTTTTTATCACTTCATTGTTTCATAGTCAGTCAATTGTTTAATTGTTTAATGTCATATGTTTATGCGACATCGTAGTTGAAGATACATATATATATATATATATATATATAAAATGTATTAGCTTATTTTTTTTTGTTTTTGATATGAACGTTAATTCCAATGTTAGATTAGTTCTATAAACATTTATTAGTAATTTGTTAATGTAACACAACGATGGATCATTACAATTACAGTGCATAAAACAACCTGGTTCCTTTGTTGAAACCGTCTTTGAGTTTGAATTTTGTCTCGACATCTGGTATTTCGGCGGATTAGAGCCCGTTATTGTTTGCACGCGTGTCGTTTCACTTTGCATTTCATCTGTATCTGTGTTGACTGAGTGAGAAGAAACTGAAACAAGGCGTCTGCTCCTGCGGCGACGGCGACTTGAAACCAGAAATAATCTATTTGTCTCCTTTTAAGAAATGGTACATGTAGTCTTTTGCCCCTTCTTCTTCTTTTCCACAAATCACGTGCCCCTCTTCGTTTGAAAACATCATGTAAACATTGTACAAAAGTTGAATAAAAAAAAAAAAAAGGGATTGGAATGAAGGGACTGACACTGTTTGGAGTATTATTGTCCAAGCTCGGCAGGAAAAAAAGGGAAGCAGGATGTTAGCGGTTCAATAACTGACCACTACACTACAGTACCTATATAGCGTGGACAATTACTGTCTCTTTCACACACGCACACACACACACACACACACACACCTAAGCTTCCCTTTCTCTCTCATACCCTCCAGTGAGGTTAGTAAACGAAAGCTGACAGCCTGCTCACCATTCATGCCTACTTAGCACACGTCCAAGCGTAATGATGACACCGGATGTGAAGTTGCATTACAGGCAGTAACGAATGAATGAATGTGTTGCACACTTTGTTCCACTCAGGGATCCGGCTCCCCACACACGCCAAGAGCAGGTCGGCAGAAAGAGGCGAGAGTCGAAGCAATCCGTGATTAAGGCAGTCTCGTAAATATTGCAGGGAGGTTTTTTTGGGCCCCCGTTTTGGAGATGCACTGCCACAGCAGTCTCGAGCTCGAGCGTCCCCCCTCCCTCCTTCTCCCCCCGCCCGCTGATCACAAAGCCAGTTGGCTGATGGCAAAAAGAAAATCTGAGTGTGACGCCACGATGTTAAAAGATCATATTAAAAAGAACGCGGAGCGGTAATCCTCTTTGGAAGAAAAGGTCTTATTTGGTTTGTGTATCAGTCCTCCACACAACGAATAATCTTTTACAGGTACCGTGAATGAGGGAGAGAGAGAGAAAAAAAGAAGAAAAAAAAAACAAAGCACAGCTCAGAGCGATTTAATTAAGAATTGAAAGTAAAGTAGAGGCCTACATCTAGTTTTTAAGCGGCGTGCAGAGACAGAGGTCCCACTCCGAGCGGCTTCACTGTGTCTCACGTACTTGAGTTCATTCCAAGATACAGAAGAAAAAAAAAGTCGAAGCATGTACATACATATCAGTTGGACACAGCGGGAGGCGGCTCCCCCCCCCCCCCCCCCCTCTCCCCCTCTCCTCTCCTCCCTCCATCACCCTCTTCAGCCGAGTTCGGCTCATTGCTTTGCTTCCTCGCGAGTTCAAGCGCGTTTTTTTTTATTTTTATTTTTAAATCTGCCAACATGGCAATCCTCATAGTACTGCGCCCCATCACAGCGCCTCCGACAGCAACCAGACGCCCCCCCCTCCTCCCCCTTCAGACCCACTCCTGCATGGAGCGCTTGCAGTACAGTATGTGGCGCTGCGTGCTCTTCCTCCGGAACTGGAACACGGTGTAGAGGAGGACCATCATGCACAGGGCCAGGACGCAGGGGATGGCGATGGCCACCGCCTTCTCCGTGCCGCCCGCGCTGTCCAGTTTGATGACGACGTCCGCGTCGCCGCCGTCGTAGTGGCGCTCCTCCGCCGCCGGGGGCTCCCAGTCCCAGTCCGGGTCCGCGGGCGGCCCGTCGCAGCCCATGAAGTCCCGCAGGACGGACCGCGGGTAGCCGGGCTCGACGCGCAGCAGCTGGTTGTTGAACTTCCAGTACTCCTTCCCCTTGTAAAAGTAGGTGAAGCCTGCAGGGAGGCGGATCACAGATACACTCAAGTTATATTACAATTGCAGAGTAGATTCAGAAAAATAAAGAACCCGTAGACGTTGATGTCTACTCTTATTAGATGTTGCAAAAATGCGCAGAGGCCCTGATGCTCCATGTGGCGTCCACAGATTCATCCGTATCAGAGGAAAAGAAGGAACTTCAGTTGGATGTCTGTCGCCATCTGGTGGCTGAGTCAAAGTACTAAGAGCCAGAAATTAGCTGAAAGATTATCCTGGACTTTTGAACACTGGTTGTTTTTCTGTTAACTTTGTCATAAGAATGCTTGATATTAAGACAGCCTAATTTTTTTTAAAATCCCCAAACTGTCATGAAAAAAATATTAACAAGGAGCAGATCCTCGCATCTGAGAAACTGGCGCTAGTAAATATTTTTATTAGGACAAATAATTGATTGCATTTTTTGCATGCAGCTGTTTTCCTTTCATGTCGTTGCAAACAGGACTGAAATACCAGCGACACATCCCACGAAACTGGATACGTTTTTCTACGGTCATCTTTTTTTTTTAAATGTCACTGCGTCTTACAAACAACCGATGGGTGCGTGGGACTACTTTGTGTCCTGAAGCTGCCGTACCGTTGGCCTTGTCCACGAAGGCCCCCTGTGGAGAGTCAGGAATGCCTTTCCAGATGGTGATCGGTTTGGGATAACCCGGATCCATGGTTCTCATGTCCTCGTTGTACCTCCAGTACCTACGACGGGGGACGCAGAGAAACGCAGTGGACAAAAAGTCAGTGGCATGAAGGCCGAGTCTACAAGTCAAAGAAATCCTGCTACCATTCCTGTGAGTATTCACACGTCCATCCGCTTTATAAAGCACAAGGAGCTAAAACTAGGGCCGACGAACAAAATCACAACCAGTCCCTCGGAGGAGAACGTTTTTTTTATTTTTTATTTGACACGCTTGAATCCTGGCGCTGCAGGAAGTAGTGCCAGGTGTTCGTAGCCAAGAAAAATAATCGCGTCCAGATGGTGGATGATCGACAACATGGAGAACGTGTAATTGCAAAGATTTAAAAAGCTGTGTCACGCAACACATCTCGTCAAAAACGCACTAACGCGGGCTGCGGCTCCAAAAGAGCAAATATACTCAATCTGACCACTTAAAGAACCTGGATCACATGACCAGCGACAGCGGGCCGATCGATCGCGCAAACTGTGTTCATCCGCCTGTTAAAGTAGTTTCAGGTGTTGATCTCCTTTTCGCACACACACACACACACACACGCACACACACACGCCGTGCAGTGTGGTGTCTCCGGATTGGAACAAACACCACCCGGTCACACGGAGAGAGGGGGGGGGGAACGGACGGAATGCCGTCCGTTCGAGTCGCGGCGTGCAGCAGCAGCAGGCCGAGGGGCGGCGGCGCTCCGTCAGCTCTCAGCGGGGGTCGGGGAGGGGGGGGGGACCTCTCGGGATGTGATGCATCGCGACAGCTGAACAAACACGTGAATCACGCCGGCACGCAGGGTTGAGCACTTTCTCTGCTCGTTCTGCCGCTTCCATCGTCTCTCACGGGTAACTAAATACTAACACATAACTGCCTCAGGCTTGAATGTCAATAAGCAGCATTTATTTTTCCCACGCTGTTAGACAGACAATCAGCATTTTAATAGCGACGTGTGACAGCTTACATAAAATGCAAGCTAATCCGTGCTAAAATTGAAGATGCGCTCAGGGCCGGCCGAAGGCATAAGCGAACTAAGCGGCTGCTTGGGGCCCCCTGACAGCAAATACTGTATATATTTATTTCACTGCAGGAGTCGACTCCTCAATGCGCGTTAAACCATTTGGCAACGCAGAAAAACCATTCACTGTCATACACAAAAGACTGAAGAATAAAGACCCCCAGCCTCCGATGGTCCCCGCAGGACTCTGGTTCTAACCTGTCTCCTTTGAAGAAGTAGGTCTTGGCGACGTCCTCCCACCAGACGGCGGTCTCGATGCTCTGAGTGGGCATGCCGCTGCCGAACAGCGAGATGTCCTGAGGGTACGAAGGCTGCAGAGTTGTGTCCTTGAAGACCCAGAAACGGCTCCCTGAAATACACACAAAGACGTTCTCATGAATATTAGCATAAATACATCGCTGTAGGAGAAACGTCGCCGGCCTCCGGCTCTTTTTGTTTGGGCCTTTTTCGTGGATCAAATTTTTATTTGCATGATTTCAAATGTCGGATGTGTCACCTCGTTTTACAAATCGTGTGCGCGGCGGGAAAATCCACGCAGCAGAAAGACGCTGCGAAGGCAACGCCGCCGAGACATGTTTGATCAAAGCTATTTGTGCGTTTAATTCATTGTGATCATAAGTGCCTCAGGCAGACTAAGGGGTGCTGCTCTGCTGGTGTGTGTGTGTGTGCGTGTGTGTGTGTGTGTGTGTGTGTGTGTGTGTGTAAGTAGCTAGACATCACATGCACACACATGCAGTTAAGTCCCCTTGAGTGAATAAAGAACGCAGAGGGCTCTGTGATCCCACTGGGACACAGATGTCCTGTTAATCTGCGTGATGGACGGATGGCTGAATTGGACTTGCGTCCGTTCTGTTACCGAAGATTAAATTTAAAAAAACACACACGCTCTAAGTCACCCGCTTAGTTGCTATTTGATAAACGATCCCCTGCAGTGGAATGCGATAAGAAAAAACACTTTAAAATGTTGAAAGAGGTCTCACTTTCACAGGCACAATCCATTCTTCTTTTTTTTTAACCCTTTCAATTATTATTAAGTCCTGTGCTGTTTGCCAGCCAGCAGTCTCCTCCTCCCCCCTCGTTGTTGGTGCATTGCTACATCTCTTGGCGTATTGCCAGCAAAATGCAGTTTGCGACGCGGCATCGAACCGGTGGCAGAAACACGCACCGCGTGTTCTCACGTGTGCGTTTAACAAATCCTCAAAGCAAAGCTCTATTATGGAGGTCTGTTATGAGGCTTTATTCATCCGGGGGTACCGTCAATGAATTATAATACATATATGTACACAGAATCCAAATATGTAACATTTACTGTTGTCTCTTACCTTTGAAAAAGACAAACTTTCCTTCGCTATTTTCATACACGGCATCGATTTTGGGAGGCAAGCCTTTCCAGAAGTAGTTTATTTGCATGGGGTAGCCGGGGACGACGGAGTTGTCCCGCACCCTCCAAAACCACTGGTCCTATAGGAATGGACACGGTAGCGTCATCTCCACCATCATCATCGTCATCACCTCTAGCGCCACCCAAAACGCTTGTGCATGAGCGTGGAACATCTCCTCTATACCTTGAAGACGAACAGCTCCTGGCGGAGGATGGCCAGGGTGTTGAAGCCTCCGTCGCAGATGTTGGGCTTGGAGTTGGGGTTGAAGGGCTTGGCCCCCTGCGGAGGGCGGTGGGGTCTGGCGTGGCGGTCGTGTTTGCGGGGGTCCGACGGCGGGTGGAAGCGAGGAGGGGGCACCGTGGGCGGCGGCCTGGTGGGCTGCGGCGCTCTGTCCGGCGGGCCTAAAAAGACGAAAGGTTTTTCTGGACCTTACCCATTGAGAAATTGAATAACTTGCTACTTTAATATGGGAACAGGTGATTTTTGTTGCTTTTGCTGTTTGAAAATTGTGAATAAGCTTGGATAATTGTCATGCACATGCGACATATCTCATTAGTAGAGAGAGTAACATATAAGACAGGGGGTTACCGTATATCTTCTGGATGCCCTGCAGGTCATCGTGAGGTAGTTTGAAGTTCTCCGTGTCCATGTACTGGTAGAACGGAGCCATGATGGCAGTGGGGTCGTTGGAGTGTTCCAGGCCGAGGGCGTGTCCCAGCTCGTGCACCGCGACCAGGAACAGGTCGTTACCTTGGAGAAGGGAGAGGACTTGGTGATGATGATGCAAAAAAAAAAAAAAAAAAACTCTGTCACGCGTGGCACACAGTGCGGTACCAACAGGGGATAACAAGAAGTGGAGGAGCATTAATGTGGCTACGTGTGCGCCGTGATGAAAGAGAAGAGAAAAAAAAACATCCACCCACGTCCAGACGAACTCATTAACAAGCAGGAGTTGCGTGTTTGGTTTAGTTTCTTTACCTTGTTGTAAAGCTCTTTGAAGCATTATTATTATGGTGCTGTATTATTCAGTAAAATAGCTAGGTCTTTTAATGACTACTTGATGAAGAAATATCACAATTTTGATCATCAGTAAATTATACAGCAACTTTTTCCAGGTTCGTAAATTGTCAACCTTTTGGGTTTAAGACCTCATTTTTTAAAGCATTTTTCAAACATTACTAAAGGTACACCACAGGGATTAGAGAGCACAGGGACGCAGGCTCACATTGCAAACGCAACAAACGCCGCGTGTCTGAGGTCAAAGGTCAGCGGCGTGCGCCATCTACGTGCGCCCTGGGACGCCAGCTCTCCCCGGGAGGCTGTTGCCCTTTAAAACACGCTATCCACCGCTGCCACCAGCGCTGCACCGACCCACCGCTGACCCTAAAAGGTTGAACCCCCTTCCACCCTCCTCCTCCCTCCAACGTTTATCCAACACAACCAGCTTCTTCCATCGGACCAAAACTGTCCCGCAAAGCCTCCCAGGAGACGGGCCGCGGCTACCATTAGCGCACGCGTCAACATGCAACGTTCACAATTACGCCCCTATGGAGGCCCATTAAAAGCCCATTAAAAGGCTGCGCAGCTTCCCAGACTCAGCACTCCACATGGAGAGCTACGACTCGGGTCTGAGTCCGAGGACTATTAGCACGAGTACAAAAGGCAGTGAGGGACGCCAGCTGATTTTCCCGCCGCTAATGGGAGGAGGACAGAATGTAAGCGCATTGGCACATGGGTATTAGTGAGGCGGGCTGGCGCCCTGTAGGTAGGGCAATTAAAGTGTGTGTGGATGCTCTGCTAAGAAAGGCTCCATTATCTCGCCTCCCTCTCTGGGATGCTGCACTCTGCCAGAATCCACATTGGCAAGAGACGGTACACTGTACATACACATATATACCCACCGCATCATGCTTGACAATAAATCCATGACATCCTAAGCTGATCCATCGCAGCATTATCCGCGATAACATAACGTGACAAAGCAGCAGCATTACATAACAACACGTCACGACGCGGCACAGGAGTGGCCACTGTCGCCTCAGCGATCGCTCATGGGGGATGTTGAGTCTCTGTAAATTATGGACTGCTCCATGTGAAGAGTGTACCAAGATCACAGCTCTTATTTGACGCCATGCAAATAAATAATATTACATTATAGTCCAGCAGGGGGCAGTGAAACCCTAAAAAACAACAGTGTTTATTGCTCTAAATACTAAAGCTATGACTTAAAAATAGGCAAGATAAAGGTTAGTTCGAAGGTTCTTCCGGAGGAGTTACAGGTTAAAGTTCCGTTGAGGATTTATTCATTTGTTCCATTCTGCGGTGATTGTACATCGCTAACATAACTCAGAGTGGGCTGTTATTTATGTATTCGTAATTCATGTCATTTAGCTGACTTGTTCGATTTGGTAATCAGAAACTGTGTGTCACGTTGCTGTGTGCACTGCTAGCTAAAGAGGATTTGAAGTATAATATCGTCAATTCACTCGTTTGTTTTTATTTGAAGTAATATTAGTTCTGTCAGGTCCATTAAGTCAAGAACATGCATGACAATAAAATGATGATTTAGGAAACATTTTTATCAGATAGATTGCATCCAGCATTGAGTTCAGAATTAAATCTTTGGCGGTGTGGCTCTGTTCAGGGAGGCCTCCGACCTTTCATGAGCACTATGAAATAGCAGGGAGTCAGAGGACAGCAGCGGCATTAGGGAAACCTCACACCGTTTTTAGGACTGTGTGAGCTGAGCTATTCCCACACATGAACAGAGCGGCAACGATGACATAGAAGCAAATGCCACGTTATGCATGACGAGGAGGAGCTGGGGAGGTGGCGGGCGGCAGAGAAGTGAGCTGCAAGCAGGTAGGACCAAAGCTGAATCTGCTTTAAATAGGGCGCCCTGTTTGAGTGTAGCCATTAGCGAGGGGGGGGTGTTGACCAGCTGGTGCGCTAATCCAGATCAGCTGATGCGGCTCAGCTGGAGCAGATCAGCTGATGAGACCGTGTTGTTGGCCAATAGCGTTAGCAACGTCTTGACTACCTGGCCTGCCAGAACTGACGCCGGCACTCAATTTCCAGAACAAGTCGAACCGTCATTTCAATGAGCGTGGCCGGATGTTACCCAGGTTGGCTTCATTTGGCATTTGCTCATTTTTCGAGGGAAAGAGGCTGTTTGTTGGGTCAATTCAACGGACACTACTTGGTGATGATGATGGTGATGATGATGATGCAAAAAAGACCAGGACAAAAAAGACCAGGACAATAGGACCAGGACATCAAACTACTGAATAGTAGTTTGATGTCCTGGTCCTATTGGGCACTTGAAGCACACCACTGAGCGAAACCCACTAAAAAAACAGAACGGCCGTAACCATGTGCCAGCAAACCAACGTCTTAAAATAGCGGAGCGAATCATCTGAGGAGCTTATTATGCAAAAACCATCAGAACCCTGACAGATGGGGTGATGCGTCTTTACAGAGCGGAGCCCGATCAAAGACATCTCTGCATTCTTTGTTCTCGGCTAAGCATCCTCCTACGTCGCCCCCCCTACTCTTGATGGTTTTTGTTTCCTATCAGTCCTCAGCCGTCCCCCATAATGACTGCTCTTTGTGTCTGCGCCTCAATGCTCTCCCTCGTTCCCTTCCCTCGTTCCCTTCACTCGTTCACTCACTTCCACGAGGAAGCCCTTTTCTTTCTCGACCTTCTCTCCTTCCTTCCCGTGATTATTATTAGCGCCCCCCCCCCCTTTTCAGCCTCGTCTTGCCCCGTGACCTGTCTGTCTTCCCGCTTACCGTCGTGGTTGGGGTTGCCCAGGGTCCAGGGCTCGTCCGAGTCGAAGTGCGTGTCGCCCCCGATGCCCGGGCCCGGGAAGTAGGCGTGGGCCAGGAAGCCGCCCTCCCCGTCGAAGGGCGAGCTGTCGCCGTGAAAACCGGAGGCGAAGATGATGGTGATGTCCACGTCGCGCCGGCCGGTCTCCAGCGCGCTGTACGGGACGGCCTCGAAGCGGAGGGGGGTCACGCCCTGCCAGACGTCGAACGCCCGCCGGATGGCGTCGTGGGTCTCGCGGGCGCCCACCTTGGGCGTGACGTTTTTAATGCTGTGGGAGGAGAGAGAAGGCCAGAGGTGGGAAAATGCGCTCTCCCCCCCCCCCTCCCGCCGCCTGTGCCTCGTTATCCATTGTGAGTGAACAGGGTTTTTTTTTTTCGACTTTTTTTGAGAATGAGGAAACCCAAAAAGAAAAGTTGCACTTGACACGACTGCTTAAAGCCCACCAGCTTTTACTGAACTTTTAGCACAGCATTTGTTATCAGTCCCTTGCAGGCAGAGACACAGGAAATCTTCCCTCTCTCTCTCTCTCTCTCTCTCTCTCTCTCTCTCTCTCTCGCTCTCTACTCATTTCTTGAGTACAGAGCTTGAATAAAGTGCAGCAGCAGCGGCTCAGCACTGATTGACATTCCATTAGGAGAGGTAGCTCATCAATTCAAATTCGGGGGAGGGAAGGAAGGATTTGAATAAATTGACAGCGCTATCGTCTTTTTCTTCTGTAACCTGTCAATTTGCAGTTGTGCCAGAGACCAGTTTATCAGCTCTCCTCAGAAGCTATTAAAAACTGCAGCTTAATCGGGCGAGATAAAGGGAGAGTTTGAATATTTCGCCTGCGATTATGGATAATTTACACTCAAAACAATTGTATATGAGGGAGAGTAAAGCCTGCGATTGTCCCGCTATTCAGCTGAAACGGTAAATGGAAGATTTAAAAAAAAAACTATTTATAATCTGGAAAGTAAACACGTCTCACTGTGCTTGTGTACATGTGTGTGTGTGTGACGTATGTGCGCGGTCTCTATGACAACACGGAGCATGTGATCCCAGATGGTTAAAGAGGAGGAGACGAGAGGCCGAGGAGCGGCGACAACGTGAACACATCAGAAACCCACAGCGAGCGCTGCTATAGGCTCAATGGTCGCTATGACAACTGCCTCCACTACATCTCACCTGTAGGTGATGTGTGTACGCTGCCACTTTTGTCCTGTCAGCGCGTATCTCCGCTTCCGTGACCTCGCGGCACCTTTGAATTTGTCCGGAACGCCACAGCGAGGCTTCTGCATCCAGCTTCAAGGAGACAAGAGGCGGTGACTCAATGAAAAGTCACACACGGCATCAGAAAGACGCGCGCAGCGTGCACTGAAGTGAACTCAGCACTTCTCGTCCTTGCGCAATCACGGCAGCAAAATAAGGAGGCGTCGTGCAAAATGCCACAAACTCTACAGCCATTAAAGTGTAGGATTAAATTCTCAATTAGGGCCGAGGGGAAGTTTCGTGTTTTCTCATTCATACCACATCACATTATTACAAGCACAGAACACGCCCACACGCACGCTGTAATAAATAGACATCAATTCTCACCTCAGCGTGATATCACTGCATCGTCGTGCAAAATGAGAAGAAGAAAAAAAGTGTTAAAACCTCCACCTGGGACTTGTTTCATACACGGCGAGCAAGGAAGGGAGGGCGAGGAAAATCTCTATTTCTGTCCGTCACTAGTTCACTGAAATATGAATAGCCTTACTTCTGCATTTTTTAAATGAATGAGGCGAGCGTTTGCACTAATGTGACCCCCCCTCCCCCGATGTCCTGGTGAGAGTACGCGTGCCCCTCTGGCTTGGGTTTTGACCCGTTGGCGTGTGTGCATACTCACTCCTCGGTCCTCTCATCCAGTGTCCCTGTGACATTGAGGCCGTAGACGCGCTGCATGGCGGCGATGGCTATGTGCATGGTTTGGGCCGAGCGCAGGACGGACAATCCCGGTTCTGTGCGGGGAAGGTAGCCGTACCTCTGTAGCCATCGCTGCGAGGAGGGAAGAGGGAGAAACATTTGGGGCTATTTTAAAGACTTTCTTTGGAAGGCGATGGAGCGGGAGAAGATGAGAACATGGAAGAAGGTTGATCTTTGCGGGTTTGAGGGGACACTTTGGAAGTTAATCACCGAATACAATGCAAACATCAACCCGAGCTGTGAGATGTGAAAGGCAGCAGGATGCCGATTCGGCCCGTCTGCTGCAGCGTTCCACTCGAATCACCTTCATTTTGGGGTTTCAATCGGTTCGGCTCCACGTGTTAAACACAAACACACACCACAGAACGCACTACCTGGCCCAGGTAGTATTCGTTTAGTTCACCCACCCAGACGTCAATCCCATAATAAAAAAAAACGAGAATATGTCTGTGGGTCATTCATTTTGGTTTATATCTTTTCTGATTTGCAGAGGTGTCCATGGACCTGCAGCCCATCTGGTGCCCGATGGCTGCTGGTCAGAGGCCTTTTCTCTTCCTGCCCTACAGAGCCGGAGTGCGGCTCGACAGAGAGAAGGGAAGCGGGATGGGGGATGGGGGTGAGGGGGTTGGGGGGGGGGGGGGGTCAATGGCAGACTGGATCTGACAGGTCGCGAGATGCCCACGCTATCCACAGCTGTCCACGCGCCAAGCAGCTGCCCCCCCCCCCCCCCCCCCCCCTCTCTCCTCATCTGTCTCTAGCCTTCTTTCTGCATGAGCTAAACGCCTTGTTTATCCTTTTTTTTCCCTCTTCCCCTCTGTGGGCGTGTTTCCTGTAGCCTACGTGTTGTGTTTGCTCGGGCACAGATCTCAGACAGATATCGGGCACATTTCAGTGAGCCACATCATTGAGCAATGATGTGTTTGTGTGACTGGCAGCCTCAGCGTTTCATCTCCTCGGGGAGGTCTGAGAGGAGCCTGAGGTGAGGATGAAAATGACATTAATTAATAAGATGCAAATGGGAAGAGAAAAAAAAAAAAAAAAAAAAAAAAAGGACAAGCAAATCCGACACTGTGGATCTTTTGTCTTTAAATATTTAATGCCCCCCAACAACTGTGATGATGCTAAAAGCCGGTCCGACTCGGACAGGCCTCTGTGTAAGCATTATTTACATCTGCGTTAAAACACCACTCCACATCTGGGCTGCACATGCAAGCACAATAACACGAGCGCTCTCGTCTCATCGCGCTCGACATTTGCTGACGGGCTCCCCTGAACGTGTCCATCTCATCCGATGTCCCCGATCGTGCACGCGCGGCCGGCGACGCGCGGACCTCCGGTGGATGGATGCGGGGCGCGCGGGGCGTCGGGAGGAGAGAGGAAGCTATAGGCCGCTGGTTCTGTTCTTACCTCAACGCTGAAGTGATGATCCTCCTCTCCGGACACGGCGCACGAAATCCAGAGCGACAAATGCAAGCAGAACGCCGCCGCGTAGAAGCAATCCGATGGTTTTCTTGCACTGGAGGATGCTAAGGTCATAATGACCCGTGTGTCCCGAGTGTTTATTAGAAGAAGCCGCCCGTCCGCTGTGGCTCTTGTGTCAAGTGAAAATCATCAGGGCTGAGCTTGTTCGAGGCAGATTCGGACGGGGAAGAAGAAGAAGAAGAAGAAGAAAAAAAGCACCCCCTCCTCCCCCCCCCCCCCCCCCCCTCCGCTCCTCGCTTAGTGTTTTTTCTTCTTCTTGGTTTCTGGATTAAAATCCCGATGTTTGGCGTAAAACGTCAGGTGACGTCAGGCGGAGATCGCGCGGCACGTTGAACCCGCTGCCGTCGCCATTCTTATTTACACCAGGGACTACATCTATCCGGCAGCATCAATGGCCATGTACAGTACCCAATCTGCGCAAGATAGCCAGCCTCCCTCCCTCTCCTCCCTCCCTCTCCTCCCTCCCGACTCCACGCCTGCGCTTTGATTTCTCGCACAGCGCAGCGCGCTTGGCAGCATCATGCGAGCTGCTCCTGCACGTCACATGAAATGCCCCCCCACCCCCTCCCCCCTCCCTTCTGAACCGCCTGCACGATGGACTTTCACGTTCTCACTGTGCAGTTTGAAACACACGTGCAGAAGCTGCACGCTATTTAAACGAAGCTTTAGGTCCATTCTTATGCTGATGCCTTTGTAAACCACAAAGAATAAAACATGCACCTTGCAGAATAAATCGTCTCGCCGTTGTTGGTTCCTTAAGTAGGACACGCAGGGGCATTAGTCTGTTCACACTGTCCTGTCTTTAAATATCTGCCCCACTGTGCCGGTCTCCGGCCCGAGGACGTAGAACAAACGACCTGACAGAGAAGAGACATTTTTAGCTCAAGCGGCTGCGCGGTGCCGAGATGCTCCAAACGAGCCGCGGGGTGGCGCTGTTTCCCCAGAGGACAGCGGCCGGCAGCGGTTCCTCAGAGGGCGCAAGACGAAACGTGAAACCCCGAATGAGCGAGACATTGATTTGACATTGTTTTGAGGTGACAGGCAGAAAGGGCATGACGGGGGCAGGAACAAATAAAGGATTGAAGATCTGGAGCTCGCGGCAGAATCCTTTAAAAAAAATGTATTAAGGCCATACCATCCTTTCAAAAAGAAAAGGAGCAAAACCTCTGGAAGGAGTTTGGCTACACACCTGCAGAGAAATCGACACTTGTGCTGATTGCACAGATTATCTCGCTACATCAATCAACGTGCACAAGGGAGTCGGGGTGAAAATGGCATCCAAGCGGACACGCGGGTGGCTCGGCACCGTTTCCCGCCACCACGGGCCGATGCACATCTTCTCGCCCGTTTTATTCACACGCTGGAGGATGACTCAGAGATCCCTGTATCCAGGGACACTTTCTCACCACTCGTTTGGAAGAGCTTGAAGGGCGGCGCAAGGAAAAAAATGCACGGCAACGGCTGTGGGAATGAGGGCCCTCGTCACCAACTGGGGGGAGGGGAGGGGCTTCTGGTTGCCTGAGTTGAGAGACGTCACCTGAGTGAGATTAAACGCTTCCGACCTCGAGGCCGGTTTCTCCATAAGAATCCATAAGAAAAAAAATGGCACACGTTTTCTCTTTATTTCTGCTCTGACAAACAGCTGTCGTAAAGGTTGTATCCATTAACCCTCGTTATGATTTATAGGTAAAATGCGGTTTACATACTTTCAAGTATTTTCTTAGCTTTAAAAGGATTTCAACCGTTGTTATTCATAGTTTGATTATTTTGTATCATTTGTTTTTATCGGATTAAACGTTTTCCTACCAACCTCATGCTCCACGTTGAGCACTTAATGATTTTAAAGAGCTTCACAGATGAACACAAGTGTTGTTATACGCGCGCGTGCACATTGAATTACAATTGCAAAATCGCCATTGAATCCTGAACGCACAAAACGTTTCTGAAAACCCATTCACATCACTCACAACCGAACTGGAGTGTTTCCATGTCACGAAACAGGAAGTGACTGGTCGAGAAGTTGAGAAAAGGGATTCCTATTGGATTAGAAACAGGTTTGTTCATTTACTTTCAGGTGTTTACTCGGTAACCCGGCGGGTTGCCACGGAGACCGCATGCTCTGGCAAGCGGAGGCGGCTCGGGGCCAAAGACCGGGGGGCCTCCGCGGGAGCAAAGAGAAGCGGAGCAACGAGAGATGTGCACATGTTCGATCGCTCTCCGTGGGAAGAGGCAACGACGTGTGTGTGTGTGTACTCGTTATCACAATACAACAATTCATCCATACACTGAGATATTTGTTCCTATTGAAGTTTAGGTGAAGCATAGTTTGCTTAAGGAGGGGGGGGGGGGTGGCAGATGGTGAGCTGCGGGGTAATCTCCCTGGTTTCTCTAATTAAACCTAATTAATTGGTACAGTTTGCTCCGATCGCTCGAGGCTTTTCAGCCATATATTAAGCCAACAACAGGGTTTCCTTTGATGTTATTCTAAGCTGTTATTAAAGTTGTGATGGGAGCAGTTACGTCGAAGCCACGCCTTTATTCAAGGCATGGTGCAAAAACTGCAGAAATGGAGATGTTCGGTAGCATGATCGCTAATCATACAGATGTTGTCATTCTTTTAGGCTTTTTTACTATTTATTCCAATAATCATTTTCTGGTGAAATGCATAAGAAAAAAAACTAATTACAAGTTGCCGGAGTCATCAGAAAGTTGCCGATGTGCGGATGGTTTCATCTTCTGCTTCCTCCTCTCTTTTGTTCAGTTCGGGATCTGAAGCGCTTTGTTGTTGCGTGTAAAGAGGCGTATAAATAGTGTTTGAGCTCAGACGGCAGGACAACGCGTTTATTAAAAGAAAAAAGCCATCAAGACATCATCCACGACCTCGTTAACGTTGCAGATATTCCTCACGGGCACCTCACGACTATTTTAGAGACGCAGCGAGCGCAAGGTGGGCGGACGCAGCACGCGCCTGTGAATCCCACACGACCCCGAGTGTTGTGCTCTTGCACCTTCCTGCATCTCTCTGATGTTTCCCACAAGCGTTCCTGTTGTTGTTGGGGGTTGTTACTCCCCCGTGCATGTTTTCTTTTTTTTTTTTTTTTCTTTTCTTGAGACGTTGCTGGTCCATCTGGGCCCTGTCAAAGCTTCAGGACATCGCATCGCCTCCCTTTCACAACGGCGCCACGTGACCTTTCTGCCTCACCGAACCACTTAATGAGACTCCTCGCGTAAAAAAGAACCATCCTCTTTAATGTCTGGTCGGCTTTGATTGCGCCTGAGAGAACTCACGCGTGTATTAATGCATCGCGCTTATCCAAAAGTGGTGGAAAATATGAGAATATCGCAGATGTGTATTGGGTTTTCCAGCCGGTAGCTGTCATCTCTCCTCTCGCTCTCTCACACTCTTTTTTTCCTCCCCACCCCCTTTTTTTTTACAGTCCTTTGCGGTCGGCCCATTATTAATGTGCTTGATTGACAGACAGCTCTGCCGTGGGGCTCTGGAAGGATGGTGCTGTGAAACACACTGTACACGCAGTGGAACACTTCATGACTGAGATAATGATCAGCGGTGTCGAAAGGTGACGTGGCAAAACATGCAAACTCAAATATATGAAAAATGTGACTCCAAAGAGAAGCAAAGATTGTGTTTTCTTTCAATATGTGACCAATCTCAATCTTCTTAATGAGACTTGGTCTATTTATTAAAAGAATATTTGGAGAGAAAGAGAGAGCTCCTGAAATCGCCGAATGGACAAATTGTCCAGACCGTTTTCTCGGATCGACCGTCTGATCGGAGCCGAGTCTAACTGCTCGTCAAGCTGCTTAAATGTCGTTGTTGTTGTACACAGATCAGACTCTATGGGGACAGGAGTGATGGAAATCATTCCTCACGCCAGTGTTTATTTCATTACCGCGGCCTAATGGCTCACCAAATTGTCTTTGGTTGTGCTGTAGGAGGAAGAGGCTATTGGGTTGGGTGAAATTATGACCATTTTCCTGGAGTACAAATGACCTAATGTGAGGCTAACGTTTCACGGGAGATTGGAAAATACATCTATGGCCTTTTTCATCATCATCATCATCATCATCCTTTTCTTTAACTTTGGGGGTTCAGCTGAAATAGCTACAGGGACACTCGCATCAGGGGCCGTATGTTTGGGTGCGTCAGAAAGAAATGGGACACAAAGTAGATGTTTTGTTTGTAAAAATGACCCGGTGGTTACATCGCTATGTCCTCGCCTGCGCTCGGCGTCAGTTTGTGGAGCTTTGCCTGCTGTTACAGTCTCAGCTTTTTCTACTGTCATTGTGCATAGACCAAGCAGTCCTCAGAAAGCATCACTGCCCGACTCTCATCACACGTTGTGCGCAGGCTGAATGACTTGGACACTTAATGGAAATCAGCCAACGTAAATGATATTAGGTGAACTTGCAATGACAAGTCAAAATGGCTCCTGCCAAAAAGGCTTTTTGCATTCCCAAGTGGTGGAGTCACTTTAAAAACCCAACGATGTAAGAAGAAGCATTATGACAAAGGTCATTTAAGCATTCAATCATCCCACTCGACAACATTATCAAGTTATTAACTAATCATTATTAAAAGCATGATGGAACATGGAAGCACATTAAATCCACCATTCTAAAGGCATCAAATGTTGGATTTTTAAAGCTAATTTATGTTTTTGAGTTCAGTAAGTAACGCTTTGCAGGTAGAGACGAACCCAAAACTTACTTTAGTACTTGATTGATGAATCGATCCAGAGCTGGACCGATAGAAGATATCGTTAATACATACCAATACCACGCAAAGCAGTACCACTTTCATCCACAGGGGTCACCACAATCAACACAAAATGAAGCTCCTTATATAGCAGCTTTAATTCAGGAAAAACCCCAGTTTATACGTGTTTATTTTTTATCAGTTTAGATTGCGTTTGTCTCTTAATGTGGTTTCCGGTTATGATTCTATTGCAAGACGACAAATGATCGAATTGAATCACAGCTGTGGGAAGTTAATGAATCACTGAACTGAAAGTCAACAAAGAAAACAGCCGTACCTGTGTTAATACGCGTTGCGTCTACTTTCCCGTACTCTGGACCGTTTTCGCCGAAATAGTCTTACGTTATCACAGAGTACACGTGTCTCCTCCTAAAAGTAGAAAAAAAAAACATCCGGTCTGAAAATCTCACCTGAGCAGCGCCGAGAGGCGCATCTGTCCTCCCTCCTGGTGACGTCACGGCCGCCAGTAGTCTGTCCCCGCTGCGGAGAGCTCGCACTCAGATATCCGAGAGAAGGAGGAGCTGTCAAAGTTTTGAGTTTCCCAGAGAAGGACTACTAGTCTTTCACGTAACGGGCATTAAAACAAACACAACAACACCGCCAACAACAACCGTAACGATTTGCGTTGTTGTTGTTGTCGTCGATTTTCGAGCAGGCGGAATAGCGCGTGTTGTTACGCAATGACACCTTCTGCCGGGGATTCCTGAGGAAAAGACACGATGGCAACTGGATTGGAGAAGTGGCTGAGGCTCACCTCTCTGCTCTGCTGGGGCTGCTGCGTTCTGGCGGAAAAGAAAGGTACGTCCGTCCGTCCGTCCGTCCGTCGGGCCGCCACAACACGCGCGTTGCTTTTCTCGGGATTTTCATTTGAATAAAATCCCGCAGAAAAATCACGGACGCAGAGAAACTCGATCCATGGTGGTTGGAGTAAAAAAAAAAGGGGGGGGGGGGGTGGGAGAAAGTTTCTGAACGTCTCGCCGTTCTGTCTGCGAAGTCCGGACTGATAAAAGTTACGCAGGACCAGTTGTGGCGTTCGGTATCTACCCCGGGGCAGTTATTGATAAAGAGTACGGTCGTGTGTGTGTGTGTGTGTGTGTGTGTGTGTGTGTGTGTGTGTGTGTGTGTGTGTGTGCTGAGGGGAAGTTGTGGTTAATTGGTCGATTTAAAATGTGCGAAAATGCGCATCTCAGCTGAAGTCACGGTGACCCGAGTGCGCACATTTCCACCCCAAAAAGTGGGGATGATGCCTGGGAGGGGATGAAGATTGAGCAATATAATGGCGCAATTCTCTTCCCGCTCCTGCGTTTTCTTCTTTTTTTATTTGAAATACTTTTTTTTGTGACCAGTGTGGCCATTTTTTTAGTCTTCATGCTGCGTTTGACCTAATTGTGGGCAAAAATAGAATAAACAGAGCGACGCTGTCACCTTGAAACACACACCAGAGAGCTATTTGATGCAGCCAGTGCACAGTGTCTAATATACCAAACCCTGCTGTGTTTTTTTTTGCCCACTCAGCTCTTTGCACGTTTTTATCAATTATATAGAAAGATGGATAAATGGAGTGCACCCTCTTATGTAATACAGATAAATGCTGCATATGCCCAGTTCGCATCTGGTCCTCGGAGGAAATTAGATCCGAGCTTGAAGACAGCCACTTCATCCTACTTGGATTGATAGAAACCAGACACAGTGTGGTACGGACGGACGGACGGACGGACGGAGGACGGACGGACGGACGGAGGCTGGCTGATGGAAGTATGCGAGTGCTGATATCGCCAGAACAGGTTTCTCTCGCTCTGCTCGTGTCTGTGCTTCCCTTTTGGCCCTGAAGCAAAGGTCACGGAAATCTGATTTCTCGTAAGGACACGGCCGTGTTTTGACTGTTGCCTCCTGCTGTTTATTCTTTTTCTCTTAAAAAAATCCGAACTTTGAGAGGGCACCACGCGACAGGCCCGTGTGATATTCCACCCGGATTTTGCTGTAAAATTAGTGCAGGAAAGCCGCAGCATCTCGACGTTGGTC
The DNA here is from genome assembly GCA_021346845.1 of Apeltes quadracus. Classification (NCBI taxonomy): domain Eukaryota; kingdom Metazoa; phylum Chordata; class Actinopteri; order Perciformes; family Gasterosteidae; genus Apeltes; species Apeltes quadracus. The sequence goes on from CM037919.1 coordinate 13,501,142, forward strand.
CAAGACTTTAAAACATTTTAACGTATTCCGCGTGTAGTTGGAGTGACTCAGACCTCCATAGAGGCCAGACGTCGCGTTCGAAAGTGACCACAAGTATCACTTGGCCGCCTAATGGTTGTAACTTCCTATTCTCATGAATCACCATTGTCGTTCCTCCTTATAAGTAGATGCGCGCAGTGAGATCGGGGCCGGCGGCGCACGTACAACTTGCATCTTTCCCCTCCTGCTCCAACCAGTAACAAACCGGTGCCCGGTTTAAAGCGAACCATAACAAATCAAAAGTGTTTGTGAGCCAAAAAGACAAGAGTCCCTAAATATTTCTGGGGTTCTAAACAAACTCGCCGGTGCACATCTCCTGCTGCTGCTGCAGGCCTCCCACGGTTAATACGGATTTTAGAATTTTATCAGAAAATGAACAGCTTAAATGTTAGTTATTGTATGCGTTGCAGTTTGGTATAATTACTGCTCATTGCCATTAGCAGGGAATCTACGAGCGCTGCCATATGGCCTCACAGTGTTCGCTGTTGTTGTTGTTGTTTTTTGTTGGCCAGGGGCTGTGACAGATGTTTTTATGTGGCGTACAATGTTTCCAAAGAACGCAGTGTCCGTAATAGTCCAAAGTTGATTTCAACATTATGTGGAGCTCAAAACTCCAGACTGTGAGGGTTGTTTTTATATTTTGATTAAAAAAAAACGAGTTACACGCATTTATGTTATTGATTAAAGGGTATTTGGGCCCAGAGGGAGCGACAATGTGTTCATGGCGTTGTGCCATTCAAGTTGCACTTTGCTTATTCATCAACTCACAGTAAAACTCCTTTAATAAGGATTAGCCACACAGCTGAGAAAGGATCTTTGAGGTTCTGGTTTCCGTTAGTCGTCTCGATTGGATGATGATCTTCCTGGTTAGATGATCATGCAAAAGAAATTATAAGTAAATTAAGGTCTGCCTTGAAAAATATTGCAACAATAAACATTAAAAACTTTTATTTTGAAGATCTGAAGTGTAGTTGTTGTTCCTGTCCGGTGGAATGAATAAGGTTTGCTAATATTTCTGCTGATCAAAATGGTTCAGTGCTTAAGGTGCTGTAATGCAACATTAACCTCACAGTGGAAATGTCAAATCTAATCGAATGAAAAACAGTGTTCCAAGTTATAAGCTTGGTGACAATACACTTCTGAAATAATCCAAAGGGGGTTGAAAGGTTTTATAAGCCTTAAGGAGGTATTTGGGGAATGGACAAGTGAAAAGTGGCAAAACAATTTCTTAGTAAAAAATTTGTGGTGATCATTTGTAAAAAAAAAAAAACAGTTGGTGCACAACGTCCTGTTCTTCGGGTATTTTCTTTTTTTTTTTTTTAATTTACATTAATATATGACTTTCAAATTGTAGAAGCTCCGAGCTTCTAGCTCATTCAGCCCTCGGAGGACTTTAAGGCAGTTTGGAGACGAATGTGAGATCTACTGACTAACAGCTCGGAGCGAACTGGACGCCTGCAGCCAGCCTGCCGCCGGGGGGTCGGACGGAACTCGCCGAATAATAGAAAAGCTCCTCGACCGGCGCGCTGGCCTGCTCGCTTTATTAACCGCCATCATCTGCGGGGAGGTTGTAAACAAGGCAGCAGTCCTTCCAGATGAGATGCTAAATGGTTTTGGAAGCAATTGGACCCCCCCATTCCGCTTGTGATTGCAGACGAGGGCAATAAAAAGTGCTTTATCAGACTGCATTATTCCTGTCAATACCCATCCCCACTGACATCTACCTTCCACCAGGCCGGAGCACAGACGTGAGGGGAACGGAGAGCCCCCCCCTCTAACCGGGTTAACCTGTGAAAGATGTCAACAGCTAAATCCGTAATCCTGCGCGCGAGGCTCCCCGGCGCGCTTTAAGCACAGGATAAACCGCTTAAGTACCAATATGCTTTTTCCAGAGTTAACTGGTTACTCAAGTTCAGCCCGCAGAACGGAGATCGGAGGAGAGAACGTGTGCGAGTCTGTCGTTTCTTTTGCATTTAAATGTGCTGAATCACGATAAAATGTCATTTGAGCATCCTGAATAAGTGCTTCTCCCTCTGTGTTGCGTTGGGATCTGACGAGCACAGCTTTCCTCATCAGTCCTCTCTTTTCCCCCATCACTGTTTTCTTTTCATTTAAAAAAAAAAAAGCCCACTCTCTGGAATCGGAGGGAAGTCTTTGGTGAAATTCCGGTTTCCGGTCGTGTGTAATTCTAGAACCTCTAGTCTGCGTCCCACAGTGGTCCACAGCGGTCCTGGTCCTGCTGCGATGTCTCTGCCGATCCCTCTGACGACCTTCCCAGACTCCCATCTGCCGCGGCTCCGGCGGTGGGACGGACCTTCCCTTCCAGCTTTGCCAGGAGGGGGGGGGTTGAGATCTGCTGTTGTAGCGAGCTGAAGGGCTTCGGTTTCACTCCGGGACAATAGCGCCTCTGTAGAGGAGCAGGTGATCTGGCGGCGCTGATGCTTTTCTAGAGAAAGCGAGACGAGGTGTCGCGCTGCGGCAGGCGCACACCGCGGCGAGACGGGCAAGTCGGTCAGAGGAAACATGAAAAGGGAAGCGTTCTTCTTCTTGCCTTTCACTGAAACAATGCCTCGTAACACAGTACATCTATGATGTTTCCCTTTAATAAATAATGACGGAACTAAAAAAAAAGTTATGAAGTTGAAGATGCTGCTTGATTCTACCGATGGGAAGCTCTTCTTTTAGATTGTGTTTTGATTGCAGCTACTGAAATCCATTGTTTAGTTTGCGTATGTCCACAGAGAGTCCGGCGTGGAATAAGTGAGTGCACGTGGTTACTCATTGAGCTGATTTGCGTCCTTTGTTTGTACATGGTGACAAAGTGATCGCTGCATTTATGGCCCTTTCCATGATCCGCTGGCTGTGTGCATGAAGTCTCCAGTGGAAAGAGACCCAGGAATTCACGTTGGAAAAAAAAAAAAAGCCCCTGCGCTATCTGCCCGTGTCATCGGACGTTTAAAGGGGAAACGGGGCCGGTCCATGTGGGCCCATCTCCCACAGGACACACAGGTGAGGGGGGGGCGGGGAGGTATTGGGATTTTGTTTCATTCGTTTGCATTGTGCAAGAATGTTGTTAGCCACTTTGCATCGAAAAGAAATGACCGTGTCTGTGAAAAACATCACTTTCTGACACTTTACTTAATACTTAGATCATGGCTGTTCACTGGATGAAAAAAAGCTTTAAAAGTTTATTCACCAAACAATTAGTCCAGAAGACATCCGCAAGTCATTTGACTGTTAGTAAAACAGTATTGATTCACCGCCTCCTTTTATTATCATCACTATGTACTCTATATTAACAGATATTAGTGTTTGCCCACCATGGCCTGGTAACCACAAAAACATACTGTGGGAATAAATGCACGACTTTATCTTAACGATGCGGTCAAATAAAAAATAATAATGCCGCTTTGCAGATATTTGCCAATGAACACACCTTCTTATCTTTCGTATGAACTTCCCTAGCAAATTAATAGTCTGTTTTTTAATCTGTTTCGACAAAGCAGCTTTCACTTGGGTGCCGTCAGGCTGGTCTGGTCTCATCTGGGCCTCCCCCCCCACCCTCTCTCACAGATTGTATCTGTATTCAGAAAGTAACTTCGTGGATCACCGTGTCACAATGCGAATGTACCAGAGATGGACGGGGTTGGTGCAGAGATTAAAAGAAAGGCAGGCAGAAAAACAGGAAAGACGAGGACACACAAACAAACACCAGAAGGACGGGGTGAGATCTGTGACCCCCCCCCCCCTCGCCCATCAGTCCGTCTTTCTAGTTTCTGTTGCTTCACTTTGGCATTCAAACGGGACGTGGGAGTCCCTCTCCATAAGCCCGACCGCCTCCCGTAGGTGTGGCGTCTTCTCCCCATTACCTCAGGGGCCATTCTGAGGAGCAGCGTTTCAAACGGCCGGTCGCCCAAAAAAGAGGAATCCCCCCCGCGGGGACGGGAACAATAGACCTCGCAAACATCTCCCATCGCCAAAATATTTCAAAAGAAAGCATGGGCCGATGGGCGGTGGCTGTTCCTCTGGAACTCGCATGCCGCCTCTTCCTGTGTGGTCCATTAGCCTCGTAAAGCAGAAGGTGCATTCTAAGCGGAGCCGCGTGGCACGTTAGGGGTCCTTCTTTTATTTATTTTTTCATGAATGAATTCCTGCATTTTGTCAAAAGACATCAGGATGGAGATCCAGGATGTTTCGTTTTGTGATCCCCCTCTGCAGTGTTAGGAGGGCGGGAGGAGAGGGGGGACTTCCTGCCTCACATCCTGATTAAAAAGGATGTGAGAGCTCCTTAACAGCTCGAACCTAAATGATTAGTTTTCTGTTGACTCGGGCCCAGTTACTTGCTTAAGGCTTTAGCTCTTACCTGTGCAACAATGGGAAGCTGACATTGACGTAACGTTCCGCTGCTCAACTGTACATACTTCCCAACAGCTGCCTGTATGTAAATGATAGAATACATAATAAATATGTAGAGTCCTTTTTAAGTGTGATGGTTGTTTCCTCGCTGAACTGAACTGTGTTTTCTTTGCCAATGTGATCAAAGCCTTTCATGCTCCACTGCAAAGGGCGCGGTACAGTGTCAATCAAAAGGCCTGCAGTGTGTGACTTTCCATTATTGAAAAGACAGCGGGGGCAAGTAATAACTAGACAAATGGAAACGGAAGGAGTTTTTTTGCCTGGTTATATCTTTGAGGACCCTGCCATATCACGACCGGTGATGTTATGAGCTTTCATCTTTTTTTTTTTTGCATTTTACTCGTCGATCGGATTTACACCGCTGCGACTCATTGGCGAATTAAAAAACGTGCTTTACAGTAAAGAGTTGTACACCAGCAAAAACATGTCTCTTGTTACCGGGTACCAGTATCGCCTCCATGTTTCTCCTCAGCGGGAACGTGTCTGGTGTTGACGTGTTGCAGAGTGCAAAGCTTCGGTTCTCTTACAGTGTGCCTTTTGAGGCAAGCTGCCCTGGGCTTCCTAACAGGAGTGTCTTCTGCAGAAAATGAGCCAACACACATAGTGGACGGGTGGCCAAATGAGATAATGAGTCTCATTTGCAAACTCTGACACTGAAAGACATGCACAATGAAAAAGGAAACCGCAGAGGAGACGCATCAGTTCTCCTCCAGTCAGCGTCTGTGGCTCATGTGTGGAGCAAACTTAAATGGATGGTCTCCTTCCGCGCAGAACGTCTTTAGACAAAAGGTTCTGTATTCAGGATTTTGTCTTCTTTGACACAGACTTGGCCGTCTTCCTTGACCTTAACTTGCCATGTAGACATGACTTGCACAGCTCTGTGTAAACAATGAGGAGAAAGGCCTCCCTCTGTGCCAGGAGCTGCGAAGGCATTTGGGGTGTAAGAATCCATTGAGCATTTCTCTGGGTTTTGCATTGGATTGCGGCGTTTAATTCCTCACACGAGTATCCGTATGAAATATAAACCAGTGCGTGGCCTAAGATGGTCTCGAGAAGTCTTAAGCCAGGCCAGTCGCTCCGTGAGGCTTCACTCGGGTCTTTGAGCTAAACGCTAAACGCTATCGTCCTCATGCTAACAGGCTCCAAAAGCCAATGTCAACATGCTACATGCAGCTGGGTTCACCCCATGTTGAGAAGCACTAAACACAAAGTAAAGCTGAGGCTGATGTAATTGTCGTTTTGTAGGGTTTGTAAACTAAAGCAACAATTTTTTAACAATATAAACGTACAGTATAAATGAAAACTGAAGAAATACAAGAAGATCAACAAGTCATTTGGCTTCATCTTCTCCGGACCAACCACCTGACATTTCCTTCTAGAGTCAGACTAAAACGTACCAAATGATTCAATGGTAATTGTTGTGCCTTTTTTTTTAAATGTGCCTAAAGGTTTGCTTCCAAAAGTACGAGCACTACGATGTCTGAGAATAACGCTGGCGAGCAGCAAGACGCACCTCCTCATGACACAGCTGTCTGAACTATGACAACAATGATGATGGGGCTGCTGGCAGTTTATTGTGGCGGGGAGTGAGTCAGAAAAGGAAACAAAGATGTCGGCCCTCTTTTCCCTAAACCAGTTAAGTTTCTCCAACACCAATGCTTCGTTGGGCTCAGGACTAATTTGCTGGAGGGACATCGGGCGGAACATCTTCATTACCACATGTGTTCATAATTGAAGCCAGAGGCCTGTAAAAGAGAAGGAATTCCTCCCCGCTTTATTTACAATCGTTCCCCTCCATGAAAGGTGTGGCACTGACCTACTTATTGCAACATTGCCCACTAAACCATCAGTGGGAGCCGTATATTTCAGGGTATGTTTGCATGCGCCGCGTCACATTTATCCCACCCGTGGCGTTTAAAGCACCGCTGATGCATGGTCGACGTCTGCCACTCCTGTCTCCTTTTCATAGCAAACCACTTGAGCTTGTGTATATGGGTGGAGGATGGCTTCCCTGGTAGAAACACCCGGCGGTGCACAGCTGGCGCGCCGCCCCGGCTCGCGCGGATTATCTTCCCAGGACCTGCGGTACATCCACCGTAACGACACTCTCCTCCTGAGCTGATTTAGAACGCCGTCTGGGATTATTTAATATCAATGCGCTTATTATAATGCGAGTATTATTTCAATAATCAGTCACCCGCTAAGTTTCCATTGGGTTGAAAACATGCAGGTTCTAATTTGGTTTCTGGGGTCAGAGGACATTTAAACTCGCGACAACACGCAAAACCGGCACTAAACAGTCGGGGAGGTGCAGCATTATTGTGGCTTAGTCACTAATCACGTTTCCGTGATTATGCGTTCGTCACGGTTGCATTTGCGCAATAGAAACGCAGTGTTGAAACGCAGTGTTCAGGCAATCGCTGCTTTACAGCTGACGATAGCTGCTGTTTGGACGTGACGTCGGAATGGTTTCGCGTCCCGGGGCTCATCCACAGATTGTCCGCTCTCTGTGGGGGGGGGTCGCAGGAGTTTTTTTTCGTAGCCGGGGTCCTTGTGTTCAGCTGATACCGGCAAAATGACCTGATGGCTTTGTTGAATGACACAAAGCAGCCGGGCCACATCTTGTGCAAAAAAGCCCCTCCGTGTCTCCGCGGTGAGGAGGGAAGCCTTAAAAACACAGACGCTTTGTTAACCTTCCCTTTTTTTTCCATTGCTGCAGGATGAGGCCTTCACGAGTTAACAATGGGTGAAACCCGAGCTCTGGTGTCTGTCAGTCGCCGCCCGCTCGCTATTTCAGTGGCAAAGTGTTTGGAAATAAGACTCCTAAGATTCTAGTGGAGGACTCCGGGGCCCGAGCAGCAGTAATAGTAATAGTAGTAATAGGAGTAGTGGTAGTAGTAGTAGTAGTTACAGTTCAACACCTCAGTTTGAGGTGTCAACAGGAAGACGTATAGCTAAATCCCCCCCCTCGCTTTCTGGGGCTGATTAAATTGGTCACGCTTTCTGGAGAGTACAACGCGGCGTGTAACCGAATACCCTTTCAGTGTCGGAAAACGACGAGAGCTCCGCCGCTGTCCAAACTAATTCCCGCAAACTCTGTTTGCCCCCCCTCTACTGCCCCCCCTCCCCGACTCCTGCCCTCTGCCCGCGGTGATGAGGAAGAAACCACTCATCAGTGGATTTAAGGGCCGGCTGATGTGTAAACCATGAGGTTTGAAATGGTGAGTAAGGTCTGAGCCACATGAGGGACGCTAACTAATCCAGGTTTTCTAGAATATTCCTTTTATGGGGTCCGTCTCCGTGAGGACTTCGGGGGTTGGGGGGGGGGCCCGGCTGAGTTGCTAAGGCGGTAACAGAGCTGTTGGCAGGCAACGCCGCAAAACAGCGGTCGGACCTGGACACAAACGAGCCTGTCAGCGATCGGCTAAAAATAAGAAGCCCTTCAGAAGTAAGGCTCCCTCAAGGAGCGTCTATCTCCTTTTGTTTAGATGGAGCGAGGCGTCCAGTGAGCGAGAGTTATCTGCCGCCCCCCCCTCCAATCCCCCCCCTTCTCGGTGATGTGCACCAATATGGGCCGCTCTGTGCTGGGAATGCTGAAACCAAATGGGGATTCCAGAACCACAGCTGCTGTCTCCCGCTGGAATGATGTGCGAAATGTGTGGGTTTTCTTTGCTTTTTTTGTTTTTTTTTTAGTTTTTCCAGTCTTTTCCTCCGCTCTTCTTTTCCAGGCATGACTTGGTGACGGTCGGTGGTGCTGGGGGGGCGAGGGGGGGGGGGGGCACAGTGAGCTAGCAGCAGTCCGCCCACTCCTTCTCCCGCCTTCCTCCCGTGCTTCCTGTGGGATGAAGAGGAGTATGGTTTTAACAGAGAGGGAGAAAGAGAAAAATAGAGAGGGGCCGTGTTTGGGGGGGGATTCATTGGGGAGAATGTCTGGACGTTAAAAGAGGAAGTGGGTTTAACGTTGGAACGTTCGCAGAATGCCGGGTGCATTATTGGAATGTAAATGAAGGTGCTGCGAGCTTTTGGGTAACAGGGGCCGGGATTGTTCGGTGCCTTCGTGGAGGACCGACGGCATGCGGGAGAATTCTCTGATTAACGATACGTGTTGTTTGATTATTTGGGCCATCCTGTTGGGCCTCTCGTATATCTCTCACAGCTGGGGAGTAGCGGGAGTGCAGCTGTGTTTAAGTGACTCCAGATGAATCAGCTCTGTGCCCAGTAATTCATTCTTGTAACGTTTATGGGTTATTTATCTTCTCGGTTATGGATATCGCAGTTGGGTAATGAATGCGTCATATGTGGAGGGTTGATTATACACAGGAGTAGCTCGAATGGTAACCAGCATGCAAGCAACAGGAGCTCTTATTGTAACTCAGTTACCACATTTTACATATATATTCTCTAAATGAAAGTCTTTGCTAACTGAACCTTTTTTTTTAAACTCATCTGTGTCGCTTTGTGCGAACCTGTCTCATCTTCACTTTCCCAAGTTTCAGTCTGTGCCCCAAAAGATGAATGGAATCTGAAAAATCTAAAATATTTACAAAATATCTGACGAAAATAAACAGTTGTAAACACAAGGTAGACATACCATCATAATATCCCACACTGTGCTGACACATAACAACATGAGCGATTATTTGAGTTCTATTTGAGTTTTGGGCAACGTGCGATTATCACAGTATTAATCTCTTTTTAGCACTATTGTTCCTCTTTAACTCCTGATGCAAACATCTTGACTCGTAGGCCGTTAAAGGCTCCACTAAGTCATAACTCGGCAGGTGTTGTAGTGGAGATTTATCACAGCTTATTGACTGAAAACAGCTGAAAGTCCAGTGACAGTGAACGAAAAGACAAACCTTTTGAGCAGTGAGTTAAAATACGCGTTAAATCGTAAAAGACAAAACGCTGAACTGAGACGTTGTTCAGATATCATTATTAAATTCTGCAGCTTTGAAAGGGAGGGGCGTCCCGGTAACGCGTGACGCTGTTTCTTTGGAAGTACTTCTTTGGAAACTGTTGTGAAGGCTGTTGAGTAACGAGCTGCATTCAAAGACATTTTTCAATTGAATTTCATTCTTTTATTTAGGACTTCAGTACTACAAAAACAATAACATATATTGTATCGCAGGAACTTTGGACCCCTTAACTCCACGACGATGTCTAATATCTACACGTTGTACATTCATTTAGCCGGATGAATTCAACCTGCCGTCTCGCATCTGAACGAGACTTGTATACGTCTCCAGGTCTAAAAAAGAAAAGGCTCACCGCAAGCGTGCAGAGGTGCGAGTATACAATCTGTATTCCTGTGTTTGTGCAGAACCTAAATCCACGGTTTCCTCACGCTGAGGAGGAGCGTAAACATTATGACGGGCCCGGCCGCAGATATCTGGAATGTCTCACGGAGCAGCAGAGACGGGCCGTAAACATTCGCCCGTTTTCCTCTTTATTTGGTCACTTTTGCTCAGGTTTTCCCGGACCAACCCCGGCGAACTCTCAGTCAATGGGGGGGGGGGGGTCAACTGCGACGCAATCACCGGGGACGCTCGGTCCGCTCGCGTTCTACAAGCTGACTGTTTTGTCCCCTCTGCGAGCTGCCGGGCAAAGGTCAGTTTGCGCTCCTCTGCGCCAAGAACGAGGCTTCAACGCCCCCACGACCAACGTTTGAACCCGCCAGGTCCCACATCTACTTTCTGGGGCACGAACCGCTCCTGGCTCCCCCCCCCCCCCCCCCCCCCCCCCCCCCCCCCGCATCAGCTCTCTCTCTCTCTCTCTCTCTCTCTCTCTCTCTCTCTCTCTCTCTCTCTCTCTCTCTCTCTCTCTCTGCGGGAGCACGTGGAAGTCCGATTTAGACGACAATCAGCTGCCATCTGGTTCAGCGTTGCAGGGTAGCCGTCTGGAGCTGACCCTGTGCAAAGATCAACTTCCTGTGATGTCAAAGGGACTTGTGTTGCTGTATTCACTGGGGAGGTGATAGGGAGGGAAAGTGTGTGTGTGTGTGTGTGTGTGTTTGCATTGGTGGGGGGGGGGTATCCTTTCCCCAAGGGATTGATGCATCTCCCACGCAAAGGAAGATTGCGTTTCCCCCTGTACTGAGAGCAGGATATCAGGATTTTTGATGTCAAACTACAAAGTGTCTCTGTGAAAATACAGCACACACCCTTAAAGAATGCAAATATATCAACCGGTGTTGTGTGTGTGTGGTTTATGACATTTGATCCCTCCCCTGAATCTCAGCCATAAAATCAAGTGCAAGATGTGTGAGTTCAATGTAAAGAAATAACCAGGGAAGGAAGTGAATTCCCTGCAATCCGGAGCTCTTGATTCAACCAAGAGGAGCCCGACTTTAAACGCAGGCCTCTAAAAGCAGAGCGTGTTTTTTTTTTCACATTTTATCAACATCCTCTTCTGATACGCGTAGAGACGCATGAGGGGGGTTAACCATAATTTACACCCCCAATAAGGGAATCAATCCTGTCATTGATGTGTTATCAGCTGGGGGGGGCGCCGCAGGTTGAATTACACACAATGCTTTGCCGTAAGGCTGTTGACTCGCAGAGAGGAAGAAACAAGGCCTTGTTACTTCCCTTTAATCGCGTATACGTTTTCCGATAAGCTTGTTATCGGACTCTGGACGCAGCGTAATTGAGTTGCAGGTTTCTGCTGTCTGTAGAGCGGTAGGAAGCACGGTGATTTACATGTGCAGTAGATGGCTCAGTGCTTTTTTTCGGTAGAAAGCTTTGTTTCGGCCTGTGGACGTTCGGCATTTCCGCTCACGGCCATCAGAAGGCAAGCGTCGGTGCAGACGCGTCAATGAGACCTCAAATGTCAGTTCCCGGCACGCTGTTTTCCCTTTCTGGTTGGTTTTGGTATTTCACATTTATTCTGCCCACGTTCCGTTGATGTGTCTCAAATATTTACAGTAACTTTTGTCTGCGTGACTTTGGTTTTGTACCCTGCTTCTTCTCTCCTCCTCCCTTTTCTCCGGCAAATCCGTTTGTCAGCAAGCGGCGCGCGAAGTGGCGGTTTACCCCTGTGAAGAAAAACGCTGCTGACATAATGAAGGAAATGGAGACGCGACAACACAAACACCTGTAGCACTCGTGCAATCCCGTCGACCCTCCGGCTCTGCGAAGCTTTTAAAGGGCTGTAGGCAGCCTGGCTGGCTGGATGCAGATGTAAACAGCCTGTTTACCGTCCACAATGAAACCTTGTTTTTGGTTTGTAAACCAGACGGATGCAGGCTGTCTGTTGCCTCCTTCCTTACCGTCTTTATGCTAAGCTAATCAAACCGCCCGCTTCCAGCAACTTCACATTACAGACAGGAAAGTGGCATCGACCGAGACGTGTCCTGGACTTCCTACAGCAATATTTCACGTCCACTCTCAATTTCGGTGCGTTTTTTTAAACGTATGCTGAAGAAAATGCGCCAATCATCACCCACGGTGAGTTTAGCCGGTCTGTTTTCTCGTAGCCTGGCAGATCCAATAGCCTCGAGAAGCAAATATCTACTCGCACACCCATGACTTCCAACGCTAGTCCCCGAGTAAACATGGAACGGGCGATATGCCACCGCGCATTTCAACCAGCTTAGATGACTAAGGATCGGGTTTATGGATTCTTTTGTCTGGTTGCTGATCGGCGCCGGCCAGGGAATATTATGCACACACACACACACACACACAAACACACCCATACTGTACCCATAAAGCCGAGATACACCAGACATGCAACTCCTTCCTCCAGGATAGTTTGTGATGACGGTACAGCTGGAGGAAGTGAAGCAATCTCTTAATTAGCCGTTGTCACAGTATCAGTTATGTCACCTGCAGGCCTCACCCTCCCATGAAAGCAGTTTGCGCACAGCGAGCTGTGTTTTTAATGAATTTTGTGAGTCATTATTGAATCAGCCGTTCAGCCCCTTTCAATGTCCATTCTGCATATTCTTTCCCACACCAGCTGATGCGTGTCTCTACTTGTAGATGCACGTTGTGCAACCTTTTGTGACGCGTCACTGAATGCATACAAGGCTGTGTTGATGCAAGAAAATAAATATCTAGGTTAGCCATCTTTTTGGTTAAAGAAAACAACGTCTAACTATGTAATTAGAGCCTGACTTTGAGTCTCAGCCTCATGAGGAAGTCTGTTTTTATGGTTGCTGTAATATCGGGTCATATACCACCTGCAACCGAGATGCATATCAATAACTACACGTGGGAGAATGTGTAGTGAACCTCCGGTGGAGGAAGTCAGCTTGAACCGTAAGTCGCCTGCGTCACGCGTCCGTTTACTGCTCGTTATAGACGCAACCCGAACAGAACTGATTCAGACAGGAAGCAGACTTTGGGACGTCCACAGATTTACAGGCCAATCAAACGCCTACTTTTTAACCATAAAAAGCATCGCTGACAGCCAGTGCCGGCCCGAGCCTCTTGGCCAGGGGGCCCCAAGCAGCCGCTTAGGTCGCTTATGCCTTGGGCCGGCCCTGCTGACAGCAGACTTGTCAAATCAGGCCGATTTTAATATTCACCGCTGCACCCTCATGACAGCCCTTTTTGTTGATTACGGTTTGTGTATCTGCCTGTCTGCGTAATAATTAGGGGGTTAATCACATCTCTAATGGCTCCTCTAATTATAATGGTCAGCTTGCCTTTGCTAGTCTGCCTCTGCTGCCACGGCGTTTTCCGCGCTGCTGGACTGCAAGGTTCATGTCAGGGAGAAGCCTCTGGGACAAACTAATGAAGGGGAAGGGGGGGGGGGGGGCAGCTCTTAGTGCCTAATTCTCACTGATTGGATGCACCAGCTCTGTTTATTCCTGTAAATTTAAATCAACAAGGTGAGCGAAATGCCCAGTGGAAGCGAAACGTGACGACGTGATCTCCCCCTCTTCCATTCGGCAAGTTGAACGCTCCGTGTTGTGAGGTGTGTTTCACAATTTTTGAGCGCATGTGTTTTTTTTGGGCCTATCTTTGCGTTCAAGAGCAGACACGTTTTTGGAATGTGACCGAAGACACAACGCAGCGACGGCGTCGTTTCTAATTAACGGGAAGATTCTCCTTTTTGTTTTCCTCATGCTATCCCCAAAGTTAAGACACAAATAAAGAGCAGTCACTATTGGTATCGTTATTGTGTGTGTGTATTTTATATGTGTGTATCTGTATAAGAGGGGTGACGCAGTGTTAAAGACAGCTGACTCTTTCTGAAGTGCCAGTCAGAACCTGTCTGACCAGCTCAAAGGACTCCAGAACACCGTGTCTCCGTTTAAAAAACCGAAAGCCTCTCCTGCACTTATCAGCATTACTACCTTTTCTTATCCACTTTATTGCATAAGGTCAGGCAAGCTGCACTATCAGCACACAATTGTGAACCTGTGGGTCTTTCAATCGATGCTTTTGTTGTTATTGGCAATGAAAATGATATTATCCGGGCTCGATGGGTTTTCTTAGTGACGTCAGAGGTGCCTTGAACTCGAGACCATTCTCTGTTATGAGATTCAGCCTGAGTTCTGCCAGGAAACATAATCACAAAGCTTATGGAATCTGTTACACACCAAATCCTTTTTTTTTTTTTTCATGAAGTGACACAATGGGCCTGTAGATTGTGGTACAGTGGTTGTTTTCACCAACCTGGGCTGCAGTGGAAAGAGTCAGTCCGGTGTCAGCAAGCTCATTTTGACTCACTTTGATTCCCTTTTTGTTGTTTTCCTCTGAAAGCTGTTGCCACATTCTGACTGTGCAGAGCAAAAATTCCCAAAACCGAGTCACACGCTGATGCACGCGGTCACTCATCGAGACGGGCTTTTTTTTTTTTTACATTTTGATTTTGTCCCTTTACCTGCAGCTTGCCCAGGCATCAGCAACCGTTTAAACCTTCTGGGTTCCGAAGATGACCACTACCTGAACATGGTGAAGACCTACAGCAACTGCACCGTGGTCCTGGAGAACCTGGAGGTGACCTACATGGCGGACCACCGGGACCTCTCCTTCCTCTCGGTAAGGACCGCTCGCTTTCGCAGCGGAGGCGCCACGTATTGCAACAATGTTCCATCTTGATTTTTTTTCTTATCTCAATGATTATGTATCGCAATACAACATTTTATCTTGGAATTGTGTCATGAAAGGTATTTTCTCATTCAACTAATGGGAGGGCAGTGTAGTACTGCTATATATAGTAGTTTTTTGGAATTTCATGGACCTGAGTGGTCATCTAAATGGAGACGTAAAGACAAAACTACAATTTTTTTAAACGACTTCTGAGAAATTTGAGTGTTTGTTTATTATCACAAGTTGAGCTGATACAATACATTATTTCGCCGAGATGCAATTGAACTTGTGGAGGATAAATTACCATATTGAATTTTTTTTAAAGCGGGAGTGAGAAGAAGACCTGCAAAATAAATCGTTGCTCTTTTTGCTTTGAGAACTCCTGCCTTCCCAGCGTAGCCACTTCCGTTTCTTCCTTTCACAGTCCATCGAAGAAGTGGGCGGCTACGTGCTGATCGCCCTCAACACGGCGTCCAGGATTCCGCTGCAAAACCTCCGCATCATTCGAGGTCACACGCTCTACGAGGGAATGTTTGCCCTCGCCGTGCTGACCAATTATGACAAGCCTACGGGTCAGATAACCAGCGAGCTCCTTCTGACCAGCCTGACAGGTCGGCCCACTTTCTACCCCTCGTTGCTGTAAAGCTGCAAAACAATCCTCAAGTTATGAAGTGATCATTTATCAAATTCACGTGACGTTTTTTTTTTGTCATGCAGAAATTCTTAAAGGAGGCGTGAAGTTCGGGACCAAACAGCCATGCAATGTGGAAACGATACAGTGGTACGACATCGTCAACACCGAAAGCAAACCCCAAATGGTGCTCCCTTTGGCCGTCAGCCATCCGCGCTGTAAGTCAATCGCACCGCAGCAGGCGGTCGCGCGCAATTGAATTATTTGATGTTTGGGAGTTGAAAGCCTGCGAACATTTCCCCCCGTCTGACTTTTACAGGTGGGAAATGTGACCCGAGCTGCTTCAATGGTTCATGTTGGGCACCTGGTCCTCAAAACTGTCAGATCTGTGAGTTTCCCGTTTCTGCTGTTTGACATTATCATGGGGAAAAAAGTAAATCTGTGATATTTCAGTGTGCAGAATATCCATTGTTTTTGCAATCATCTGACAAAACACTACGAGGTTATTCCACCGACTTTCTCCTTGTCTTTTTTTCCTTTAGTGACGAAGCTGAATTGTGCACAGCAGTGCTCTAAGCGATGCAAAGGGCCTTCCCCCAACGACTGCTGCAATGAGCACTGCGCTGCCGGCTGCACGGGGCCGCGGCCCACCGACTGCCTGGTGAGAGAAAGACCCCTTTCTTCACTTAAGGGACGAGAGCAACGTCCAAAGGGCTGTTGAAGAAATGCACTGGAAAACACTCCTCGCTTTCATTCATTTCTTCTGCATTAAATCGGGATCAGAAGCAAACGAAGCCGTCGCCCAGCGGCACCTGTTTTTGCAATCGGCATTGTCATTCGTTTCGGTACCAACGAGGTGCATGAAGGCTGATCATTTGATCACGCGTCTGCTCTCCCTCTCCCTCGGGCAGCCGTGGGGGATTAAGCCGTGGCTGCGGAAGGAATGCACTGTTATCATAAGAGCGCGGCTCTGTTATGGTGCCGGCGAACTGGATTTGACTGTTGCTTGTGCCGCAGGCCTGCCGGGACTTCCAGGACGACGGGGTGTGCAAGGACTCCTGCCCGGGCCTCGTGCGCTACGACCCCAACCTGCACCAGCTGGTACCCAACCCGCACGGGAAGTACAACTTCGGGGCCACCTGCGTCAAGAGCTGCCCACGTAAGGATGGAGGGACACGTATCTCGCCTGTATACGTTTTCACAGAGCCGTGGAGGGGAAGCTGTTACGCCTTGTATTGAGTTTGCATTTGACCTATCACAAAGAAGTTCCAAGTTAGTCTGAGGAAGAAAGCGTGAGGAAGAGTCAGGGGGGTTGATGGCTGAAAAAAACCCTCAAGCATTCAGCCAGGAGCCGTTGTTTGGATTCCCAGAGGGAAATATATCTTTCAAAACCTTTTTGGGGCTGCAGTTCAGTTGTATGCAAAATCCCGTAGGCTTCACTGGCCAAAATGAAACCCGTCGTGCGTTCGAAGAGCTTTTTTCGAACGGTTACACATTCAGCGGTTACAGTTTGTCTTTAAGTTTAATTATAAACCGTAGAAAAACAGAGAGAAAATGATTGAGTTTCTGTGCGTGTTAATGCAACAACGTTTCCTCATTAGTTGAACTCGCACAGTCTGTCCCAACAAAACACGCCCTGCAAGCACACCGGAGGGCCCCCGTCATGATTATACACACACGACGGTATAACTGTATGCAGGTTATTAATGCTTAATCAACTTCGGATCGGTTTGATGTTATTCAAGCTGCAAGGCTGAGCGCAGGAGGTTAAAAAAAAAAAGAAAAAAAGCTCCACGTCCACTGTGACATCGATATAGACAGAATTTATAGTTATGATTTGGAAGTCCTTCTCCTCTGACATCGTAAACTGCCAGATTTTTTTGATCACGACAATTACATAATCATGCCATCACCTGAATAATATATTGAGGATTAAAGGACTAATGTCTCAACAAGATTTGGAAAAACATCCGTGCATTTATAAGACGGTGTGTTTACGTGTCTCTGTAAAAATCAGAAAGCCGCAGTTGATCCAGAACGTTGCAGCTCCAGTCCTCACTAGGACCAAGGAAAGTGGATCACGTGGTGCCAGTTCTCAGTTCTTTACACTGGCTTTCAGTCAAAACAAAGCAATTGACTTCAAAATCCTGCAGCTGGTTTATGAAGCGGGCCAAAAGTTTCGAACGTTGTCCGGGACTGGCTCGCTTTAGTGGAAACTAAACATGGAGAAGCACTTTTTACGCTCCGCATATCTGGAACAAAGTCTCAGAAAGCTGCCGATCTGCTGACTCAGCTCCTTTAAATCCAGATTAAACATTTTTCTGTTCGAATTGACCATTTCTACTTTTTTTAACGTTATTTTGGGATTTTTTCATCGGTTGTATGTGAAGCCTTGTTGTGTATCATTGCAGATAACTACGTGGAAACGGATCACGGAGCGTGTGTGCGGACGTGCAGCGGTAACACGTTGGAGGTGGACGTGGGAGGAGTCAGAAAGTGCGCCAAGTGTGACGGACTGTGCCCAAAAGGTACGGCCGGGCTTTAAGCCAATCAGCCTGCGTTACCTCTGACTCACACACTGTGTAGTTTGGGGTGACAGGGACGAAAGTACTGTTCTTTTTTTCACAATTCTACTTTTTAATATGGAAATATGGTTATTCAAATTTAGCTTCGCTTGATTTACTGAGGTAATTTGCCTGAATAGCACCACCACTAAGCTCAGTTTGATTTACCTTTATGCCCAAATGACATGGAGCTTTAAAGCCCTCTCTCTCTGCTGATTTGTTGACAGTGTGTAAAGGACTCGGGGAAGGGAACCTCACTAACGTCTTGTCTATCAATGCCACCAACATCGACTCCTTTAAAAACTGCACAACAATCAACGGTAACATTGCCATCATCCACACATCGATTTACGGGTAAGTCGAGTGAATGAAAAGCGATTCACGCCTCTCTTTGCACATCAACTAAATCTGTAATAGAAAAAACGTGTACATTCTCGTTATTTGCAGAGACCCGTTTACCAAAACACCAAAGATGGACCCTGCCCAGCTCGACGTGTTTAAGACAGTCAAGGAAATTACTGGTAAGAGTGCGTAAGACGCGAGTAATGCGTGACACATTGAAAGACGCATGAAAGCGTTGCGCAGCTAACGACTCGTTCGTTTGGTTTCAGGGTACCTGTTGATTCAAACGTGGCCAGAGAACATGAACTCCCTCAGTCCGTTCGAGAACCTGGAGGTCATTCGAGGACGAACCAAACGGTATGTTGCTGGTAAAAACAAAAAAAAACCTCCCAAGATTCACGGCCGATTGGTTTGCTTTTCCCCGAGGCGAGTCGTCAAATCTTTGCCGTTTCTCTTTTTCGTCCTCCTGTCCCGCCGCGTTGTCTCTGGCAGGGGGAGCCGCAGTGTTTTTTTGCCCAACCTCAACATTGACTACCTGGGCCTTCGCTCCATGAGAGAAATCAGCGACGGAGACGTCGTCATCGTCATGAACGCCAACCTGTGCTACACAAACAAAAGCCACTGGGAGGGGCTTTTCAAATTAAAAGGCCAAACCGCCACCATAAACGGGAATGCGGACGCCGCCACGTGTGGTAAATGGAAATTGGATTGTCGTTTTTGTATTAAGTCGAACTCTTGAGAATTGGATAATTTACGCGGGAAGGATTTTTCGCTGAGATGACACGTCTTGCTTTGCAGCCGCGAGGAACCACACCTGCGACAGGAGGTGCGCCACAAACAGCTGCTGGGGCCCCGGGCCGGACATGTGCTTCGCCTGCCGCGACCTCAGCCGCGGTCGGAGCTGCGTGGACTCCTGCAACGTGCTGCAGGGGTACGTGAGGAATCCGTCTTTGAATGCCTCTCTAGAGTTGGGAAACACAGCGTTAATTACGTTTTAAGACAAAACGAATCGCCTGAGCGTCACATCTACGAACTCCAGTTGACTCCTTTCCCGAGTAGACTTTGGACGCTGCGGATTTGTTATTCAATCGATTTGAAAGACACAAAAAAACAACAACTCCATGGTGTTTTGAAGTTAAGCCTCAAGCAGATAGGAGACAAACATTGTAGCTGAAATGGCACATTCACTCCCGTCTGTTTATTCCTTGCAGATTCGTGCCAAACATTGAATCTCAATACGCTTACAATTTAACTTGTGGGATCAAGAGTTTGGCTTCGCATGTAGCAGTTTGAAAACGGGGCGAGCCGGTGGCGACAGTCTGTCAGCTTTGTTGATGTTGTTTTCTTTTTTTTTCTGCAGAGAGCCTCGGGAGACTGTCATGAATAAAACCTGCGTGGCGTGTCACCCAGAGTGTCAACGCAGGAACGGGACCGCGACCTGCAACGCGCCCGTATGTGTGAATTCAACGCGACGAAAAGTTCCCTGTGAAAGCGGCTCTGTGGACGTTGTTTTTCTGAATCTGAAACGTCCCCAGCCAGTGAAGTGTGTCGCTCGGCATGAAACCCGTGGTGCCGTTTCTCCCATCACCGCGAGCCTCGTTAGGCATGTTGTGTTTCGGGGTGTGGCTGTTTGATATTATAGTTGGCCCACAGTCTACTTTTAACCGCCCCATAATCTCGAACTCCGAACATAACAACATAACCTCGCCCCTTTTCTGGAGGCTTAAAGAGCTGCAACTAGCTGGGAGGCAGGCGGTGCGAATAAGTCACTCAGTCAAACCGAGATGTGCTGGCCCCCCGAAGCTTAAAAAACACTTGCGGGGAGTTTTTCTTTTATTATTTACTGCCAAACATTTACATCTTCACCAGAAAGATGGACTCGGCTGGCTTCAGAACAATGCGCGGCGGAGGTGTTTGCATAATGCTTACTACTGCTCATGAGAGGGTTGTAAATACAGTGCCTTCTTCATTCCTTCAGGGCTCCGGCAACTGCACAAAGTGTGCCAACTTCAAAGACGGCCTGTTCTGCGTGGCCCGATGTCCCCAGGGCGTGCCGGCGGAGGACGACTCGCTGGTGTGGAAATACGGCGATCACATGAAAGTGTGCAGGCTGTGCCACAAAAACTGCACCCAAGGGTAACGATCGCCGCTCGCACCCGCGTTCCCTGCGTGTCGCACACATTTTACCCTGTCGTAATGCCGACGCTGTTTCCCCGAAGCCAGAAGGGTCAGCTGCGGCTTTGTGCTCTGCTGAGAGACACTGAGGGAACGTCGTGGTAAAATAGGACTATATGTCTGAAGAATCTGGGAGAATAAGGTTAAAAGGACATATTATAGAGGTCACGTCAGCGGTGTGGACATTGACGGACGGCTGTGGGGGGTGGCGGGTCGGTACACTGGTGGTTACCGCGGTTCAGGGACACCAGAAAACTCTCTCAAGCGGCCCTCTGTGGTTCTGCAAGGATTGATGCATTCGCAGTATTTCATTTGCAGAAATCTCCGAGGCTTCATATTCTGACACATTTTCCAATACGAAAGGGTTTTGGCGTCGTTGTGATAAACGCAGTGTGAGACATCCTCACATTCGCTCGTGTTTGGCTTCTTCACAGGTGCAGGGGTCCTGGTCTGGAAGGCTGCCAGGGTAAAAGGTGAATAAATACAGCAGCACCAATCACTGAGGCGAATGTACACGCACTTCGCCCCGAGTTTGAGGCTCTCGTCTCCTCCGTCTCTCCTCTGTTTTTTCTCCTAAACGAGCTCCCTGCTTGTCCTTTTCAGCCACTCCGGCCTTTCCATGATTTCGGCCGGCGTGGTCGGCGGGCTGCTGGCGGTCCTCGTGGCCGGCCTGTCTGTGTTCGTGCTGCTGCGGCGACGCCACATCAAGAGGAAGAGGACCACGCGCAGGCTTCTCCAGGAGAGAGAGGTAGGGGGACGTCCAGATGGTTTAGTCTGTCGTTTTTTCCACTGTGTTCCTCTGTTTCAGTGGATTTTATATAAAACGACGGCTTGTCAGAAACTCACACGCTGCGTCCTTCCTTTTTGCAAGCTGGTCGAGCCTCTGACTCCGAGCGGCGAGGCACCAAACCAGGCTCTGCTGCGGATCCTCAAGGAGCCCGAGTTTAAGAAAATCAAAGTGCTGGGATCCGGAGCTTTCGGGACAGTTTACAAGGTACCGACATTGTTCACGTTTCCGTCTATTAAAAAACAATTTGCCGTGAAAAATGTAAAGCTCGGTACTGTTCCACGGGCCGCTCATGAGGAGACAAAAGGAGGACACGGTTAGGCCCGTGTTTTAGGGGTTGCTTTTAGGCTAATGTTATCTCCAGGGAAAGAATGTGTGTCAATGCCATATTCTCACCAAGAACCAAAACAAGTGTGCATGTGTGCTTTTGAATTGATATCTCTGTGAGGACCAATTTCAGTATCAGACCTTGAGAGGTAGGACATTTTTGGATAGCGAGGACATTCTTTCAAAGGGACACTCGAGGGCTACGGCTCAGTTTAAGGGGGGGGGGTTGTTAAGTGTCGCTCTGTAAATTTTTCACGTGTGTCCTTGTGTTAACTCGACGATTCGCGAGTCCTTTAAATGAACAAACTGGTGTCCACGCAGGGCCTGTGGGTTCCGGAGGGAGAGGACGTGAAGATCCCCGTGGCCATCAAGGTTCTGAGAGAGGCCACTTCGCCCAAAGCCAACAAGGAGATCTTGGACGTAGGTCTAATGGTTCCCGCGGTGACTGCTGAATCAGGCCGAGGAAAAAAAAAACTACATATAAATTACAAAGTTAACTTGAGTCAACTCAAGTAACAGTTATCGCTTTGCACGCGTCAAATCATCTGCAATGGAACCTGTAATTTATAGCACTATTCCAAACCAAATGACTGCTTATTTTTTCCTTGTGAAAGCGAATGGGTCATGTTTCGCCGCCCTCTTCACGGCGCAGGAGGAAACGGAGGGCCTGCGTGTGAGCGTTGGGGGAAAGGAATGCGGCCCTGAAGCCGCTCTGAGAAAGCGGCCTGCTCAAAACGCGTTATTCTGACGGCCGATTTGTGCATCTTGGATCCTGTGATTTTTTTTTTTTTGTGCGTGCGTCGCTCGGGCCGGTGCACATCTGGAGCGAGTTGTGGGCGTAGACGTCTTCTGCACTTCCTGGCTTAAAGGCAGAGTCTCATTGTTAAAAGTTCCAAATCACAGAGCTCCTGACAAAAAGCGTCGACGCTACGACGGTCACGTCGAAACTATTTTCACTACGGGAAATCTTCTAATTACAGCTCAATGTGCAGTGCTGTTTGCACGGACCTCCTTGCCGGTGGAGGCCAGTGCAAATTTCCCCCCCCCCCCCTGTGGTTTTCCTTTTTTTTCCCCTTTGATTTCTCGTTTTCCGTTGTGATGGCTGAGTTTCCACTCCGCTGATCCCCCCCATAAAATATGCTTCACTGGGCATGACTGCTCCAGATATTCCAGGATAGAGAATGTTCTCATTTCTCACACCTCTCTTTTTGCGGCGCCTTCCCGCAGGAGGCCTACGTGATGGCCAGCGTCGATCACCCCCACGTGTGCCGCCTGCTCGGCATCTGCCTCACCTCCACCGTGCAGCTCATCACGCAGCTGATGCCCTACGGCTGCCTGCTGGACTACGTCAAGGAGAACAAGGACAACATCGGCTCGCAGCACCTGCTCAACTGGTGTGTGCAGATAGCCAAGGTGAGGGGGAACTACTTCGCTCGCTCTAGCATCACCAAACCGAGCCAAACGTGGGCGTTTTTCCTCACGACGATGATGATGATGATTATGTTTGCACCCGGTAGGAAGAACAGTACGTCCTGCCTTTACCTGTTGAGCGACCCGACTTATTGTACGATGATGACGCGTCCATTCACCACCGTGATCATGTCGGATCAAGTAATGTTTCCCGTCTGAGCAGTGCCGGCGCGAGCCTCTTGGGGGCCCTAAGCAGAATTTTATTTGGGGGCCCCCCTCCCACCACGCACAGTCACCTGTGCTAGAAGATTATTGGCACAAATGTCACGCTATACTGTTACAGCGAAAATTATAAACGAATACAGTGAGGTTAAACTAGGGCTGCTTGCAGCATAAGCGAACTAAGCGGCTGCTGGGGGCCCCCTGGTGGTCAGGGGGCCCCCAGCAGCCGCTTAGTTCGCTTATGCCTTGGGCCGGCCCTGCGTCTGAGAGACACCGGCGATTTATGTAGCGGCTTTCGTTCATTGCTTGTTTGACCCCAAAAAGGGTATGAACTACCTGGAGGAGCGCCACCTGGTGCACCGGGACCTGGCGGCGAGAAACGTCCTGGTGAAGACTCCGCAACACGTCAGGATCACCGACTTCGGTCTGGCCAAACTCCTCAACGCGGACGAGAAGGAGTACCACGCGGACGGTGGGAAGGTCAGTGGAAGGTTAAAGCAGGATTATTAAAACGATAGAATGCGCCTGTTTTTTCAGCCCTATTTTTGTCTTATCGCCAGCATTTGTCCGCCTGCTTGCAAAATGTGGTCTTTGTGAGACAAACGACTTCCTGTAGATGAACGAAATATGTTATTTTTGCAAATCTTGTTTTGCTCTAGGTCGTATATTATGTAAGTCAGTATTAATAGGTCTGTCAGAAGGAAGAAAAATAACAAATCCGATAAGTTAATTGTCACAACAGCTTTTTTTTTCCACTCACAGAAAAATGTGCATTGCTTCTGTTTACATTAAATTGCACTTCTTACCAAATCCACTTCTTCCTGCAGCACCCACAACTGTGTAATAGTTGTGTTGGTTAAAAAAATGATGGGATAGTTTTCTACACAGGGTAAAGCCATCATGTTATCATCATTAAGTGTATATTGACACCATCTTCGGCTATTATTACATTACCTATTCTCTGTGCCGCAGGTACCAATTAAATGGATGGCTCTTGAATCCATCCTGAACAGAACCTACACGCATCAGAGTGACGTGTGGAGCTACGGTAAGTCCGGGGCTTTATGTTGTAAGTGCACACTCCACCTCTTGAGTCCTGCCTGCGAAGCAGAATGCCGCTGAATCCTTGTGCAACTTCACAAATGTCAAACAGCTGTGTCTGTACTCGCGGGTTTTCGGTGACGAAATGTATTCCTCGCCAGATAAAGGGGTTTTAAGGGTAAGTGACGCGACTTAAAGGGAGAAAAAAAACAGCCGAGGGCCTCACATCCACTTGGACTCGTTAGAATTCAGTGGTCAAAGGTCACACAAACTCCCAAAAACGCATTTCTGGAGACGCAGGAATTCACATGGTCACGATAATGATTTCACAATACTGTCTGATAGCAAACAGTGATAGAGGGACGAAATTGTGTGGACGAATACAATCAAGTGGTGGTCATTGGAGTTGGACCTGTCAAGAAGTGCTGATGCCTCAGCCCACGTACGCACAGATGCCTTCGCACGCTGCACAGCTTTATTGTGTGGGCCGGCCCCAAATGTTCGTTTCCCAAAGGGGTTTCTGATCTTGCTTTCCGCTCAATATGGCAAAAGCATCAGCCCTTGGCCCGAAGCGACGGGGCAGATTTGTTTCCTCCCTTGTTCCTCCTACAGGGAGCGATGCATCCTGCCGACTCCCACTCCTGCAGGCTGAGCCGATTTGTCAACGGGGCTATTTGGATTCCGTGTGTGATATTCGGGAGCCTGACGTCCCCCCGTCGCTCTTATTTCTCCTCTTTTATTGGGAGCAAAACAAGGTGAATGACGGCCCGACAGATTCACTTATGCCAACCGTTCCCCTCCCCTCTGCAGGCGTGACCGTTTGGGAGCTGATGACATTCGGGACCAAACCGTACGACGGGATTCCGGCCAGTGAAATAGCCGCGGTTCTGGAGAAAGGGGAGAGATTGCCTCAACCGCCCATCTGTACCATAGATGTCTACATGATCATGGTGAAATGTAAGCGCCCGGTTGGGGCCCCCGGTTGAAGCCCCGCAAAGGTTTAAAGTCTCGTTTTATCTTCTCGTTCCGTGACGCTGTCTCTACGTGTCTGCCCAGGTTGGATGATCGACGCGGATAGCCGACCTCGTTTCCGGGAACTGATAGCGGAGTGCACGAAAATGGCCCGGGATCCCTCCCGGTATCTGGTCATTCAGGTGGGGATTCCTGCCTCGCCTCGCCGACGGTTGTTGATGTTGATGCGATGACGTTAACGGCGCCAAACCTCTCTACCTGCCCAGGGCGACGACCGCATGCACCTGCCGAGTCCTACGGACACCAGGCTGTTCCGCAGCCTGATCAGCGGCGACGGCATGGAGGACGGCGTGGACGCGGACGAGTACCTGCTGCCGCAACACGGCTTCTTCAGCAGCCGCAGCACCTCCCAAACCCCGCTGCTCCACTCCAAGGTGAGACGCTGCAGAGAGGGGAGGGGAGGGGGGGGAGGGACTCTCATGGAAGGTGTTCCGCGTGCGTCTTTGTCTCAGTCAGGGGACATTGTGGGACTGCAGCTCAGAAAAAAAAAAGATGCATCCTGTGTTTAACGAATGGCCACTGCTGGTATTTCAAAAATACATTTTACGGGACAAACGTTTCCACTTTGTGTTCAGGCCTTACCAATAATAATTATGATGTCACTATGAATGGCCTCTGAGTCACTCACAGGGAAGGCTGTCTACTGTCTCTCTATGTAGAGCTTCCACAAGGTGGTGGAGTTTTACTAGAGACTTCCTACATTGACCCTCATAAGGTATTTTGAATGACTGTCCATCTACAGTAAAAAAAAAACACGGTGACAAACTAAACACCACTTGAATCCGGGTGGCCGGTCGTACCTGAACCCGGCCGCCCTCTCTCTGTCGGCAGTGGGACGATTTATCCGCTTCCTGTCCCCGCCCACTCGTCCCCCATGGTCGTCCCCGCGTGACCCCTTTGGATTGACGAGAGCCGAGCGAGGAGAACTCTTCCTCCTGCAGGCTCAGCGGAGGCCGAGCGTGGGTCTGGCCCTCGTCGCCTGGCCGGCCCGTATGAGCCTCAAAGTGTGATTACCTTTGCAGGCAACTGCTTTTAAATCTTTGGCTTGTAAAAAGCTCAGCATAAGCCTGCTACTTTAATATCACTGTTGGAGCACGGCCCACTATGGGTCCCGACGTTTTTTTTTTTTTTACAGATGGTCCCTCCTTCCCCGTTTTTTTAATTTCCTTTTCGCGTTGAAAGTAATTGCATTGCCACAGCTGTCACTGTTCTCTTTTTTTGCTCGGTTTCCATGGTTTTAACACCGTTCACAGTCCCTCGAATTTGACAGACACCACAGAGCTTGTCAGATTGGCTGAATGGATATAAATCTGCTTGATTATTTCCATCCTCATCAGCTGGTGCTGAGATGACAGCTGGGGTTCCTGTGGTACCGTGAAAGCACATTACATTACTTACTGTGACCCGAGAAGCCACAGCGACTGAAAGAAACCCACTTTAACATAAGCTGTGAATAAAAATAAAGAGTTTGCTTACAATTCTAACCTTTTTTCCCTTAATGTCTTCGTCATTATTAACTGAGGAATATCTAATGTTGTGCAAATCTATAAAACGGTAGTTCCTTCTCCGCAGTCAGTCATTAACTCATCTTTATATGATCTATTTTGCAGAGCCTGAACAGTAGCATCGGAACGTGCCACAGCAGAAACGGCTTACTGGTAAGGGGCAATCCACATTTAAATCTATCTTTGCGTTTCATTATCCGACGACGTGCCACGCTTGTTAAAAAAACAGCCTCTGTCCTCCGTTGGCAGAACGCATTCCCGAGCAGAGACGGAAGCATAGTGCTCCGATACATTCCCGACCCCACCGACAAACTCTTGGACGAGGCCTTCCTGCCGTCTCCGGGTAAGTAACCTGCAAATTCACATTTCCCCGCCCCGTCTCCTCATTCAGTGAGGAAGAGGGACATCTGCTGCACGGTAAGCATATCGCTTCACTTATTGCACTGCTGGCCGCACCAACCACAGCACCACCTTCCTAACAGATGCTCCTCACACCTGTATTGCCAATGACGTTGATGTAGCTTTCGTTAAAGAGGAAATCAAGTAAAAGGCTCGTAATTGGCCCTCTGACGATGCAGCCTAGAGGCCAAGTTATCCCAGTTTTTTGGGCCTTAGTCAGGACGAAGCTCCACAGACTCCACCTCTGTCAAACACTGAATGTAATGTTTAATTCTTTTGACGGATTGAAGGATACGATCAATAAACTGCCCCGTGGAACAGCAGCGTGGCCCCTTTTACTCAAAATAACGGCTGCCTGGAAGTCCATCTGCAAACTGGAAATGCACCGTGACGCAACGCTGTGCAGTTAAATGGGCTGAAACATTATGTGAAACATTACCCGCTATAGTTTCTATTCAAGCTGTGTATACACGAAAATGAGAACTGTCCAGCGCCCCCCGGCTAACGTCTGTGTCCTCCTCACAGAGTACATGAACCAGAATGGCGTCGCGGACGTGATGAATCCCGCGTACCGCCACCCGGGTCCGCCTCGCGCCGCCCTCCCCACCATCGCCTCGGACGACGCGGACGCCGAGTACCTCAACTACTTCAAAAGCGGGTCCGACGCGCCCGAGTACCTCAACGAGATGCCGTCGCCCGCCCTCCTCCCATCCGCCCCCGGCGGCGGCGGCACAGTCGGCGGCGGCGTCCAGAAGTACGCGCCGCAGAACAGCATAGACAACCCGGACTACCAGCAGGATTTCACTCCCCCCGTTAAGACCCACGCCAACGGACACATCCCGGCGGCCGAGAACGCCGGGTACCTGGGCCCGGACTGAGGGGGGGGGGGGGGGGGGGGGGGGGCGTTGAGGTATCCGCTGAGGGAGGCGCGGCCAACCGGTACACCACCGGTTTGATGTGTGTGACTTTTTGTTGATCAAAGGCTGGACCGGAGGAGAGGACTTGGGTTGACCCGAGAGACGCTGCGTCGGCTCCCCCCCCCCCCCTGACCTCCCCACCCGTTGAGAAAGTGAAGGCGTCTTCTGAAAATCCCTCTAAATGTTGAAAGTGATGTTGTGCGTCATCCAAACAGTCCTTTTGTGTGTCAAAAGGAGGCCTCTATTAAAAAAAAAGTTAAGGTACTTGTGTTGTAGCTTCACAAGTTCGATACGCAATCAGTCAGCGGTATTGACGTGTTGGAAATTAAAGGGGGGCAACGTGCAGTGGCTTATGGCCCCGAGGGGCAGTTCAGGAAGATTAGAGGGAGTCCCCGAGAGTAAAACGCTGACTCGAAACTCCAGTCAACGAGGAAAGAAAATGTCGCAATGTCGGTTTAAATGGTAATACTGGAGAGTCGTGTCGTTTAATGTGTTTCTTTTGTGCTCTAAGACAGTTCTGTATGCATTACAAACTGGCTGCTCTCTCTCGCTCTCTTCCCTGTGTGATATCACACTCACCGTTCAGAGAATGTGATGGAAAATATGTGGCTGTGGTTGTATTGACACTGGCCCGTGTTCTTATGGAAAGCCTGGAGCTCTCCTGTAGCGTGAAGAATACTTGTGCTTGTGGTAATGTGGCGCATTAGTTTGTGCACCCAGGAAGAAGTTTTCTGGTCCGGTGTTTTGGCTTGCCGCTTTAAGTTACTATTGCAACAAAACAGTTTTTAGGGGTTGTTTCTTTGCACTTTTCTTTTTTAATTCTGGCAGAACTGTCTTAGGTCATGTGAGTAACTTGTTTGAATGTTAGGATTAGGAGTATTTTCCTTGTACACATGAATTGTTTTACGCATTATTTGAAACAAAAAGTGTCCCCGATGTTTGTTGTCTAATGTATCTATATTAGTGGCTGGAGACTTTTCTTTTTCACTCAAATGTAGAGAGTTGTTTTGCACAGGGTGTTGACAACATATCTCTGAATCTTCTCCTAGCTTTAAAGTCTTATAGTCTTGCAAGAGCATTAAACTTTGCAAATATTATTCCTAGTTTTAAAGGAATATACTGTTGTAGCAACCTGAAAGCCTACTTTTGCAGATTTTACACAGGTACATGTACAGAACACAGTGATTACACTGTGATACACTCAAATAGTCACCCATAATTTATACTCTGTACACAGTTTTGTCACAGCATACGTGAAAATGCACTTATTCCTGATTTGTGATTATTTCATTCAAAAGTGAACTTGAATAAATCTTTTTTTCTATGGAGAGACAGTGATTGTTTCCCCCTACAGCTTCATTAAGTAAACAGCGAAGAGCGAGATACAGGAATGCGCGTGATAACTGATCTACTCAATCATCTTATCTTGACGCCCGACGCACTTCAAGTAACACGCTGATGAAATGTATTGAGCGGATCATCAATGATGGAGAGCAACATCCACCCTGTGGTGGGGTGAGCACCGCTGATGTGACCTGACGCAACTACTGACGAGACAAGAGAAACAACGTCGAAATACGCAAACAAATCTCATTGAAAATGAAACAATAGCTTTTCCATATCAAAGAGTTGCTGATTTTTTTCCTAAATATTCTCTTTTATTGGTAATTATTCCATTTTAACCGAACTTCGAAATACTTCAACTTCTACTTAACGGCCCTGTTATACATGTAAACTCCTGGGACTCTGAGTAATTAATTCAAATAAAAAATGGTTGTCTTAAACACCAGGGCGAGATATACTGCTGTCTGCTGTGCTCAGGACATTAGAAACTTAGGGTAATTAAAATATCAAGCCAAGGGGGAAATATGATATTAAACTCCAACTTTTAATGAGCTGCACACAAGATGAACTGCCAACAGCATATCTTAACCAATTTAAAACATTGGAGCATTATTATTAGCGTATATTTCATTCATGCAGGTCTGCGGATTTTACGGATGAGATTGTTATAGTGAAACAGAACATGGTAACGGTTGAATTTTAAGAAATGATACCACTTGGATTTGATACAGCTGCAGACTTGGTTTCAATTATGTCCTACTAACATGACATATTTGTAACCAAACCACATAAAAAAATATATATTGACATTTATTATACTGACACCAATGGAACAACGATTGAAATACATCTGCGACATAATATTTCCTCATACAGTCTAAATACATACAAATAAATACAAATAATTAAACCAGAATCGGATTGTTAAAATAGTTTTTTTTTTAAATAATAATTAGGGTAGATGAACGTAGTTACAATGGTAAGGGTTTGTAGTGCGCACCCAGCGCCGCTAGGTGGCAGCACGAAGAAGACAGTTTGTCTCCGCCCCCAACAGACAACACGACGAAGAAGAGACCCACAACAAGACCATCGAAACTTTTGGTGGGCGCTGTCACTTCGATTCGGTCGTTTCACTACGAGGGATGGGGAAGCTACCGGGGAAACGCCTTTTATCTGCACTTCTCCTCATTTGTCTCTTCTCAGAGGGACCTTCTCGATGGGTGAGTGTCAACTAACGCTCTCGTGACGAGGACGTGACTCAGCTCGGTGCGCCGTTGCTAGTGTGACGCAACGTTCCGGTTGGACCACCGATTCAAGGCTTTATTTTTCCACCGTCGTCGAAAACGGCGACAGCCAGTGATTGACTCAACAGCGGCTTAAACATAATCTCGTGTATAAATGCTGTTTTTTTCCAGCTTTGTTAGCAATATGCCAGACGTTAGCCTCCACATCCCGACCTGCTCGGTCCCGAAACCCGAAGGAAATTTGTTACGTAAAACGTGTTGTCACGGCGATGAAACAAAACTACTGTATGAAAGTATAAGAATATCGTAATAATACACAAAGTTAATAACGCCTGTCGTTAATTGCAAGTTTAAACGAGTTATGGGGCGTTGGTGGAGTAGAGAGGGTGTGCTGGTTCGAATCCTGGCTGCACCATGCGCCGTGTCGAAGTGTCCTTGAGCAAGACACCTAATCCATCATTGCTCCCTGGGCAAAATGTACGAGCCATTAAAAATACAATGCAAGTCGCTTTGGATAATGGCGTCAGCTAAATGACATCTAACGTAAGGAACGTAAATGTGCACAAACGTACACTTCTTCCATGTTTATTTAGAAATGTTCCTACCGTGGATAATTTATTATTACTATTAACTTTTTAGGGTTTTTTTCTGCTAAAGATGTAATTCCAGACCCCTCCCCATGGAATCTGTCGTTGATTAGATATAATCAGATGCAGATAAGTACTTGCTTGCTCTAGACTGTTCCATTGTCTCTCTTTTTCACCCCTATTCGTGAGATAATTAGTTCAATCCAACTACAAAACAATGCTAAGAATCTGATCATTCAATAGATGATTAATCATTACCTGATGACAACATCCTGGTATGTTGGGGGAGTGTGGTATGTGAGTAAAAATATTTAGTATTTGGAGACTGCAGAGGATACGAGCAAACGCATTTCCCGAAATGTGTGTTTGATTTCCTTTTTTGAAAGGTTTCTGTTCATATCTATGACCCAATTTACGCAAAACAAGTGGGTCTTACTCGATACAAACGTGTATATCGCACAACTGGTTCTGACCGTGTAAAGTGGACCTTGGGCAAATAGTGGTTACACAGTAGTTTGAGTTCTGTTCTCGGCTGCTCTTTAACCTCCATACCACGAGGATAGAGCGTCTTTCTCCTACGTAAGTTGTGGAGTAAGTGAATTTACTTCCTTAACTTCCCCCGCTAAGCAAAGAACATGTGAGCGCTCTGCTGCTGAATAGACAGAATACCGACGATTCGCACAACAGAAGCTGGGCGTAGTCGCAGGTTTTAACACCCCTCGGTGACGGATGTTATGTTGCCGTGGAAATCTGTTCCCCCTGTCTTGACGCTGAATGACGGGTTCGCACTGTGACTAAACCGCCTCGGGTTTATTTCAAGGCAATCTCTTCGACTGCAAGCACTTTTGCAGAAGTGAAATCTTTATTTTCACACGTGCAGTCTTTATTTTAAGACATGCAATTCACAAGAGACTAGAAACACAGGAAAGATGCGTGACCGGAGGTTTGACAGTGGAGAAGTCGCCATACTCAGACTTCTCCATATAAAAATAGAAACAAATCTACAAAATCAAAATGCTCTGCAAAGAAGGAACGGACTGAACGGTGTACTCCAACCGAGGCGTTTGCTTTGTGACAACATTGAACTAATGAACGCTGTCTTTGGGTCTTCTTTCCTTCTTTCAGGTGGACGCACAGCACTGTGTGTGGTACGGGGAGTGTGGCGACACCAAAATTGAGGGGAAAAAGTACAACTGCAACTACACTGGTCCTCCCCAACTGCTCGACCGGAAGGGTTACGAGCTGCTTGCGGTATGCAGTGGCATCATGATGTTTTTCCTTCTGTTATTGCTGACATGTGATCAAACCAATCATCTTATTTCTCATTAGTTTTTCTTTGCAACGTGGAAAAAAAAAATCTCTTTGGTGCTTCCTTACAGGAGCTCTGTCCCGGATATGACTACGGAGACCGAGGCCTCTGCTGTGACGTTAACCAGTTGAACAGTCTCAAAGGGAGCCTCCAGCTGCCCCTGCAGTTCCTGTCCCGGTATGCATGGCGGTTATAACCTCAACTGATGAAGCACATGACATGCGGTGAAGCACAGTATGAGGGATCGGAGCATGTGGGCCTTTTTGAATCTGTCCGTACGCCTTATTTTTGCGGATTTAATTTACTCTACTGCATTTGTTATTGGTTTTGGTTTTGGTTTTCAATGCAAATTTCATACACTCTTAAACAACAAAACTCCCAGAATCCTTCTCACCTCCCTGCCGCGTCTCTCTGTGTGCAGGTGTCCCGCTTGTTTCAGCAACTTCATGAACTTCTTCTGTGAGCTGACCTGCAGCCCTCACCAGAGTCAATTCATGAATGGCACCAAGTTCAACGGCCCGAGTGTCACGGAAGTGCAGTACTACATCGGACAGACGTTTGCCAATGGTGAGTTGCCGGCCGATAGGAAAAACACTTCAGCTCTCATTGTTTTCCTGCTGAGTGCACTTAGTTTCCTACTCTTACATGATGTGCTCTCAGTGTTGTGATTTTTTTGTGGACGACTTGTGGCCATAGCTGCACTTTGAATCAAAAGAAATAAAAGATTGACCATTTAATTTAGTGAAAATAAGGTTCATGCCCTGAATGAGTGAATTGTTTGGGTTTTCCAGCCATGTACAATGCCTGTAAAGACGTCCAGGCTCCATCCAGCAACGTGAAGGCCTTATCACTGCTGTGTGGAAAGGACGCAAAGGAGTGCAACGCTACCAACTGGATTCAATACATGTTCAATATAGATAACCAACAGTCTCCTTTTCCCATCATCCCCATATTCTCAGGTAAATCATTTTAAAGTTCTTTTCGACAGACAGACAAACCTGTTTATGTGTGTGCTCAACTGGTGGTGCCGCCGTGTCTTTGCACCAGACGCCCCGGTGTCTGGCTACACGCCCATGAACAACAAGACGTATGCCTGCACCGAGGGCCTGGAGGACGGTTCGGGTCCCTGCTCCTGTCAGGACTGCACCAAGGCCTGTGGCCCCAAACCCGTGCCTCCCCCCATCCCCCCTCCGTGGACCATCTTTGGTATCGACGCCATGACTGTCATCATGTGGATCTCTTACTCGGCCTTCCTGCTGATCTTTTTTGGAGCTGTGCTGGGAGTTTGGTATTACAGGTAAAGGATTCTTCAAGCACTAAAAAAAACCCGAAAGAAACCTACTGGTTGGTCTGCTGGCTTTGGGAGTCAATATCAAACTGTCTTGCGTGGTTCTTTGTGCATACAGGAAGAGGACGGTCATGTCTGAGTACGGCCCCATATTGGACAGCAATAACCCGCTGTCTCTCAACGCCGATCACCCCGACCAAGGTATTGCAATGCATCAAACTAGGCTGGGCCACAAATGTAATCCTCCAACGGCATAATGCATGTAATAACGTAAGCTGACTCCCTGTATTTTTTTTCTCTCCTCTAAAGTAAATGCATCGTGCTGTGAAACGCTGGGCGAGTGCTTCGAGAACGCCCTGCGGACCCTCTTCTGTTCCTGGGGCTCCTTCTGCGTGCGGCATCCCTCCGTGGTCCTGCTGGGAAGCCTGATCGTGGTGGTCGCCTCCTCCGGGGGACTGGTCTACATGCGCATCACCACCGACCCCGTTGAGCTGTGGTCTTCTCCCAGTAGCCAGGCGCGCCAAGAGAAGGACTTCTTCGACAGCCACTTCGGACCCTTTTTCAGAACGGCGCAGCTCATTATAACCACGCCGATCAATGAGACTTCAATCTACTCCCCGTACCCCGTAGGATCAGATGTCCCGTTTGGAGCCATCTTGAGAAAAGACATCCTCCACCAGGTGGGTCGGTGGGAGAAGTCTGTTTCGGGAAGACTGACCACAAGCGTTGCTTTGTCTTTGAAGCCACCGTTATTTTGGTCTGAAGTATTGTCGTTTCTATCACCCAGGTGAAGTTGGAACGTTGCAGCTGCTGCTTTTTGAAAACGGTGGTTGACTGGTTCTCCTTTCTTTTTCCATAACCAGGTGCTGGATCTTCAGCTTGACATCGAAGGCCTCACAGCAACGTACGAGGGCCAAAATGTGACACTGCAGGACATCTGCTTGGCCCCACTGGCGCCCTACAATAACAACTGCACCATCTTCAGCGTCCTCAACTACTTCCAAAACAGCCACCAGGTGCTGGACCACAGCCTAGGAGACGACTTCTATGTCTACGCCGACTTTCATAGCCACTTCCTTTACTGTGTCAGGTGACGTCTGCCACTTTTTATTTCCTGAATGTATTTGAATGTCAACCAGCCGACATATGCCACGCTAGAAATAGTTTGCGTCAGACTCCGAGAACTGTGGTGCGTGTTTGAAAATGGGAGCCCAATCCCACTTTCCCATTTTGTTGCGGTCGTCACGCAGCGGCACCTCATCTGTTCCTCTTAACCGCACTCGTATTATATCGCCGATGGAGACCTGTACAGATGAATCTGATCATCTGCAATAAGACTAAACGCCTCTGGCTAAATCCTTGTTTATTTGAACAACTACCGTCTTAATTTAAATCTCATTTAATTTTATACATATTCCACCCCTACATACTCGTATTTCACTTTAATATGTTCTGCACTGCTATTTTACTGTAATGTGTATATATTGTGCATTTTTTTATTTTATTTACTGTATTCCTGCTATTGCACACAAATTTCCCCGCTGGGGATTAATATAGTGTGTGTGTGTATATATATACATAATGGCTGTTATTCTAAAGGCCATTAACTGTGTTGATCTTTTATTCCACAGTGCACCAGCATCCCTCAACGACACCACACTCCTCCACGACCCCTGCCTAGGCACCTACGGTGGCCCCATCTTCCCTTGGCTGGCCCTCGGGGGTTACGACGGTGAGCTGGATTAACACCTATTCAGGGCAGAGTGGAATCTGCTTTAGTTACGTAATCGCTTTGCATCCTCTGATTTCTTAAATCGTACTAAGAGGAGAAAAAACACTTTGGTCACTGAGTCGGGTTATAAGGAGCCGTGTTTTAAATTATAATCTTAATGGAAAAAACCCAAAATGAGAAAAGTCTCCTCATTTTCATAAGAGCTGCCATGGCAACCAATCGCAGGGAATTGGATCTGTGCTGTTATCGTCTAAAATAAATGCTTACCAAAGTGGGAGCCGCCACAGAAGCAGTTTGCATTCATGAAACTAGCTGAGATCAAAATGAAGCCTTCAGTGCTTTGTGCAACAGTTGATGAACCAATGAACGCATCTTCATTACAGAATCCAACTACAACAATGCCACCGTTCTAGTGATCACCTTCCCAGTCAACAACTACCTGAACGACTCTGTGAGGCTGGGCAAAGCTCGCGCGTGGGAGAAAGAGTGAGACCGCCATCTTGTTTCTCAAAAGCGCTCCTTTTTGCCTCGCAGACAAACACTTGTGTCATTTGACTCAAACTGCTTTTTGCATTTTTTAGATTCATCAAGTTCATGAAGAACTTCAAAAATCCCAACCTGACCGTCGCCTTCAGTGCTGAGAGGAGTATTGAGGATGAAATAGACCGAGAGAGCAAAAGCGACATCAGCACCATCGTGGTCAGCTACGTCATAATGTTCATCTACATCTCACTCGCCCTGGGTCACATCAACGGCTTCAGGAGGCTGATGGTAAGAAACCCTCTCATCGGGTTCCTGTTTAGGGACAAGCAGCCACTGCTACCTCCCTGACTGACGCGCTCCCCTACAGGTGGACTCTAAGATCTCTCTGGGTATATCCGGCATCCTGATCGTGCTCAGCTCGGTGTCCTCCTCACTCGGGATCTTCAGCTACTGTGGCATTCCCCTCACGCTCATTGTGATCGAGGTCATTCCTTTCCTGGTGCTGGCCGTCGGGGTGGACAACATCTTTATTGTAGTGCAGGCGTATCAGGTACCTCCGAAACCCAGTGATTTTATGCCTACTTTCGTCTCAATGACTGCTGAGAATTTCTTCACTTGGAAAGTGACGCAAAGTCCTAAAAAGTGATTTTTGTGCTTCTACCTTTTTGAACAGCGGGACGAGCGGCTGCCTCAGGAGGAACTTCACCAGCAGATTGGTCGTATCCTTGGCGACGTAGCCCCCAGCATGCTTCTCTCCTCCTTGTCGGAGACGGTCGCCTTTTTCCTTGGTAAAACACATCCCCTATTTAATATCCACTGTATGTACCCAGACAATCTGTATTCTAAGTGATAATGGGCCTCGTTGAATAGTAGCTGGCGGGATGGACGGGATCGACCCGTGCTGGTTTAAACTGTTGACCTTTTCTTCTGCAGGAGCCCTGTCCAACATGCCCGCAGTGAGGACTTTCTCTCTGTTTGCTGGCTTGGCCGTCTTCATTGATTTCCTGTTGCAGATCAGCTGCTTCGTCAGCTTGCTCGGCTTGGACGCCAAGAGGCAGGAGGTGAGTCCGACGGAAAGGAGGGGGGCATGAGTGGTGACACCAGAGGGGCTACAGAGCCCAGGTAGGGAACTCGATTTTTTTGGCTCATGGGACTGATTACCTCCCCCCCTTCCTCCTCCTGAACTGACTGTTTGCCAGTGCAGGGAGTTTTTGTAGTGACACAATATTAACTTTATGTTCGTCACGCTTATCAAATGCGTTGTCTGCTGTGTTGAAAAGGCGAATCGGCTCGACATCTTTTGCTGCGCGAAGCTGCCGGAAGGACAGGAAACGCGGACGGACAGTGTCCTCTTTCGTTTTTTCAAGAAAGTCTTTGCACCATTTCTCCTCAAAGAGTGGGTCCGGCCAATCATAGTGAGTACCTCAGTGACCGCTTTGTTTTCATGCATTGATGATGCGTTTTCATTCGGTGCACGTAATCTAAATTCTACCGGATTAAATATTTTTCCTTATGAATGTTTCTTCCCTTTGTTCAGGTGGCCGTGTTTGTGGGGATGCTCTCCTTCAGCATTGCTGTGGTGAATAAAGTAGAGATCGGACTGGACCAGAAACTCTCCATGCCTGACGTATGTGTTTTTTTTCATTGTCCATCACATACTGCTTTGGACTGCAGAGATTCGCGCTGATGATCCGTCCCCTCTATCTAGGACTCGTACGTGCTGGACTACTTCAAGAACCTGACTATGTATCTCAACACCGGCGCTCCAGTGTACTTCGTGGTGGAGGACGGTCTGGACTACAGCAGTTCCGAGGGGCAGAACGCCGTGTGCGGCGGAGTCGGCTGCAATAACGACTCTCTGGTCCAGCAGGTCTACAGCGCCTCGCTCATCAGCAACTAGTGAGTCCCGGCTTTGCAGAAGTCACATGGTCACATGAGTGGTTTATTTGCGCAGGGAGAATATAGATTGTGTCGTAGGATGACCTTTAACATGGCAAACGTTAATGTTCCACATGTTGTTCAGCAAGAAGAATTATGACAGATCGGGCGATTGTTATCTGAATTGACAAGTAGGTTTTTTTATGTTGTAGAACCAAAACAGTGGCCTGAGGAGTGGCCTTTGTTTTAGGACTCATTGCTGTTATTGTTTTGAAGATAAAAATGAGATATAGTGACACTTCAGATGAGGAAAAGGTCATTCGCGTAAAAGTAAAGTATGTATGTATGCAGGGAGCGATTTGACAGAAAAGCAGAGGGGGGGGGGGGGGGGGGGGGTTTGGACATTGGACTTTTAGCTTGCATAACTAGGGAGAAGAACGCAAAGCCCTTTTTCGGGTCCGTGGATTAGTCCCCATCACAACATGGCAAGACTTTTAATGTTAATTTAGTTGTTTTAGGGTCCTATAAAGTAAGACGATATGCTCAGTGCCGGCGCTCCGCACACGCACATCACGCACTCACGCACCCCCAACCAAATGCCTGGGGGGGGGGCACCAAACCATCACATAGGCTACTATAAATAACAAATAAAATATGTCTAAAGCCTGTTAATATGCAAAAAAAGTAATAGGCCATCACTCACAGTAATGCAGCTCCGCGCTGCTCTTATTATTAAAGAGCTGGTTCCTATTCTTTGCTACGGAGGCCCCCCCCCCCCCCCCTCCTCTCAGCGCAGTTGGGTTTCCCCGATGGGATCCAAAGTCCAACTGGCTTGATGCTCACTTTTACGCGCACGGACGGTTTGGAAGCAGAATCACAAAGAGGGGAAACCGATCTGCGTCACGGGCAGAAGGCTGAACTCTGATGTATCGACACTGAAGATTGTTAGATTTCAAGAGTTTAAGTAGGCCAGCAGTTAAGTTGCATTCATCGCTATCAAGGGGGGAAAATCCTTGTCCCCACCCGGCGGGGAAATCCCCCTCTCCCCCCCCACAAATCGCACACTGTATGTATGCCTGTATGTATGCGCTAACCTGTGGCATTATGATCTGTTCAATTTCCCTCCCAGCACAACCGTTGGCTTCACGCCGTCCTCTTGGCTTGATGACTACTTTGACTGGGTGAAACCTCAGTCCTCCTGCTGTCGATACTACAACACCAGCGGGGAGTTCTGCAATGCCTCCGGTACGTTTTTATCTAATGTCAACAAGCCTTCAAGCCGCTGTCACAAGCTGCTGACGGACACAAAAATGAGGCGAAAAATGATCGCTTAGGTGACGTAATTTTTAAAGTAACATCCATTTTGTTTTAAAACAAAAAAATCCAGCATTGTTAAAACCATCTCAGTTCAGGACTTCCCCTCTGAAATGGTGTGTGTGTGTGTGTGTGTGTGTGTGTGTGTGTGTGTGTGTGTGTGTGTGTGTGTGTGTGTGTGTGTGTGTGTGTGTGTGTGTGTGTGTGTGTGTGTGTGTGTGTGTGTGTGTGTGTGTGTGTGTGTGTGTGTGTGTGTGTGTGTGTGTGTGTGTTAATAAAAAGGCCGCTATTGTTTTCCAGTGGTCGATCCCTCCTGTGTACACTGTCGACCGATGACTCGTGCTGGGAAGCAGCGGCCAGAAGGAGAAGACTTCATGCAGTTTCTCCCCATGTTTCTGTCCGACAATCCCAACGCCAAGTGTGGAAAAGGGTAAAACTTCACAGCTCTGCTGAAGAAATGTTTATTTGCATTCAAACGGAGCGCTTTCACATCGTCCGTGTCTCTCACGCCGCGTTAACCCTTCCTCCAGCGGCCACGCAGCCTACGCCACAGCGGTGGACGTGTACCCCAACCGCACCGGGGTCGGGGCCACCTACTTCATGACCTACCACACCATCCTGAAGGAATCCCCAGATTTCATAGACGCGTTGAAAATGGCTCGCATCCTGGCCGCTAACATCACCGAGTCCGTGGGCCACAAAGTGTTTGCCTATAGGTGAGTCCCTTTATAGCCTATAGGTGAGTCCCAATGACGCGTTGTACAAGTGATCATATTCACGGATTACTTCCGACAAAAGCTCTTCAAACTGATTCTTTCTCTCGTAAAATATCTTCGTTTTACTAATGGCGGAACGTTGCCATGAAACTGGAAATGTGAGACTGGATGCAGTCGGCAGACCAGTCGCTTGCGTTGGCTTTCGACGCAAGCCTAGAAAAATTGGTCGACGCGCACAAGGGGCTCCTTCGTCTGCGTGTCGTTCTGTTTCTCTGAAAACACAGAAGCATAAACTAGGCTTTAGGTGAAACGTTGAGGTTTTTCTTGTTTTTCAGTCAATGTTCAAGGGCAGTGAGGGGAGGAGGAGGAGGAGGAGGAGGAGGGGGGTTCTGAAGTAACAGATAAGCACACAGCAATAGAACACAAATATATAATATATGTCTATATAAAGATACGTTGTGAGATGCCGTGTGTTAAATTGTACTCTACGTTGCCCTGTGAGTGATACTGTATACAATAATAATTCTACTAAGAATAAAAGATGAGTCCCGGTGAACAGACTTCCAGCATTAAAATGATTAAACAATTTTCCCCTCGTTTGCCACAGCATCTTCTACGTGTTCTACGAGCAGTACCTCACCATCGCCCGCGACACGGCCCTGAACCTGGGCGTGTCGCTGGCCGCCATCTTCGCCGTGTCGACC
The DNA here is from genome assembly GCA_021346845.1 of Apeltes quadracus. Taxonomy (NCBI): domain Eukaryota; kingdom Metazoa; phylum Chordata; class Actinopteri; order Perciformes; family Gasterosteidae; genus Apeltes; species Apeltes quadracus. The sequence continues at coordinate 13,541,594 of CM037919.1, forward strand.
GTGCTGCTGGGCTTCGAGGTGTGGTCGGCGGTGCTCGTCTCCGTCACCATCGCCATGATCCTGGTCAACATGTTCGGCGTCATGTGGCTGTGGAGCATCAGCCTCAACGCGATCTCGCTGGTGAACCTGGTCATGGTGAGGAGCAACGTCACGCCCCTCTTTCATCCCCAGGACGGCGATTAACGTGTTTTTTTTTAAAAAAATGGCTCATAAGGGTTTTTGATTTTTTTTTTTTAGTTTTAGCCATTATTTCTGACAAAAGTTCTACTTCCCAATTAAATTGGTCGAAGCACGGCACCAATGGCAATTATGGAACTGCTTTGCTGCTTTACTTTCATCAGATTTTATTTTAATAAATTCAACTTCATCTTGCTGACTCGGCTCCTCCGTTGCAGTGCTGCGGCATCTCGGTGGAGTTCTGCAGCCACATCGTGCGAGCCTTTTCCATCAGCGTGAAGAACAACCGGGTGGAGCGGGCCGAGGAGGCGCTGGCCCACATGGGCAGCTCGGTAAGTCTCCCGTCGGTCGGCGCTTCAGTGTAGCGAAGCCTTTTTTAGTTTTACTAGGCTGATATCATTTACAAACACTGAAATCTCTCCGGTGCTTTTTCCGCAGGTGTTCAGTGGGATCACGTTAACAAAGTTCGGAGGAATCCTAATACTGGCTCTTTCCAAGTCTCAGATCTTCCAGGTCTTCTACTTCAGGATGTACTTGGCCATAGTGTTGCTGGGGGCAACGCACGGCCTCGTCTTCCTACCCGTGTTGCTCAGTTATATCGGTCAGTGTTGTCACACTTTTAAGAGACTAGTTTCCTTTTTAAAACGGTATCAAACACGTCCTTGTTTTATTTTTATTCTTTTCGCAGGTCCCTCGGTGAACAAAGCCAAAGTGTTTTCCGCTAACAAGCGCAACGCTGGTACAGAAAGGGAGCGCCTCCTCAACTACTAGCAGGCCGCCCGGGACAATGAACAGTGAACTATTTGTCTGAAAGGGACCGCGTGGGTGTGAGCGCAAGCCACTTCATCGCACTCATCATCATCATCATCATCATCATCCATCATCATCCGCGTTGCCACTACTATGCACGGATTTAACTCAGGAATATTCATGGGAAGCAGAGGGAGCGCCAGAGGACAAGGCCAACTGCAAACTTATTGTTTTCCTAAGAAGACTTTGGACCCCCCCCCCACCCCATCATCCTCTTCCTCCTCTTCCTCCGCCTCACACTACAGGGAGAAAAAGCCTGACTCAGCATTTTTAGAACGAGACAAAGAAGGAGACAAACTCAGTTGTATATGTTACGAGATATTTTGATTGGGAAAACTCAAAGAAAAAAAAAAACAACCCTTTTTTTAAAAATGTATTATATATCGTTTTGTACCAGGAGATGATTTACTTACATGGCATTTTGTAGAAACTATTTGATATGAGGAGTCGTTAATTGACTGGAACACTGTGGCGCTGACGAATGACAATGATTCCATTGGCGCTCAGACCTCCTGGCATCCACATCATATCTGGGTTTTAACTGTGTGTGTAATTACAAATGGTATGTTTGCTATAAAGCAGGACGGGTAGCTGTAGCAGAGAACCTTTCAGTAAGGCCACTTGGTTCAGTCCTGTTTTTTACTCCACCACCAAGGAGCTGAGGTTTGTGTCTTCAGCTTGCACACTTTTTTTGTTGTGTTTCTCTCTCTGCATCCTGCAAGGTCATTTATTTCCACATTGGAAGCTGTTGGGTGCGTTTCATTTTAGAGCTAGTAAATGTATCTTAAGTGTCACGCTTGGGGGGCTTTTAGTAAAACTTGCTTCATGTGGATGCCAGGTCGAAAGGGTGCGATCATGTGAAACGGGACAGTTTGAGTTTGAGTGAGATGCTTAGCGGTTACTGAACAAAACGTTTTGTTTTTAATTAAGAGGATGAGCTTTACATTTCACTAAATAGCTTACACAGGACCAATTCAGATATTTTCTGGGCACATCTTGAGTGCGTGATTAGAAAACTGGAGTAACTTTATAAGTGTGCAGTTATTTCTTTGGTTGTTTTAACTATTAACATGTGGTTGTATCACTTTCTTTGAAAAAACAGTGAGGGCGTCGCTTTGCAAGGACAACCAGACGTAACAGAAGCTGCAGCCGGTCGCCAGCTAGTTAAATTTGAAGAGGGTTGTGACCTCAGTGGAAGACGTGTTAAATATTTTACCCAAGGTGTATGCGATCTGCTGCCTTCTTAGTTTTGGATTTGTTTTTTTGTTTTTTTGCCAAATATCTTCCATGAAGTGAAAAAACTTCAGAGCCATGATCAACAGAACTAAAGGGTGTTGGTTGATAGTGCTGTAAATTGCTACAGGCGAATCATCTGGCGTTTCAGGATGTACATGTCGGACTAAACTGAGCATTTTAGATTTTAACAGATATTAAATACCTCACAGAAAAACATGTTGTGAAACTTTTTTTTAACCTAACATTCGTATTAAGTTGAATGTCGTATTTCTGCTTCATGTAACTGCAGCAGATGCTTCTGTAGCATAACATGTCTGCACATGTACATGCACATACATGTTTTCAGACTGACCAGCAGGTGGCGCCTGAATTGCGTTAAACTCCATCCCCCTGCTGTGCTTTACTCACTGAATTCCTTTTCTGCAGGGGGCAAATATTTCAAATGCTCGCGGCCTGCCATACAACCAACCAGGCCCTCGTCCCGAACCCCAAACTGTCGCCTCGCCTTAATATATTCCAGTTTCCAACTTGAACCCGTGTTATTAAAATCGGCAAATTCTTCCAAACTGACGTGTCGGTTTTCAGATGATGCATATCTAAGTATTGTTGGAGAGAGGGAAGAGATCACAGCTTCACTTTCAACAATCTGATCCGTGCATTTTTTTTTTTCCCCACAGATCAATAAATAAGCGTAAGAAGCATTTAATGTCCCAATTTGCGTCACTGGTTTTACGTTGCAGTGAGTCCAGTTGGCTCTGAAACAGACTCTCGGGGTGGAACAAAGGGGATTGTGTAGCAGCATCGTCAAACACAGACAGAGTATCAGATGCAGAGGTTTCCGCGCCTCCTGAACACGGTCCGACACGAAGAAGAAAAGAACCGCTCTTAAACTGAAACCTGTTAACCTTTAGAAACATGCCTGCGCTGTCTGGGATTCCTGGTGTTGCTTTCAAAACTACTGAGCGGTGGGAAAAGCCCGGAGTCAGGGCAGCACGACGGGAAGCTCTCGGCCCAAACCGTGGGACGCGTACCCTCACAATAAGGGTCGCTCCTGAGTGAGCTGGGCCGTCAACAGAACCCCTTTAAAGGCCGTCAATGGAGGGGACCAAGCAACGGATGCCGCGTGGACCTTGTTGGTGTTGGATGCGCGTCAAGAGAGCGTCCCCCCCCCCCACGGTAATCTGAGCTTCCAGTCCGGTTCCTGCCAAAACCTTCCGCCGGCTCACGCTCGCTTTCACCGAGTTTTAAAAACAAATCACTTCGATATTGTGCAATCGCGAGTCCACCGCCGCCTCGCGATGGCGCCCCCGGAGGAGCAGGCCGCGTTGTGCGAAGCGCCGCAGGTTCAGTCGGGCCTCGTCGTATCTCGACGGATGGATTTGTCCCGTTTCCGTACCGTGATGCAAGTGGTGTTTCAAAACAGAAGCCAAGAAATGTTGGATATTGAACTTGGAGGGCTGCGGGGTCAGGGGTCAAAGGGAAATGGATTCACTGCGATCGCGCTGCGTTAGAAAAGCATGTGCGTGAAGTTGCTTTTTACTGTAAGGTAAAAAAAAAAAAAAAAAAAACTGTTTTATTGCCATTCGCACAAAACTGGAAGTTTAGAGGCTGTGAATCGACTCGATGCGCGATGCATTCAGGGGAGGCAAAAAGCATGTCAGAGTCTTGTTTTGATTGAACAAGCAGAGCATTTTATTTAAAAACATACACAGGTAATACGTGTCGCCCGTGAGTCGTTAGTGTGCATCTTTCGGCAAAATCTTTGGGTTTACAAACAAAAATAACCAGTATTTTTTTCATCTTAAATCCGCACAATTCTTGCTGTTTTTTTTGTACAATTTGGTTTAATGTGTTCATTTCATCTAAAATATCATCAATACTTGGAGCAGCATTAAATACTCTCCCCCCCCCCCCCCCCCCCCCCCCCCCCGACACTTCAATACTCTCTGGTATTGTGTGACACAATTCTAAGATTCTAAGAAAATCAACGTAGTGACACATGCCAAATGAATGGAACAGGATTATTGAAATTGGTCACATTGGTTGGCAATTTATTTTTAGAAATCAACAAATACTGATTCGAGGTACATGCAAATGTCTTAATTCATCATGGTCGGGATCTCGTTTAGATTTGACTTCTCATTAGAGGTCAGGTGTCCCTGTACTGGACGTCCACGTTCTGCAGGTGAAGGCCGTTTTAACACCAGCAGACGTGCTGCTGATCCTGATCACGGTTTAATGGCATTTCTCGCACTCGTTAAAAACCCCTTAAACTACCTTTTTTTTTTTTTTTCGACACCGCTGTAGCGCCGTAAATGGGCTGGCAATACACTCTAACATAGAGCACGGGAACTTTTTGACATTCGATAAAAGTGGGTCTGGTCTCTGTAAAATCCATAGCGAGCATTCGACTGGTAGAAAATCAGAACGGAATACAGGAAGTCCCGTTTAGTCTGCAAGCAATCAATACTTTTCATGCAGATAGTTGAGGCGGGAAATTGTGAATATACCATGTGAGAAAATTCAAACGGTCCATTCAAATGGTTGTGATCTTTGTCCCCTAAGATTCTTTTTCAGGGTTAGCTCATTATAAGTGAAATGTCTTAACTTAAATGTCCTACAATAAATCAAAAAGTGCAATTTTTAAAGACAACAACTTGCGAAAAGATGAGTGACTCTGACGAAGTCCGGCCACTTAAAAGGCTTGTGTTTGAATTGTATGCCGGCTGGGAGGCGACCAGTCATGTCAGATATTTTACAAAAGAGAGATTAATGAAAGGAGATGATAAAAATGTTACAATCGTCTGACACCCCCCCCCCCCCCCATCCCCTCCCTCCCCCCAAAAAAGCTCTCTCAATCAACAAGAGAGCTGTAACACGTACACAGTGAAGACGAGGACTTAAAAACTCAAAAAAGAACCCGTTTGCAGAGAGTTTTAACCCTTTTTCCCAGTTTTCTGCGTAGTGATGATGAATGTTGAAGTAATGGCGCTTCTCCTTCGGCTGAACTCGGGGGTAGGGGGGGGCAAGAGGCAGCCGGCGGTACCTTCGGGTCGGAAGGCCGTCCTCCCGACGGGTCGCCGGCGCTAGGAGGTCTGCAGGAGGCGTCTGTAGTGCGGCATGACCTCGTGCTCCGGCAGGTGCAGGTTGAACTCCAACGCCACCAGGACCGGGAACTCGAAGGCTATCAGCTCCCTGCGGTTCACTCTGAACCGCTCTTCCAGTTTCTGCCAGACAAAAAACAAAAAGTCAATATTAGATCCTGCATGGTTTTATCGAGGATCGGTGACGCCTGATTGGATCTCTGACACACCTTCCAAGCCAACCAGAAAGGAGAAGCAGAGGACAAAATGCAAAGGGTTTTTTACATTGTGTTTTTTAAAATTGATTTTATTCTGTATAGCCCAAAATCGCAAATTACAAATTGGCCTCGGAGGGCTTTACAGTCTGTACACACATGCGACATCCTCCGTCCCATGACCCTCACATCGGCAGAGGGAAAACCCCCCAAAAAATGAAAAAAAAAAACCCTTCCAGGGGAAAAAAGGGAAGAAACCTCAGGGGGAACGTCAGAGGGGGGATCCCTCTCCCGGGATGGACAGACTGCAATGGATGCCACGTGTACAGAACGACTCAAAGGCTTTTACTCACGTCGATCAGCAGCTTGGCCTCGTGCTTCTTCAGGTCGCCGCCGATTTTGGCGGCCAGGAGGACGCACGCTCCGGCGCACAGCTTGCGATTCTGCTTGTTCAGTTTGCCCTGAAGCGCCAGCTTCTCAAAGTAGACGAAGGCCATGGCCACGGTGGGCTCCTCGTAGCTGCATTCGTCCTGGGCCAACTTCTTTATCTCCCGTTTCAAGCTGCGGCGAAGGAAGAGAGAAAAAAGGGATGAATCAGCGTGTCGGACCGGAAAGGAAACGGTTAAATCATCTTTGTCATCAAAACACAACTCCACGTGACGACTCCTGTGCGTTTGCGCCCGTCGTACCTCCTGATCTTGCTCAGCGTGAGCCTTATGTGGGGGAACTTCTCCTTGAAGGTTTCGTTCATGTCCTTCTTGAGGTCAGAGGGTTTCACGTATTCAATGACCGTAGTCTGAAAGGGAAAACCAGAGACGGTGTCAAAGCGACCGGACTTCCACCGCTGGAGCCTCACACACACACACACACACACACACACACACACCGGCCTCTCGGCGTGGCTTCACCCGCGGCCCGTGCTGCTCGTGCCCCTGCGAGGAGGAATCCCCGGCTGTGTTTTCTCCAGCGACTCTTATTGTCAACAAATCCCACGAAAAGCATGAATGAACAATGAATCGATTCCACTGACACACAAACGCCGCTGTGTGCGTCCACAGCCACAGAGCGCCGTTGTTGTCCAAACTACGGTTCAGAAACTCCCAACGAGCCACGCGGTTTCACTGAGGGACCCGTTCCAATGAGGGTCCCCCCCCCCCCCCCTCCCCATGTGTGCGCTGTTGTGCATTTACAGCATTTACAGCGCAATGATGCGTCAATCACCCCGTGGGTTACATTCCGCATTGCAGGCCAGACGCAGACGCCATGTGGGTGTTGGCATAATATCGCGCAGGTAGTTGGTTTTGTTCTTTCACAGAGATTGTTAAAAGATAAAAGCGAAAAGGCCGCAGAACAAAACAACCAATTGAATTGTGGGCCGAGCTTTCGGTGGCGTCCGTGTTTGTTTTAGCGCGCTCGGAGCACCAGGCGGGTGAGTCGCATTAAAATAACAACGCACGGTACCTCGTTTTCTAGCACGAGGAAACGCTCCTCTTCTCAGTGACAATGTTCACAAACATCGACATCAGACAAGAAATGATTCAATTAACTACAAAAAAAAAAAAACTTGACAATTACAAACATTTGACCTCCATCATGCAGCCAAAGGATCTAAAGCAGTTACTTTAGCCTGTTGGGTTCATTCATTGAACACAAAACAACAAGCGGGGGACAAAACCTGTGATCAATGCGATCGGGTCTTTTTATGCGGAATTGAGTCGCTGCTCGTCGTTCTAAATAAACTGTGTTGTGATGAGAATATTAACGGTTCCATTGCTCCATAGCCGTCGTTGCGAGACGCTGGGTTTCGCAATTGCGGGAAGAGAAAAGAACAATGTGAGTGTGTGTGTGTGTGTGTGTGTGTGTGTGTGTGTGTGCCGCCAGTCTCCATGACGAATAAAGGTCCTCTGCAAAGCATGAGGCGGGAGTCTATTCAGGTTTTATGTGCATAATTCCACACCCGATAAAAACAACTACGCTGAGTGTTGCAACGTCATGGCTGCTGCCCGGCCGGTGACCTCGCTGAGTAGAAACTACTGAAACATCCTGCCGGTTCCTTCCGGGAGAGATTTGCAGAAATCGATATTATTATCATCGTGCATGGACGTGGTTGCAAAAAAAACTAAAAACAACCATAGAGACCAAAGCACGTAGGCATCCTTTTTGCATCCTCACCATGTACGAGGGGAAGATGAGGACTCGCTTGTGTTTCCCGCACGGCCACTGCGGGTCGTCCAGCAGGTTGGGGTCGTACTCACGGAAGTCCCCCAGGTCGTTCCCTGCCACGGACACAAAAAAACAAACCGCACAGTTTGAGCTGGAAGTCGACCCCCTTTACCCCCCCCCCCCTCTCCGGTTTCACTGACCCGTGTCCAAGCTGCTCTGGTTGCTGTTGGCTCGGCCCAAACTCAGGCTCCTGTGGCTGGCGTTGCGGGACTGCGAGAAGGACGCGGTGGAGTCGATGGTGTTTCTCCGGCCCCCCAGCGCGTTGGTGGGGTACAGGAACTGGGTGTAGGACACGGTCTGCGGACACACGGGACGCAGTTACGAAAGCCGCTCGGTTAGCCGAATGCAAAGCGGGGCGTCACGCTGGGACAGGTGGCGTGTATCGTTTCCACGTGCTCATCGAAGCGGGATGAGGCATCTGGCAAAGCAGTGAGCCACACGCCACGGGCCTGACATTCGTTTACGACTGAGGCTTTTGGAAGATTTATGGAGCAACCGAAAATATTTTTAAGTCATTTCTACGCACCGTTGAAAACGATTGACAAGTCATTTAGTTCCGTTCTGAATTTAAACATCTGTGCATTTATCAATGAGGCAAACTGTCTCCACGCAGCGCGTTTCCGCCGGCGTCTCACCTTCCCGTCGGCTCCCAGCTCCACCCCCTCGAGCCCGATGACCATCTCCTTGGCGCTGACGCCGCCTGACGGGTGCCGCTGACGCCCTCCTGCCTCCGACTTCACTTCCCTAATAAACACGAGACCTTTAGAGCCTCCAGTACCCACACGCACACACACACACACACACACACACACACCCCGTCCTGCGGCTTCCTTTGACTTCTTGCTTAGGCCTGTTCCAGCCCCCCCCCTCACAGATAAAGGGCCTGTATCGACCTGCACTCTGGTCTACTTTCTGTAATTGCCTTCGTCTTGGGCTGCACAGGAGGACGAGCTGAGATTAACAGCCGCCTTGGGAGGAAGGACGCGGGGCGAGTACGCTTGCGTCCTAGCAGGAGGCCTCTTGAGACTCGGCCGCTGCCCCACCGAGGCCCGAAAAAGGCGCAGGAGGTTCAAGTGTCCTTCCGAAAGGAGGAAACTCCTGGAGAGCACGTGACTGCACACAACTTGTATTGGGAAATTATTTCTGTGTTTGGTGTCTGCAAGGAAGCTCGTTAATTGCAATATCAATCATAAGTTATAAGTTATACTAATTAAAGTAGAGGGTTGTTCCTGTCAAATCTTTTCTTCATTTTTGCCATTAGAAGCTGCTTAGCGTGTGTGTGTGTGTGTGTGTGTGGGTGTGTGTGGGTGTGTGTGTGCGCGTGCACACTCACAGAGGAGGTTACATACCAGCCGTCAACTTTATTCTCTCTCCACCGTATTAACTAAAACCAAGGAGGTAACGGCAGGCTGAGGACTCAAGTATTATAAGGATTTAAAAAAAAGGTTCAAAACACAAAAGGCAGATTTGGCTTTCTTATTTCCGAAATTTTTTAGTTTTGTTGTTGTTGATGTGTTTAAATGTCTCTAAGCTTTTTTTTCCATGTCAAAGCAGCTAGACAAAGGGGCCGCCAAACATCCCCTTGTGTTTGCGTAACATTAACTGCAGCCTCGTTTCAGCGCAACGTTTAACTTGTGGTTTAGACATTCCATCGTAACGCGGCCTTGTTTTCGTGCTCCGCCGTTATCTCCTGCAGCTCAGTCATGCTTTGCATTTAAAACGTTGCGCTGATAAATAAGTGAGAGGACACAGTCGGCCCCCCCACATGACTCTGCCAGCGTTCTGAGGACACGTGGGGGCCAATCTTATATAAATCAAACAGCGTTATTCAGCAAACAGGCACATCGGGACACGTTGGCAGATGCGTCGTAGAAATGGGAGATTTCCCCAGGCGGGAAATATACGAGACAGAAAGCTTTGTAGGGAGAGAGCTTTCCTATAAAGCAACCGGGAAAAGGAATAAAACGTTTGTAGTCCAGTCAGCTGACAGTAAGAAGGAAGTAAAGCAGAGGTTCGTTGTAACGTGCTTGCACATCTGTGTTAGTCGCGTTGTAATCTGTTCCAAGTGCTGCCAAATCACAACATGGACCGGAACCCCGGCTGGCTACTTTACAGCTCACATGAACAGTTTCCAGTTAGTTTGATTGGCTGCTAATAGTTTTATTTCTGCAGCCTTGCCTGAGTCTTACACGTCACACTAAACACACGAGCACCAGTAAAAAAAAAACATCCAACTGGTCACCCCAGAGGCCAACTGCGACTGCGATGCGATGCCAGCAGCGGTAACCCAACATGCACGGTCCTTACGGGGTCAGAGAGACTGAAGCATGTGGGGGAACCCGTGCAAACACATGGAGAAGACATGCAGAGAAAAGCCACAGTTGACCCCTGCAGGCTTTGCCGCTCCGTAAACAGTCTGCAAAAGTGAGACGTTTTCTGTCCCCTCGCAGGAGTAGTTTGACATTTGCAGAAGAAAAACAGCCTTCTGGGTCGGCCAGCTGGACGAAGAGATGAACACGCTAGAATAACAGCCGCCTGTTAGCTTAGCTTAGCAGGAAGGCTGGAAGTAGCGGGGAACATAGGAGGCTGGTTCTTTCAAAAAACTACGGTTTTAAGATAAATATGCATCTTTGGTTAAAATGGAAAGTAAAAAGCGGCTCTTTGTTAATCCAATCCCGGTGGTTAATTAATTAACTGCATCGTTCTCTATGACAGACAGGATTATTCTGGTATAAATTTGCAGGCTTGACTTAAATGTTGCTTTTGTGACTTTGTAAGACAAAATGTAACAAATAAACAACACGTTTAAAATGTAATGAACGGACATTTATTAAGACAACGATAACCGATATCCAATCCAGCTTTTTGGGTCAACTCTTGTGTCGCTCTTTCGTAGCGAATCATTTAGTGGTGCGACTGTGGGAGAACCTTCTTCGTGTTTAGTCTCCACTTTTTGGGACCAGGCCAGGCCAGAGTGCATCATCTGTCTGTCTCAGTAACCACAAAGACAAAGAGGCGGGGAAATAAGAAACTACATGCAATCAGCTTTTTGGAGCCCGCTCTTCAAAAAAAAAAGGTTGTTTTACAGTTGAAAACTAAACTGTCAATTTGCAGCTATGAGCATTCAAATTGAAAAGCCTCATTAACCTTTGACCTTTCACTGATTGGCTTGCTTTGGAAATCCTCCGGCCTGAAGTTATTATTTCACTGCATTGTATTCTTTGGCCCTTTTCCATCGAGCGTCTACCGATACGCTACCGAGGTTTCCCTCCTCTGGAGTGGTAAAAGGTCTCAACAAGGAAAAAAGAAACTCCAGCATGGCGGCTAATTAAAACCAGTGGACAAAAAGACTGGGAAGACCCGCCGGAGAAGAGGAGGAGGAAGATTTAAAGGCTAAAACGCCAGCGACGGTTGCAACAGACAAAAAAAAAATGGATGAACGAACAAAACAGGGAGGGTGGCTAAAAGCCACGGGAGCCATGATGGACAGGGGAAGGAGGGGAGGGGGCAGGGGGGGAAGCAACACAAGCAACAAGCAACAATTAATAAAAAACAATCCTCTTATGCCCATTTCAGCCCAGCGGTTTATTTATTCATCAAAACCGTAAATGGTAAAAAAAAAAATCCACCAAAACCAGCCCGTAGCGACGTGTGCGCCGGTCAGAGGGGAGCACATGGGACAGAGCGATGGGAGAACAGGGAGAGAGGGAGCGCAGGCGGGCGGAGGTTAATAAATTCAGCATGCTGTAGGATACGTACCCCGCTTGGCTACAATCTCGATAGGGCAGGACAGAAAATACACTATAGAAGGATCTTCTGCCACTGATAAGGACTATCCTATAAAAAAAAAAATGGCAAACAAGCTAATCAACATCTATCCGACAAGATCCACAGGTCAAAGATGGAGAGAGTCAGTGTGCAGTCAAAATAGGAACGAAGAGAATGAGATGAAGCTGTGTGGGAGGAGTGTCCTTTCTTTTTGGTAGCAACAACGATGCGTTTTTATCATTAGGTAACTTTGGTTCACATTTCCAGTACGTGTTATCCCACAGCATCACCTATGAACTATCCTGATTTAACGGAATAAACTCATCAAGTTGCTGCACTGGTTGTCTAAACACCCTCACTGACTGACTGTTTATATGAACCGAAAACCCTGAAAAACAGCCACCTCGATTAGACTTCAAATCCAGAGGATGAGACTTTGATGAAGTGTTGCAGTAAACACTCCTGGCCTGGATTAAAATAACCAGCTTTTCCTTTGTGTACATTGTGCACGTACGAACGTATGAACACCTTATCTTGAATACGAGCTTTTTTTTTTTAAAGATTTCACTGTGTGATTCCACCGTGCTCAGCTAGAGACTCCGGATGAAATGGCGTGAGGTTACACCGTGTGTGGAACGTGTCATTAAGGGGCGAGGGTGGCGGGCATGCGGTGAACGGAAGAGGATTCAAACTGCGGTTCCTCGACTGGGGCGGCTCGCCGTTGTCCACTGAGGAGGTCTCGCGGCTAACGGCTAACGGCTAACGGCGTCTTACCTTCCGTTGCGGATGTCGTGCTGCCTCATGTTCTTTATGAAGTGGATCTTCTTGAAGCTCTTCGGTCGGGGGGAACCCGACAGGGTTCGGCATCTAAAGTGTATAAACAGACATAAAAAATAAAAAAAAAACACGTCCTCAAAGACACAAAAGAAACCCGGTGGGAGGGGGGACATTACGTGTGGACAACGGGGACCGGTACAGTACCTGCGAAGAGGAGCGTTCTCCTCGATGTCCTCCAGCGTTTCAAGCGAAGAGCGCTGAGAGATGAGTCTCCGTCTGGGGAGACAGACAGAGACCGAGTTAGGAGACGTGAAGGGACGCCGGGCCGACGGAGGAGAAGAGACTGAAAATGACTGTTAGTCCTGCAAAGTCATTTGATTAAAAAAAGGTTCAACAGCAAAGCAAACCCTGAAACGGCTTTTAGAAGAACACCAAGGAAATCTCCGTTTACATAAAACATCACTATACACTATACAGTATCTAGATGGGCGACATCTGTCACTTATTTTCCAACAATAAACCATTAGTTGGGATCTTTTAAAAGAGTTTATAATTTGGGAAATCATTAGAATAATTTAGTTTTAGAACAAAATGTTTATTACTACTCTATGCAGCAGTTTTAAATAAATGAAGGAACTTAAAGTCGGGGTTCAGGGTCCTTGATCTTCACTAAAAGTTTGACAACACAACTTTAGTTACAAACAAAATACCTCAAACAGCATTAAAGTTCAATGCAAAGCCCAGAAACTGAAACGCAACGGTAGTCAATGACGACTCAGCGCTAAAGGTCGAGCATCGGTGGCAAATCATCACCCGTCTGTCTGCTCTGCGTGGTCAACCATCACCCGTCTGTGTGCTCTGCGTGGTCAACCATCACCCGTCTGTCTGCTCTGCGTGGTCAATCATCACCCGTCTGTCTGCTCTGCGTGGTCAATCATCACCCGTCTGTCTGCTCTGCGTGGTCAATCATCACCCGTCTGTCTGCTCTGCGTGGTCAATCATCACCCGTCTGTCTGCTCTGCGTGGTCAATCATCACCCGTCTGTCTGCTCTGCGTGGTCAATCATCACCCGTCTGTCTGCTCTGCGTGGTCAATCATCACCCGTCTGTCTGCTCTGCGTGGTCAATCATCACTCCTCGATCTGCCGCACAGAACTTTCTGGCTACACATTTTTTTTTGTCCCGGATGGCCTTTATTTTACACACTTGGTTTGCACGACGATTGAGGCTGATTCCGCTGCACCCGTTTCATATGGCCGACAAACATACAAACACACACACACACACACACACACACACACACACACACACGTGAGGGCAAAGTATGCCTGAGCCGTTTTTAAAAATAAGATCGTAATTGTACGTTCAGCACCACAGTAACAACATAATCCAAAAACATGAATCTGCTTTAAAAAGTGTCGGTATTCAAAAGGTTGTGGATATTTTTTTTTAAAAGTCCGTTCACACGATGCATGTTGCGTGTTGCGTGTTGCGCGTTGACATCCACATCCACCCCCCCCCCCCCCCCCTTCGCGGAACGTTTAAAAAACGGGCCGACGGCGGAGCGCGTTAATGAACGACAGAGCACGAGGACAGACGAGCAGAAGATGACTCCGTCCTCTGCCGTCTCCCCGGGTTTCCACCCACACAAGCCGAGTGCACAGTGTGCGTCTGCGGAGACACGGGTGCACAACTTCATTCATTAAACGGTTTAATACTGAATTCAGCTTTCTGAAACAATTTACGTCAAAATAAACTAAACATTTCCATGACGTCACGCCTCCATCGTTTGATTCATTATAAGCTGAACGGGGACGTTGGCATGAAGCACATTAGCATTAGCTAATGATGATGCAACAGTCCCCTCATCCGACTCTTTAATCCCAAGCTGAATACAGTTTTGAATTTCTAACTAAAAGCTTTACTGCGATAGTGGATTTTCTTCCACAAAGCTGGATCAAATTAACGTGAAAGGTATTGAAACCGAGAGAGAATTATTGAACGACACTGCAGAGCTCTCAGAGAGCTTTTAAAACTGTTCAGATTTGATTCATTTTTAGTTTTTTTTTACGGCCGACAACTGTGCACACTCGCTGCATGCGGCAGGCAGCCGTTTTTTAAAAACAGGTGAATGCCCCGCGAGCACAGGAACCCGGGCGTTACACAGTAATAACAACATGCATTTGTGCTACACTGGCCCCACGGGTTGGATATGTTGCCTCCTAATATACGACTCAGCCTGCACATTCACTCCAATCACTCCACATGTCCGTGCTGACTGAGCTGCGGTCTTGTTAGTACGATCCCTAATTATCCTGGGAAGTGTTTCCTGCACTGGATTGTTTTGGGAGGAAATGGGGGGGGGGGGGGGGGGGAATGTTTGGCAGATTTTTTTTACAGCGACCAAAAAGCACTCAAAATGTACCAACAGGCCGAATAGTCCGAACACACAATCTTAACGTTGCCATCCGTCTCCAGTCTTTGTGAAACTCGTGGTTATTTCCGGTCCAGAGTCTCGGTGAATCGTTACCGAATCCTTCAAAAGCCATTCGAGGGGACGTTCCCGGTTCACGAAGGCACCGCTGAACTGCGAGGACTTTGCTCAGATTCCTGCACAACCTGCAGGCCGAGTTTTTAAACGCAAAAGATATTTTTTCTGAGGTCGCTACAAAAGCTGGAAACAATAACAGCGAGCGGGCCACTCATTCACCTCAGACATGGCGGCGACCCAAGTAGTCAGATCTGTGTTTACCCGGTTTGACTTTGGACCAAATCCCCGGGCCAAAAGCTTGAAAGACACCTCAGTACAAATCAACAAGCGCTCTCTGCTATTATTGCCCATTTGGTTTAAGCGCGTTAGGGAAATGCAATCCGTGTATCGGTAACATGTTCCTCCCGCAAACACAATGCAATCCTCCTGCAATGAAACCGTTTCCAAAAGGCTACCGGTAATCCCGCCCACCGGTGCCTTGCGATGATGCTATTAACCGCCAGTGGACTATTTAGACGTGGAGATTAAACAGTTTCACACGTTGGCAGCTCGCCATAGTCTTCCATTTCGCCAGGGAGTCGCAGAGTGGATGTAAATGTGACGTCCTTCTCACAAGTAGAGCAGTTCAGCCGCAAAAACACACAAACGAGAAGAAGCAACAGATTTCAAAAACATGAAAATGGGCAAAAAGTTTAAAGAAACAGAAAGACAATCAGAAGCTGACCATCTTGAAATGAGTTCTTCATTTCTTTTTGGAGAGTCTTAGTTGACGGTTCAGACTGTCTGAAGCATTCCTTCATAATCTGCTATTTTTAAAGCTGCAGCTCTTTCATGACGGAGCGAGTTTGTGAAATCCTCCATAAATGTTCACGATTAGATTCCGATGAGGATATGGCGCGAAGCAGCTTTGGCCCTTAGAAAGTCGGTTTTGGCAGCACATCAGAGGCTCCGCCACTTCCTGAATGGGAGCAGGACTGAAAAGCCCCAAAAAAAGGGGGGGGGGGAGGAAGTGGAGGACAGAAAAACACAAGAGCGCGCAGCCAGGCTGCTTGTCAGAGCAGAGTCTGGGCATCCTGCCTCTCCTGGCCCGGGGACCTCTGGACACGTTTCCATCCAGCCAACCCTCCTCAAAAAAACAAACAGACCCGGCACTGTACTCCTGACGGGGTTGCTCGCTTTCTTCAACGTTCAACATTCATTTCGCGTGGACACCTTCCAAGCGCATTCCGACTTCTCCCCGTGTGCACCGAATGCAGGAGGAGATGCAACAGGGCCGCGTGTTGGGCCCCCGGATACTTGTGCTGGTACCGACGAAAGAAGGAAATGAAAGTCCCGAAAGCTGTTGAAGTGTATCAGGAGTACAGTTTAGGATGTATATAAACATTTGGCCAATTTTTTTAAACGTGTGACAGTTCTCGCTTGTGAGGGGTTTAGCTTTGTTTTTGTTTAACAGAGTACTGCCAAAACTACGGCAGCAATGAGGCATTCGATGTATGTGATTTTTTATAAATGCACTGTCTTTAGGAGGCGCATACCTGCGCAGCGACACCATCATAACAAATGTCATATCACATCTCCCCCCCCCCCCCCCCCCCCCCCCCCCCGAGGTGAGGAGGGGGAACTGGAGGCCTCTTGCTGTGTTTACCCATGAAGCACCGCTTCCTGAGAAGTCTGGCGGAGACGCCAAAAAGGCGAGGAGGAGAGGGTTTGACAGAAGGACCTGACAGCCAGGGAACCATGGGAGCACGGTTACCGACATCGGTCCTGTGGCGAGGTCAGACCCTCCAAACTGTCCTCGTGCCTCCGGAGCGAAAGCAAAAAGTAGCCGGAAGAGGACGGACAAAAGAGAGACGTCCCCTCGGCGCAGCAGAGTTACGGGGGGGGCGTTTGCATCACGCTGAGGAGACAAGCCGTCTCCTCGAGCAGCCATCCTGCTCGAGGGCCCACCCCCCCCCCCCTCCTCCTCCTCCTGTTCCTCCTCTCTGGGGAAACTAGGTCGATCCCACTGCATCAATTCCTCCGCGTGAGGAAACACCTTTTCAAAAACGGTGTTCATTCGGAGCCGTGGTCAATGTGAGGAAACAGAAATACAAACACTCATTGAGGTGGAAGTTCACTAACTGACGTGAAGACCCCTGGCAGTCTGCAGTGATGCATGCTGCTGGTGAGTGCGAAGCCACACAAATAAACTGTGGAGGGGGGGGGGGGGGGTGTCAGAGGCATCCTATGTTGTCAGGAGAGTTCTCCACGCATGTGTACTGACTGCTCTTATCTATGCTCCTCTCGCCGGAGGGCCACGCGGTGAAGTTCCCTGCCCGCTGGCTGTGATGAAAGCGAGGTTCAGCTGACTGTGCAGATCCTGCACAGACGAGATCGCACCTTGATCGCGGAGCCCCGCACCTCCCCGCGCCGTGCAGCGCGTTCCCAAACCGCCGACGCGCGAAAACGTTTACCTCGACCGCTGCAGCTCCATCGCAGAGTTGGCGATCAGAACTCCGTCCAGGCTGTAGGTCTGCGAGCTTTGCCGGGAGAAGGGCGCAGGCAGGACGCCCTGCGTGTACGTCTGCAGCCTCCCCCGGGCCGATGCCGGCACCGCGGAGAACGGCGCGCTGAACGTCGCGGGCAAGAAAGCGTCGCCCTCCGCGTCGGCACCCGTCCCGAAACCGGCCCGCCCGCCGGAGAGGAGAGCCTGGTTTGCGAACGCGAGCGCCTGGGCCGCCGTGTTCGCCGCCGCCGCCGCCGCCGCCTCCTCCTCCTCCTCTTCCTCCTCGGCCGCCTCCACCGCCTCCGCCGCTCCGGCAGCCCCGCACGCTACCGAGCGCTGCGGAGACACCAGGCTGCGTCTGGTCCGAGGCTCCGGCGGCTCGTCCTCCTCGGTGGGGTCGTCCGCCTCGTCCTGCACGGGTCGCCCGTCCAGAGAGATGTTGCTGAGAAAGGACAGCGCCGCTTGCCTCCTGCGCGGGTCGATGCGTTTCCGCGTGTGTTCGCCGCCGGGGTGCTTCATCTGTAGCGCGGAGGACGCGCCGCTGCTCGTGGCCGCCGCCATGGTCCGCTGCCGGCGATCCGGGTCCCCGCCGCGGAAACGGTCTCACCTCGCTGCCATCGATGTTGGGTTAATCGTGCCTGTGTTTGTTTGTGTGTATGTGCGTGTTTGTATACGTGTGTGTGTGTGTGTGTGTGTGTGTGTCGGTGAATGGTAGTGGCCTGTGTTTTAAGTACACGCGTCCAACTGGGTGAAAACAGGGAGGTCACGTGTGTGCAGTATTGTGGCAGCACACAGAGAATGCGGACCAATGGGCTGTCAGGAATGCGTGTGTGTGTGTGTGTGTGTGTGTGTGTGTGTGTGTGTGTGTGTGTGTGCGTGCGTGCGTGTGTTTTTCTCTCCCTACCTTTTTTTCCCTGGCTGCAGGAGCGCGCTCTCTGACAGCGGGACATGTCCGGAATTACATAAACCGAGGCCCGGCGTCTCCGCGCCATTTGTGACCCGCACGACAACCTCCACGTTTTCACTGCGCACCCATTGGTCAGACACATTCCTAAAGGAAACGCTCCATTATGCCCGGATGCTCACTCAGAGGTGCTCGGCTCAGTTAGTTGAGAGAAAATAGATCTTTTTTTTTATTTTTTTTAAATTGTTTAATTGCACCAGTCAGCATTTCTGCAGCAATGGCGCCACCTGTCTACTTCACGTGAATTGCGTGTGTTTTTTTAAAAACTTTTTTTCTTGTCTTCCCTTACAACCCGGTTGACTGCGCCACCTCGTGGTTTTCGAGTGTCGACTGCAGTTCATATAGGAGCATCAAGAGAGGCAGAGTTCACTCTTTTTGCTTTTTGGTTGAAGATGTTTCACATTTTATTGCCTGTAGGGTTTTTTTTTCAATTTTGAGATGAGGAATGCTACTTATTCCCCCGATTAATTACCACTCAGTTTGACCCAATGGCTCTCTTGTTTACGCTATTTATAACATAAAGTGTTAAAGTGTTAAATACTTGCTGTCGTTTATATTCAGATTAAACCCGGGCGAGGAAAAAGCTGTTGTGTAAGCAGCAGAAACCACGTGTCAGCTGCTCCATTAAACCCAGAAAACAATCAGTGCTCCAATGCACCAATTCCATTAGGTTTTCTGTGTGTCAGCTTGAGGCAATTTCTATTACACTCCCTGTCAGCACAATAACTAAAAGTCTCATCATTCTGACGCGAGCCGCTGGGACCAAAGGGGTTTAACCTTGTTTTACAAAAGATGCTCCTCTCGCTTTAAATAAAAGTCCCCACTCAGGACTACTGCTGCCAGGGGGAGATGTTTAAACCCAGTGATCCACAGGCACGTTCCTCCTGTTCAACATCAGATCCACATTTAACGAGTCTCTGTATCTCTCATATCAGGAATCGGGAGTCAGGAAACATTTATTGCCGCAATATGTCAGGAAATCAAGGAATTCGACTTGGCGGTTGGTGCATGACAACGGAACACTCTGCTAAAGTTCTATTCCCTTAAGTGATCCCAGGAGAGATGAGCTGTGCTAAATGTCCTCATTTCATTTTTGATTCATTACATGGTTTGTGTATTATGGCAGCAGAAATGACGGATAGTAATTTGAGCACAATAACGCAAGACCATGTCAAATTCCTTTACAATGTGTCACAAACCCAAATGTTGTGTATGAGACAGAAATTATACAGCTTGTGAAAAAGCATTACCGCCATTAGATTTGTTCTTTCAAAACATTCAAAATATGTCAAATGAGTGTTAATCAAGCAGTACATATAAAGATTGTGTCAGTTTGCTTTGAGACTGCAGACGACACAGCACGCCTTCACCACTAGAGGTCACTGTAGCGCCTCGAATCAGCGCCTTGCTGCATGTTTCTTTATATGTTTTTACATGTAACTGATGTGTATACAGTACCATCATATCAGTGTATGTACCTTAAAATCACCGGTAGTGTGTTTAACTGCTGATACGCTATAAGGTTAAAGTGTACGAAAAATCTTTAGGAACTCATTTGGCTTTTTTTTAATATTCATTTGACTTCACTTGTTCTCCCTGAGAAGTTTTAAATACAGGGTCAACCAGAATGCTTTTCACGCACAACAATCTACATTCAACATGTAGCCTGCAATAACAACACGGTGCCTGGGCCCCGCGGATCTATACACCCCACGACAATAACGCGTAAAGAACTGCAGGTTCTTTGGCCCCAGTTAATCTGAGCGGCCCATCGGCCTCCACTCGATGAGAAACTCTGAGCTTCCTGTGTTTGTGTGAAGTTTCCTACTCGTGAAGTACTTCAGCACCTCATTGTGAGGCTTCGTGCACGTGACTGCTATTACTTTCACTACGATTAAAGAGCAACATACCAATGTGAATCATCGTCTTTTTTTACCACCCTCACTGTCCCGAGAGGTGGAAACACAATGCTGTGTAGTTATGAGCCCAATTATTTTTATTTGTTTGAAAGAAAAATGGGATTAAGGTGAGAGGACAGAATGTGGAAGGAAGAGGGCAAAGTTCAGAGTCAACAATGGGGAATACAATTCGGTAGTTCAGGTATTTATTGTTATTAAATCATGCACTCAGAGAAACTCCCCGTTCAGTGACGTTAGGTTGTGTTTTCTGGTCATCCTTCGCCTGGGAAAACTTTCACCTTTTTTTTTTTTTTTTTTTTCTTTTTCTTTTATCTTTTGCATCAAGAAGATTTTTGAGCCGTTGCAGGGTGAAGCAATTAAAATGCCTGGCAAGCTATTTCAGGGGTGCTAATGTCGCTGCTGGCCTTAGTTGGTCCTGCCGGGACTCACTCTTTACACACACACAGACACACACACACACACACACACACACACACTCTGTGGTCCTACTGCACGTAAGCAAGAAAACATTTCATATAGTGTATATGAATATATAAAAACTAACACATGCATTCCATATTACTTGATCCTATCTAGGATGAGACAATCAAATGGTTTGTCAGATTTTCAACACTGACTTCTCCCATAATCCCCAGTGGAGAATCGAATCTATCAACATTAGCGGCGGCGGTCAGATTAGGTGCCCGCTGATGAAGGATTTAGATAAGAGCGAGCGTGTGAGGCCCGGCGCTGAGCTCCTGCGCAGGGACAGCTCGAATCGACAAGAGTTCACCGCGGCGACGCCGTTGGCTTTAACAAGAACAGCGATGTGCTTCAGTGGAGAGGGACCCACTCGCTTTCAGTGAGAAGTCCTGGACAATAAAACCATTGAAAAACAGACTAATGTGCTTAAATGCTGTCAACAGGAGATAAGAGAAAATAACCTGCACCCGTCTTGCTGAAACGTACATTGGAACATCTATAAACACTGATGTATGAGCCTTTCTTTAGTTACAAAAAAAAAAAGCGAGATGCTGTGCGTTGCAATGAATGGAATAAAAGTCCCATAATCCTTAGCGACGCAAAACGCAGTTAAATCTTCGGCCCTTATGTGTGTGGAGTGAACATATAGTCAGTCCGTGCTCGCTGCCGCTTAGCTTAGCTCAGAGACTGTTTCCAGTCTCTGAGCTAAGCTAAGCTAAGCTGAGGGGGTTAATGTTTCGCCTTTAAACGGAGCCCCTTTACTCCCTGCGAGAAAGTGAGTCAGTGATCACGGTCCCCCCCCCCCCCCCCCCCCCCCCCCCTATGAAAGTATTCTTGAATTAGAGGCACTGGATGAGGAATGTGTCTGCGAAGGTTATCCAACGCTCGCCATCTCCGAGTCTGCCTGTTTGTGCCTGACACACACAGATATGCTTATCCTGGTCGAGTGTCAGTGCTCCGTGGTCAAGAGGGCAGGGCCGGTTGTGGTCGGGGTTCACGGTTGGAGGAGGAGGCGGAGGAGGAGGAGGAGGAGGAGGAGGAGGAGGAGTAGGGGGACGGCAGGCATGTGGAGCTGGTGGGCCCTGCGGTCGCGGCCCCCCCTTTTGGATTGATGACTCTGGCTGTAGGTTCGTGGAGAAAGAGCCCACCCGCGTGTGTGTCACAGCGCCCCCCCCCCCCCTCAAACATCAAACATGTCGTATTGTGTTGATCTATGGAGATGGCCGGGCAGCACTTTCAACTGAGTCAGGCCAGGTCCATCAAAGGATTTATCTCTTCACAAGATTAAAGGGGGCCAAGGCGTCTGCAAAAACAAAGGCTAACGCTGAGGGTCAGGCCGGGTCCTGAACCGGCTGATTTACGCCGAGGCAAACCTCCCTCGTCCAGGAGAAGACGTTTGAGGCCCCCGGTGACGTCTGCCTTGCATCTGACAGCTTCAGTTAGCGAGGCGCTCAAATCGCGAGCGTCCACGGTGATTGATAGATTGTCCGTGGATGTGATTTGGCCCGACGTGTCCCCGGTATGTGCGAAAGTTTCATCTGGTGCTTCGTAAACACACGAGCGCACACTTTCCCGTCCGACCGCGAGGCAGGCAGAGTTAAAGTTCTTCAAAACCTCCTTTAAATTTCTGACATGTTCCTGGCATCTTTAAGAATTCCACAGTGGTGATGAAACCGCTCGTTGGGAACATTAGTTTTATATTTCTTTGTTGAATTAGCAAAGAGGGAATCTATAGCTGATCTTTCATGTGAAAATCTCAACTGCTTTTGCACACATTCATGTCACATCCAGTGACTTGTTCCTGTTGCTTTGACCTTTGCCCCCCCTCCTATTAGTCACTTTGTAATGTTTTTTAGTTTAGGAATGTAGGCCTGCTTCACTGGTGCCCTTATTGTAAAATGCTGTGGATGATTTAACAGCTAAATGCCTGAAAGAAAAATGTGTTTTAATTCAATATGACTTATTAACGATTCATTTCCTGACATTGTGTCGCTCTGCAGTTTTCAAACCAAATGCAGTCATAAAAAACAATTTCATTTGCTTTCTCTTTCTTTTTTTTTCTGCAAGAATGTCCCACTTTTGTTTTTCTTTTAGAGTAGTTTGCTCCTTTTAGGAGTATTAGTCAGTGTTTTGGGGAACATACTTGGCTGTTTTCATCCCGTCTCACAATGAAAACACTCATTTATATTCATTTGCAATTGAGCGGGTGAAAGACGTGAAGTGGACTGGCGTCAAGATACGATCGGACCTGAACACATGAGCAGGGAGCTTTTAACTCGTCTTGTATCAGGGTGAAACATTCGCAAGAATTTGCAATATTTGTCTCACTTATGAAACGCGCGGCCGAAAAGCGTCGGCTGATGTAAATGGAGTGTAGAGATGATGGGAAGCAAAGACTTTTTATATGAATTCTTCTCTTCTTCCGAAGCAGGTGATCCATAATGGGTTAAAAGTGCAGGACGAATGCGGTGAGGTTTTTACGCCTCGTCGTTATTAAATCAGAGACAGTGAGGCTGATGGATGTGATCCCACAGGCTACTTGTTGAAATCAGCAATGTTAGAGAAATAAACAGTAAAAAACGGTATTCCTTTCTGTAAATTCTGTAATGTTAACGTATGTATGCACTGAACTTTATGTCACAGTCTTTTTTCTTTGTGTGTGTGCGTGTGTGTGTGTGCGTGTGTGTGTCTGTTGGCCTATCTTTGTATGCGCGTATCAGTACGAAGCACAGTGTTGCTGCGTGCTCCACTAGCAGGCCTCGCCCATAGTAGGAGGAGAGTACAGGGCAGGGTCAACGCTGTGTGAGCCAGAAGAAAACGCTGTGCCTGGCACCGCCACACACGCACACACGCACACACACACATACACACACAAAAACACACACACAGACAGGCAACCTTGGGAATCACAGCCAAAGCAGAACAGAATGTACATTAAGGAGGGCGTCTCTCCTCCACTTGGTTCCTTATTCCTCACCTTGCATCCTAACTTCATGCTAAAATTATTGCCTAAAATCTTTGGGTTTACAATTGTGGGGCAAATGGCTGTTCTTCCCCCCTCCCCTCCCCCCCCACCCCTCACACTCAAACGCCAGCTCCATTTTTTACAACGATGTTTGTGTCTTAACGTTTAAAGGTTGAAGAGCGTTTATCAGGCTCCGCCCCCCCGGCTGCTCCCTTCCTCCCTCGGTCACTGTCAAACCGCGTCGGCGGCGGAGGTCACGTTTGCCAAACTTCGCCTTGTAAACGGCCATCGCACGGTTTCACCTTTGTGTTAAGTGTCCTGCTCCGGCAGAACCCAACGAGTAGCAGATGAGGGGAGCTGTGCGCGTACGGGTTATAGGTGCGCATGTGTCAGCGTTGAAGTTGCTGTCATGTAGGACTTGGAGGATATATTGCAGGTTTTGGGACTTTAAGAATTAGTACGGGGGGAATAGTGCTCTGTTTTACAGGATAAAGGCAACTGACCCGCAGACCACAGAAGAATCAAAGCCAAGGAAGTTAAAAAAAACTGTAAACCATCTGTGAAATACGCACACAAAACCATTTTGAGAAGTTTATTCAAGTAGGTCATCCATCTTTTTTTTTTTTTTATATATATGCATTAAATGATCGTTTTGGTTTACTAACATTTGGGTTGTAGTTCTGGTCAGGATCCCTGTTGGTGGGAAGCGATGAACTCAACTAGTATACAAAAACAAAAACAATTGGGATTCAAACCCAAATGGTTAAAAGTATTTAGCGGTTAAACTGTTGTGCAAATTGTCAATTGTAAACATCCATCACGGTTTACAGACCGACTCCCCGCTTCACCTTTGACCTCCCATACTTGTCATAGTTTTGCAAGCACATATCTTTCTTGTGCAATGACGGATGACCAGCATCATTTGAATAACTATGATGAGGACAACATTAAATGGACAATAAATAGACACGAAAGCTTTTGAAGAAGAAAAAAAAAGGAATGTAAACAACATTCTGGGGACCCCTGTTTTTCCCATCTGCATAAACTATCAAATAAAGACAGAAAGGCCAAAAGAAGAGAAAAAGCTAATTTCATTTAGACCGACATCATACTTTATTCCCGTCCCGAGTGCGAGCTCACCACCTTCTGCTGCCGATGAGAAAGAGTTGAGGGAGAGAAGAGAAAACACGAGCTGCAGACTGCAGGCATTCTACGACGCATTAGGTCATGAGAATTGGATCTCGCGCCGTTTGGATGATGAAACGGCTCACCGGAGGGACCTCGATGGAGATCCACGCAAATGGCCGCCGAGAGGTCACCTCCGTCCGAGAGAAGAGAAACAGAGCGAAAAAAACACGCTCGGGCTCCGCACACAATTATCACATTTCGCCGGCGCTGTTTGGGTCTGAACGCGAGCTTTGTCTCCGTGTGGGAATTTTCGAACGCGACAGAGACGCGCAGAGGGAGTGGACGGCGGACGGCGGACGGGTGGGGAGAGGGGGGGGGGGGGCCAGAGACCGGGGCGAGGTCGCGGCCAGACATCGGAGCTATTTTTGTTTGCAGAAAACTAAGAAGTGGTCCCGTTACCCTGGAGGCAGCTCGTGTTTTCCATATAGCTCAGCGACTTGGCAGGGCTCTGCAGGGGCAGTTTCACATTGAGCCCCCCCTCCTGTCCTCACCCCCCCCTCCCCCCCTCCCCCGCTCCCCCTACCCTTCTCCCTTCCTCCCACCATCCTCCTCTCACCCCCAGCAGGAAAGCGTCCGTGGGCCGCAGTGGAGACAGCCTGACTGCGCAGGCGGCCCGGCAGATGCACTGGAGATAAGTTTGTGTGCGTAAGCTGGGCCGCGACCCTTGGCGGCAGGACATTGACCAGATCCTGTCAGTGAGAGGGCAAGGGCCCGCCTAGCACCTCTTCTGCTCATTTGCTTCTAGCCCCCCTCCCTCCTCCTCCACTCCGCCTGTCCCCTCCCTCCACACACACACACACACTTTCAGTCCACTCCAGCAGAGCAGCCCACAGGGGAGGACGGGCCCCCTGGAGCCCAGACTTCTCCCCTGGTCTCCCGGGACACCTCCTGCGTGCACAGCAGAGGTGCCAGGAACACGTAGTCAAAACTCCGCCGAGCACACAATGGGTCCCCGGAGGAGAACTTCCCCCGTGTCCCACGGACAGATAACGGACGGTGGTGTGTGTGTGTGTGTGTGTGTGTGTGTGTGTGTGTGTGTGTGTGTGTGGCGGACTTTGCGACAGAGACGCCGAGCCCGCTTGTCAAAACACCGTCCCTTCGTGCCGCTTCAGCACTTTTCGGTTTCTTTTGTCCGTGGGATGGGTTTTCGGGAGGAAATACAGAGGCTGGAAACGTGCACGACTTGTCACGTGTGAAAGTGCCGCCGGTGGCACCAAGTGGGGACCATGAGAGAGAGAGAGAAAGATCAGGTTCCTCCGTAGTCAGTCACCCACCAGAGGCGGTGGTAGACACCAGGATCGTTTCCTTGTCTCGAGCCAG
Organism: Apeltes quadracus; assembly: GCA_021346845.1. Classification (NCBI taxonomy): domain Eukaryota; kingdom Metazoa; phylum Chordata; class Actinopteri; order Perciformes; family Gasterosteidae; genus Apeltes; species Apeltes quadracus. The sequence continues at coordinate 13,567,676 of CM037919.1, forward strand.
TCGTTGAGGGTCGATGAAGCCGAGGTAGCGCTGACTCAATCATTGATTGAATCATAAAGATCATAAAAATCATAAAGTTGGGAAACAAAGGACATCGTCTTCACAGCGACGGATGTCCTTTGTTGCGGCGCCGCCTCCTCAACGTGCCCGTATGTCCCGGCAGCACCGCCGACTTCCTGCCTCCCGTCTAAGTGCCCGGCCCTAAAGGACCGCGAGATGAAAGAACTGGCACAGCTTGAAATGGCACGGGGAAGTATCGACAATTTGGTCGCTTTGAAGTAGAGATAATTGAGCTTTCACTTGTTTTTTTTTATCTCCACTTGAGGATCTATTTTTAAACCGGCGTTCACTGGCCGGCGTCACGCGGATCTTTGCAGCGAACCAGAGCTCATGTGGTACACATGCGAGTCCAGTCCTCCTTCCGTCAACTCCTACACACGGAGCAAGAGGCTCCCGGCCGGGAGGTTACACCTGGCTTGTCATCAGATTCCAGTGGATGACGCCGTTGTGCAAAGAGCAGGCGAGGCTCGTTCACAGGCCGCATCTGACACTTCTTCTCAGGAATCTCATCACAAATGTCTTCATGTCTTTTTTTTCAACGTTGCTTATATACTTACTCGAGAAACATGTTACTGAACGGCAAATTTGACGCAATCCAACTCAAAAATAAGCCTCAGGGGGAAAGTAATGTGACCTTTCTCGCGCAAAAGTAGGCTGCATCATAACGATGGTTGCGAAATAACAGTGCCTCATCTTTTTATTGAGTCAAGTCAAAATACATAGGGGAAGAATAGAACTCGTTAAAATAATTTTTCTTAGCCAAGATCGGATGACGCAACACCAGCATCCAGCAAAGGAGACACCTGCAGCCGTGGAACCACACGTCCGACTTATTTCCTTTAAAGTGTGGAGTAGTTTGAATTGTTTACTTTAAGTGACTGCACAAGTGACTCAGATACCTTCCCCATCCCCATCACACCCACTTCAGGCCCGTGACTAAGCGTATTGGAGTTTGTGCGTGTGGGCGGGGGGGGGTCAGTAGGTCTGAGAGAATAATGGCGGACGTACGGTTGTGTGCAGGCTCACTCCCTGCTGTCCCCCCTGTGCATTTCCTGCTTGTATCGCACAACTGGTGAGGGGCTGAGGGCCACGGTAACCATTGGCAACACATGAGATCACTGAGTGATGTCACAGTAACATGAGCATTGTAATGCATTTGCTTTTTCACATGTATAGTTACGAAAGGTAAAAGTTTGTGCCTTTCGGAGAAAGATATTTTCTTTGACAGAAGATTTTACCTACAGTGATTATCATTTTCTTGAGTAAATTGTTATCTGTTGTGTGTGTGTGTTAATGACATCATGAACCATTGATGTAGTGTCTGTCTTTTGGATGTGTTCCCAAGCAGCTATTGATTCAGGACATAAATCCATGATCAGATTTGGACACTTGCTTCACCCGTGTAATCTGTCACGTGAGTTATGTACACGGTTTGCACACGGAGAAGAATGCAAACTGCTAACTCATCAACATGTCAACTCACGTGGCAGAAAAAAACTAAAACCCCATAAAATATAGGTTCCTGTAGGAAGAAACAACATATTTGCTGATATTAATGAGTCGAGTTGCAGCGCTGGGAAATTATCACCATGTAAAAAGGTCTATTTATAAAAGATACAAACAGAATATTGTTTTTAGATCAACTTTACGAATCCTTAAACTGACAGTATCATTTCCAAGTATTTCAACAACAACAACAACATAAGCATATCCTAAAAATATCAGCAACATTGTGCTCAACATGGTCCAGTTGTGGACCATGTTTCTCTTTTTTTGCATCTCCATTTACTCTCGGCTGGTAGTGTGTTTCTGGTAAGACCAGGTTAAACGTGGATAATGAGCTTCAAATGGATCGTCTGTGAATTCTCTTTCACCTGTTTGCAGATGAAACTGAAGTCTACTAAGTTTTGATTGTTTTTTTTTGTTGCTTTAGGAGAAATGTTTACACTATAACTCATGTACCTCGGTTTTAATGAGCGCGTGAATGAGCATGCTCTGGTCCGAGTGTCTCGTTACAACCAACGGCCCAACGACACTATTCCCGAGACGTCGCCGGCGAGGTTTTGCAACTAAGCTGAAAGATTGAATAAATACTACAAACATGTTGGGTGACTTCCCAGATTAGAAGATCAATTATGTTGTCCCTCCCCACCCCCCCCCGCCTAAAAACCCTTCTGAGGATGGAGGGGGAACGTTAGTGTGACGGATGGGCCTCTCCTCGCTTTCTCGCTGCAACACATCTTTGTTTCATTTGGGTAAATGTTCCCATAAATGCTTGATAACATTCAGACATGTACAACTACTGCGAGGCGCCGCAAAGGTCGCAGCTCCAAACGTCAACCCCGGCGTGTCTGTCTCGGTATGTGTGAAGAAAATATAACTATTTTCTGCATTGGGGCTTCGACTTTACGACAGCAGGTTAGTTCAGTGAGGTGGAGCGCGTAGCTGTTTCGTCGTGTGTGATGTGAATATTCCAGAAAACCAGAACTCCCATTAAACGCCTCCACCACGAATACAGCCCAGCTAGTGTGTATATCTTCAACCATCGTTGAAGACGGTAAGTAATGCAACGTAAGACACGTTTACACCCTTACTTTTCAAGGTGACACTTATTTTATATCCAACTGTCTGGAATTCCACGGCCAAAAGTGAACACAAGGAGGCAACGAACACACTCTTGGCAGCCACCAGCCTTTAAACCTAAAACCATCCCTCGGAAAGAAAGACGCCTGACGTCAACATCCGCCGGCTGAGAGTGGAGTAGGTGGAATATTGTCCCGCGCTGTTTACCTCGCACACCGGCCGCCCTTTCATCCCTAATCCCTGGGACAACACCGGGGGCCGCGGACCCATTGTGTGGAATTCCACGTCGCCCCTCTCGAGGCGTGTGATTAACCCCTACTGTACATACGAGCAAACACGGGCATCAAAGGCCGCCAACGCAGGGTGTCTGCAGGTGACGGGTCAGTCGCAGGTGAGGGGGTCGGCCGGAGGCCGGCGGAGCAGCCAGTCTGAGAGAACAGTTCAGGAGGAGAGCCGGGAGGGGGGGGGGGGGGGGTCCTGCATCTCAGCCGAGGCTCAAACTGTGGCCCTTTAGGACCGAATGGTCCCAACGTGGCCGGATTAGAAAATGAGCCGAGAAACGTGCTCGCAGCGCATTAAAGTCCAAGACATATTTATCAAAGGGTTGGCTTGGTGTTCTGTGAGTTCTTCTGTCGCCAGTCAAATATTGCACAATACAGTGTGCACATTATATGTAAACCATTTCGATATAATAAATGGTGTTATGACATGTGTTATGTAAGAGGAGACAATCCCAGTCTTTGCTTCGTCGCCGTGTCCGATTTTCTTTGCCTCGTCATGTATCCCTGGTTAAAGAAAAATAATCAGAAAAGGATAATCTTGGTTTGTTAAAGCAGATTTTTACAGCGTACAAGGGAGTTAAAAACCTTGAAGATAACACTCGCTAATAGAGAAATCACAGGCAAATGGTAGAAATCCCTCAGCGGTTTAGCAGCACATAAAAGATGACTGGTGGAAATACAGAGAAACATCATGGGGGATTGAAAAGTGAACAACCATAACTCATTGACTTAAATAACATTTTAGTATCCAAGTAAAAAATAAAAAATGAATGAAAAAAGTCATGCAGATGTCCGCTACAACTGTGAAAATAATAATAAATCAGTTTGCAAAAAATCCTGTCACCCGAGTACAACCGAGTAAGCGCACCTTAAGTTGACTTAAATACTTTTTTGTGAACATAACTATTTTTAAAACGTAAAAAAAAAACAGTAGTTTGCCGGCCCACACAAGTGCTTTGTTCAGACGCAGGCCTTCTCTGCGTTTACGCCGGGTGATGGATGTATTTAGCAGGTGCTGTCACCCGTTTGGATCCCGAGTTTCGCGGCGTATAAACAGGCAGAAGAAACACACTCGCACCTCTTCGCGCCAACAGAGCACAAGACCACACAAACTCTATTTACACCTCGCATTTCTTTCTTGCGTAAGCACACCGCTCGCGCTGTTTTCTGTACTGCTCTACAGTGTCTTTTGGGAGAACGGAGATATTTCAGATCCCTCCCCTCTTCCTCCTCCTCCTCCTCCTCCTCCTCCTCCTCCTCCTCCTCCTCCTCTCTCTCCTGCACTAATTGAGTGATTCAGAGCAGGGCTCAGACACGCCGCCCCTGCGACTCTATCTGACTGCAATATTATCGGAGTGGCTGTCAGACGAGGGTCCAGAGCGGCTTGGGAGGAATGCAGCAACAGACCCTCTGCTGCACACTGCAGACCCTCCTCCTCCACCCCCCTAAAAAAGCCCCTAAACACCCCCCCCCCCCCCCCCCCCCTTCCTTCCCCACCAACCACCACAGGCCAATCAGTCAACAGGACCCCAGGGGCCATTTTCAAAAACAATCACTCTCTCTAAGTAGTCAAGAGGTGCCAGGGCTAATTATAAACAAACTATTGATGTTCCAGCGAAGGATTGTGCCAGTGCAGAAAGTGTGTGTGTGTGTGTGTGTGCGTGCACGTGTGAGTGTGCGCGTCAGGGTCAGAGTGAGTGTTCTGGGTGAGAGAGCGTCCAATTGGCCGTTTTACAGACCCTATCCGGGGGGGCGTGAAGATGGCTGCGCGCTCCCGATGACAAGTGCTCGGATTATTTGGGGGTAAAAAAACAGAAAGAAGCTAAAAATGAGTAAAATAAACGGCCACAGTACGTATCCTCAGTGCAACATTTTGCGCTCTTCACCCCATACTCGAGAAAACACAGTGTTTGTTATTAAAAAAAGAAAAAAAAGAAAAAGTGCTCGGGACAACTATTTGAAAGGTTAAAAAAGAATTACACATTCAGAAGTAACAGACACAGTAGGCTAAAAATACCGGGGTCCTGGTCCCACTTATGCGAGCAAACATACTTTTCAGGCTACCCACAATCCTCTGCGCAGCGGATGTATGAGCAAGAGGTTCAAAGTTCAAGTTGCAGCGGTATGAGGAAGTAGTACGACCCAATTAAATGTTGTCCGCATGCTACCGTGTGCACTTCCAGGCAACTGCAGTGTGTGCTGAAGGCAGAGAGGAAATGCATGCGAGGCCGTGTCAGAGTCTAACGGCTCTGAGTGGCTGCACACCAGGCGCGGCGCTTTGCATATAACGCCATCTTTAAAATGGCCGCGCTGTAGCTGAGTGGGGATGTGGTGCAGGTGCGTTGTGTGTAGCGTGCGCTGTCGTGGTTATGAGTTAGTGATCAGCTGAGGCTGCTTGGTTTTTTAGTCATTTGGTCATTAAACTTTCAATTAAATTAAAAACATTAGACAAGATGAATTTTGAATTTTCATGTTGATAACACCAGATGAAAACTAAAGGGATTGTTTTCAGGAAGGGGAACATCAACTATCATCAAGACTTTATCATTTACAAGGCGTGGAGAAGTATATGTACACATATATATATATATATATATATACACTCATGGTAGCAGAAGAGGAAAAGTCTGTGTCACTATATTCATCCTCTGTGTACTTTTTAATGTTTGGATCCGTAGTTGTTCAGATATTTCAGTCCGGCCCAAAATGGCGGCAAACTGATGCTGGTTCCCCCCCAAAAAAGCTTTGCCTAAATAATACCAAGAACTACTACTTAAACCAAAAACCCTCATGCCTCAGGTCATTAACCTTCAGAGTGACGCCCAGCGATTTTGTTTCCCCGCCGCGCGTCAGCCACTTTAAACTAAATGTACTCGGGTGTAAACCGTGCGATAAGGCGCTCGCTCGCTGCTCTGCGCCGTGTGACGGAGACGGAGAGCGGAGTGACAGACGCTCCGCAGGGCCGCGCAGTTCCATCCTCCTCCGGTTAGAACGACAGGCTTTTTTTTCCCAGGAGCTACCCCCACTTTGACACGTGGTCGGATGCAAAAAGGCGGGGGGGGGGGGGGGGGGGGGGGCCGTATTTCTTTCCTTTAAGTGATGAGCAAAGGAAAACACGGAGCCTGACGCTCGGGTGCGGAGGTGTGTGGGAGCAGGAGGCCGCCGCGTTACTGACTCACTGCAAACGGGAACGCAGTAAGAGTTGGAGGCGAGGAATCCAGGGGCAGGGGCCTTCCCCCTCGTCCTTCCATCCTCTCGTCCTTTCTTGACCCTACAACATCTCTCTCTCTCTCTCTCTCTCTCTGCCGAAGCCATGTTTTCAGTCTCGAGTCTCACAGAGGCAGCAGCCAAACTTGGGAGGACTGGATCAAGTGGGAGACGGAGAGTGGCGGTGTTCAAGGGAGTGGGGGAGGAGGTGAGGGAGAGGAAGGGGGGGGGGGGAGTTGTCTCGAGTCTCAAACATTTAATGGCCGAGAGAAGACGGCGACAGTTTGTCTCTAAAGGATGCGAGTGTGAATCTGCGTGGTCTTGTGTGTGTGTGTGTGTGTGTGTGTGTGTGTGTGTGTGTGTGTGTGTGTGTGTGTGTGTGTGTTCAGCGTATCGCTGAAGGTTGGTAACAGGTCGGCCAAAAAGAGCTGGGAGCAGCTCCCTCCCCTGAACGCCCTCTGCAGAACACCTTCTGCAGAAGGGTTAAATAAATGTTAGTGATGTGATAACCAGCCTGTTTATTGAGGGGCCTCCGCCAGGACAGCTAGAAGGCCTGCTTGAGTTTCCTCTTTGATGATGTCATACCGCCAGTGCGCCCGGCCAGGCGCCCCTCTCTATCTGTTCCTTTTTTTTTTTTTTTTTTTTCATAGAGTGACGGCATCGTGCGAAAAATAAATCGTCGAAGCGTTCAACGAATGAACGTGGGAGGGTTCATTTCTTTTCGCACTGAATGAAATGAATTGAAAGCACAAATCCACAAATCCTCTTCAGCGTAGGCGTCAGATGACGCAACCGACACCCGGGAAGTGTCCGGTTTTGGCGGAAACCGGTGTGAGAATTGTGGCGTGAGTGTAATTTGTCACTTGACTTCGTCTACATTCCAAGGCAGGAACCTCCTCATCTCGCCGAATGAGCCACGAGTCAGCCGGCTGGTTTCTTCTGTGTTCGAACAAATCAGTGTGTGGTTTCCTATTCTTCATGTGTGAAGAATGGCAGGAATTGAACTTTAGGAACAAAGTGAAACCAGCATGTTTCAGCTGTTTAAGCCCCGCTGAAACAATAAAAAAAGGCCTAGGACTAAATGCAGTTTTAATGGGAAAAAAAGAGTTTGCCGTCCAAGGTTTTTTCTCCAAAACATAATTAAAAAGGAGTCAGAGAGCGAAAAGAAACGCCGATAAGACCAAATACTGGTCTTGGTTCAAACCTACAGGAGACTCACCTACAACCTGACAACATAGAACAATGGACGGCGTTCACCTGATACCACTAATAAAATGACTTCCCGCCGGGCTCCGTTATTAAATTAGACCAAACTCCAGACATTTCTAAAGAAACGCAACATGAATTCACCCCTCTTAAAAAGGCCCCCACCCATGCCGATTTGGCGTCCCCGCATGTCTTCACTTTCTCCTCCTTTTTCCTGTTTCCCAGTGCGGCGCTCCGAGGGGCGAGGCGCCGGAGGTGAGTTTCAGTTCAAAGTTGAAAAGGCCACCGCTGGAAAACTCTGGCAGGTGTTCAAGAAGTGCGGCGCATTTATGATAACACTCACAGTTGATTTGGTGCTCTAGAACACTGGCTGTGGATTTAGTGTAACTGAAAGGAGAGGGGGAGGGAGGGGGGCGGCGGGGGGAGGAGAGGGGGGGAGGGAAGTGTCTGCCGTCAAGGTCGGGGACTCCTTTGCTTGACTTACGTGGAGGCGACAAAGCCGCACAGAGAAGCCGGCACAGAGAAGCCGGCGCAAACAACACGCGGTATCTGTGCTTGGATTGTGCAATGTAAGTGAAAGCCTGACCTCGTAACTGCTTAGTGTTAATAGTGCAGGAATTTACTGGAATTTTGTTTTCATAAATGAGGACAGGAAAGGGTAACAGTGGAGGCATAAATCAAGTTTTTTTTTTTTTCTCTCTCTTTTTTTTTTTTTTCCTCTCCTCTAAGAATAAGTGAGCGCACAAGTATAACAATAAACATATCGGGCAGAGAGTGATGTCGGATGGGCCTGACTGAGGGCACGTAGTTAGGGGTCCGCCGACGGGGCCGGTGCCAGCGTTGGGCACCGACTCTTCCCACAATTCCCACATTATTTGGGGGGCGGAGCAGGAAGAAATGACAGACGTAATTTCCCCGGGATCAAACATTGTGGCCTGGTACATTAACGCGGCCCGATGCAATCTGTGCACTTGAATGTGCTGAAATTGGGAACTATTTCGAGGGATTTCCTCTCTTTGGGGCAGCAAAGGGAAGATTGGTTTAATTAAAGAGAGAAAAACAGGAAGTTTTAAAGTCACGTCGATAATGAATTGGTCGCCTCAGCCAAAGGGTCTGCGTGGTTCAGGGGAGCATGAGGAAGTAGCTCTGTTGTTGTGCTCAGTCACCGGGTTCACATGGGACCTCATTCGGTCTGTTGCTACTGGGGATGTTTTCAAAAGGAAAACTACACATTATTATAACTTGGCTCTTATTTCGGCAGGTCCGGCCATCGGTTAAAAGGTATTCGCTGACGTCTCGGAATGCGACACAACGTTAAAAGTAGGTGCGAGGGGGCAACAACCCACGAGCCAGCCGTCAGACAATCGCAGAACGTGAAAACCAGCTTGCATGAGGTGAAAAAATAATAAACTCAACGTAAAAGTGAGCTGGTTTGTAGCGTCGCCAATCACCCCTAATTGCACAGGAAACCCGTCGGTGTGAACCCGTAACCCCTCAGGAAACGCGTCACAGAGAGCTGCAGCCAGTCTGTAGAAAACAGATAAAACATGCAAAGGTGGTGGGGGAGGGGTTTTCTTTAAACTGATGCGGTTATAATTAAATCAGAAACGTATAACACAACCGTCGTTGAAAAGTCAGCCTACCTTCATTTTAAACACAGCAACTGCTCTAATCAATACAAAAAATATGGAAGACTTGCAGTATGTGAACCTCGCTCCGATATATATATATAAACATTAACCTTAATGAATATTTTTTTTTTACGATTGAATAATTAAGTTTGTTGACTAATATACCAACTATTCAACACTCTTAATCACAGACAGACAATCTGAAACATTCGTTGTGAAAGAAAACACGGCGCCGATTTAAGGACAGCTAGCTTGTAAACATGCTAGCTCGTTAGCGGCGGCCTGGTGCTAGCACGACTACGTGGGAGTCGCACGGCCGTGCGCTTTGGCAGAGGTTTGCAAAGGGCGGTTTGGTTTGGGTTCACCTTCTAACCTAAATAAGTTGACCAACTTGGGTGTTTATGCACCTTTTTTATTTACAACTACTCCGGGGAGTGTCGTGCCATCGTATCAGATAGTCTTCCTCTAAGATGTTGGCTTTGCGTTTTATCTAAACGCCGTATGTTAAACATGAAACACAGTGTGTGAAGTGAATAAAGCTCCACTTCGATGCCTGCTGCGATTTTAATGAGCAGCTGTCTCCCCCGGTTTGTTGAGCCTGCGATGCGTCAGGCCTGTCATTTTATTTTGAGATGCTCATTTGGTTTATCGGGAGTGTTCGTGAGAGGGTCTCAGCAGGCGGCAGAGGCTCGTCTCTCAAGCCGCTGCGTCCTGCGCGGCTGCTATCTTGAGGCTCTGGATGAAAATGGATTCGGTTTTAAGTTCTTCAACGGGGCCAAATGGTGTTTACACAAGCATACCTCACTGTGAAGTCCCGGCGTCTCAGAGGGCCGCGTTGCAGCCCCGGGGCAGAAAAATCCCACCGACCGTCGCAGCTCTCGGTTGACCCGAATGACTATAAAGCGATGACTCAATGCAGATTCTGTGGAAAAGCCGGAGACGCCGAGGTCTGGATCAAGTCAGGAAGGCACCGTTTCCCCTCCGCACCTCTTCATCCAAGTCAAACACAGACACACAAACACAACGTACATCCCAAAAGAATATTCCGTCAGACGGCCTGTTGTTTTTGTCCTTTTCACACCAGGCCTGAACAATACAGATGACGACAACGGTCCGTACTTTTACACGAAGTGGGATCAAAAGGATATTCCTCATCTCTTAAAATGAACCCAGTTCCGTCCCCTCGCAATCACGACTGACTCGCGGTCCTGAATCACCAGGTGAGAACTTGCTCTCCCCGTCGACGTGATGATTAGCGCGTTGCTTGTTGACGTGTACGTTGAATTGATTAAAGCTGCGCTGCGATTTCTCTGTTTTGTTTTCAAAGGCCGGCGCTCTGACAGAAATACTCGGGGAAGTATTGCGTTTGGCGGCGAGCTCGGGTTCCCATGCACGAGAGCGCCGCAGCTAATTCAAAACGCCTTGGACACAAGGCTGACTGTCGGGCCGCTAGGAGAGGAGAGATAGCTGTAACCTTGCACTGAACTCCGAAGAATCCTCCGCGTAGCAGCAGAAAATACTCAGATGAGTTACGTGATTTAGAGAGGCGGACTTTCAAAGCACAGAGACCCTTCAGGCAAAACGGCTGATTAAACTTCCTTCAGAAATTCTAAGAGCTATTAACTGAAAACAAATAAATGGTATTGTGTATTGTGTTGTTGTATTGTTTGTTTATAGAATATTTCATACCGAATACAGATGTTACAAGAATACAAAAGAATACAAAACACTTTCTCCGTTCAACTGGTTGGAATCAAAACTTTAATATAATGTCAAAACCTCTGCGAGTGAACATACAAGATGGCTGTTCTACCATTCAGCCCCCCTAAGAGACATACATCTATATTTATTTAAAACATTACTGGGCTGCTTCACTGATGGGCCTAAGTAATCAACTAATATATACCTCATCCTGTAAAAATATTACACAACAATGAAAATGTGTGGGGACAAACATATGTACATGAGAAAAGCAAAGGTACAAAATGTGTTGAATATCTTCTACGAGGGGAAAGAAGAATTTGTTTGGTCCGCTCTTTATTTGAATTTAAAAAGAGTAAATGATTTATCACCGAACCCGAGGTGCCTCCACACACTGGCCCTCATTCAAAAGCAAACTGTCTGCAACGTCGCCTACAACAATGACCTCGTGTTTGTCGCCTGTTTGGCACAAAGTTCCCTGCAGTCTGCAACTTCAGGAGGAACAACAGGCTGAACAAACACAAAACGCGGGCAGCTTTTTCACAGTCAGGCCGTTCGCAGTCCCAATGTTTGCATATCAGAGTGCAGCTTTATTTGCCATATAAAATATTCAGCGTTTCCACACACACACACATGCGTGTGCTACTTCTCTGCAGCATCGTGTCCTCATGACTGACGGATGGAGGGGACACGTGTCCCCCCGAAGCTCCGTCAACCGAAGAACTGTGATAAACAATATGGAGGATGGTCACCTTTCAAAGCCAAACATTCACCCGTCTCCTCACCTTGTCGTCATTGTGCTGTTGTTCCGCTTAGTTTATTGGGGGGCAGCGGGGAATGTGGAACATCCCACGTTCCACGTATACAGTTCTAAGGCCCCCCGTGTTGTGTTTATCGCCGTGGGTCGTTGTTGTCTCTGTCGTAGTGGGAGATACAGAGAAAACACTCCATATTACATCTGAAAAATTTGGATTCCACATCTACATCTCATGACAACCTACAGTGAATGTGCCATTCCAGTACGCCAGTTTACTGTAGATGCAAACAAACCGACCTTACTAGGTGACAGATGAGGTTCTGAACTTAATGTGACGAATCCATGCATTTTAAGCAACATCCGAACTGCTCTCTTTTAGGTTTAAGCACCGTAGGTTCTGATCACTACTTATTATCATTATAAAATCCTTCTTTTGTCTTTTCCTCCCATCATCAGCCCCCCCCTCCCCCTTTGTGCAACAAACTTCCTGTGAGCTTTGTGGGATATATTTACGGCAGGGGGCGTTTATTCTTTCGGCATTGCACATGTTTGCTAGGTGAGAAGGCAAAATGCTTGTGTGCACACAGCTTTGGCTTTCCACGAATCTGACAAAGCAAATAAATCACAGAACAAAATTGATTTCTTTATATGCACAAACTCGCTCTCTACTTGGGATCTCCTGATGGAGTTCAGTGTGTTCTTTCTCTCTCTCTCTCTCTCTCTCACACACACACAGAATGCGCCCTGGTGTCCGTCGAGGAAACCCAGAAGGGCTGAGTCAGAGATCCCATCTCTTCCGGAGGCTGCTGTCCCTTTGAAAGGCAACGTGGAAAAGATCAGCGGGCGTCTCCTGAGGAAGCCACAAGTCCGACCTGCCGCTGCCGCTGCCGCTGCTGCCGCTGCCGCTGCCGCTGCTGCCCCGTGGCCCTGCAGGCCCCTGCTGTCTGTCGCTGCCGCCGGATTGGCTCGTTCTGTTTACTTTGGGAGGACTTTCAACCCCGCGCAGCCATCGACGTCTCTGTATTTTCCCCTCTCTCGGTCCTGTCTGCGTCTATTTGTCTTCTCCCCTCCCTTCTTCCCAGCTTCTGCTCACGTGTCGAAGCTGCTGCCCCCGTGTGTGACGTTACACACCGGCTTCGCGGTTGGCGGCCGCACACGCTCGCCGTTGGAATCCCTCCGTGCGAAGGCGGCGGTGGTTGACGTGACCCCTCGGCTCACGCGAAACATCCATCCGCATGAGAATTCAGGGAGTGTTTCGAGCGCTTGTTGTGTTTGCATTGCCTCCCTCGCAGCACCATGGATACCAGTCAGACAGTGCCACGGCGGAGCCGCCTCGTAAATTCAGGAAGCGCCTTCGTGTTATGAGTTCAACGCCAGTTTGCATTTACATATCTGGAGGCGGTGCCGTCATTTATCTGCGTGGAAGCTCAAGGACCCCCGGTGCACGACCTGGTTTGTGTTTTTCACACAACACAATGTTTATAACACAAACTCGACACTTTTAACACATCGTAGGGGGATAGAACGATTGATGGGTGATCTCTGCGCAGAAGAAATGGCAGCGGCTGCGTCCTTCTTGCAACGTGTCGAACAAGTTGGAAGAAAACAGGCGGCGATCACAATGTCCGTCCTCAAACTGTGGATGTGGATGTTGTTGCCGTGTAGCACATTCCTCCACACTCAATAAACTCAGCTGAATCAATGTGTCAAAGAGCAGACGGATAACGCTAAGCTCAGACGTAAATCTTAACCATCTTTAAAATCTTTTCATGTGGTATCACTCACAGGCCATATTCGTACGGTACAGTAAACATTGTGACAGGTACTTTGAGCCGCTGGTTCAAGAGGACAAAGGAAAGTGGATGGTGCTTTAAGCTTAAAAAAAGAAAAGACTCTTAAGTAGAAAAGCTGTCCAGAAGAAAAAAAGGTTCTCTTTAATGAAACATAAGAAGGAGAACGTGGAGACAAACAGGCCCGACAAGGCTAAAAATCGAAATTTGCAAGAATCATTTTTGGTTTAAGATACATCTTTTTTTTTTTATAGATTTCATTCCCTCGCAATCATAAAAACTTTTTCTTTTCCGTCGGGGAGAAATAGGGAGTTAGAACATGGCCTCTCACAAAGGTATGCCAGAGTAATACCAATTAAATGCAAGAACTTTTTTATGCTCCACAGCTTGAAAATACTGATTTTTCTCTAAAACACCGGGTAACTGTAAGGTAATTTGCACCAGAACAATTTATTCCACTGAAATTAAAAAAAAAAAACACAATTTCTTGTAAAAAATAAAACAACAGCCAAAGAAATTATGCTAAAATAAACATGGTTCTTCAATAAAATAAATTAGTCCAGCTGAATGAACGGCATTCCCGTTTTGGATGAAGCAAGTTGTGAAATAAAAGGTGAGAAATAACCCTCCATAGTTTCCCATGTAACTGATCAGATTGACTTGAGGTCACCCAGTGATTGTGTTCTGGCCTAAAAGCCTTTTTGAGTCTCGGCCCACACCGCTAGTGGAGGAAAAAGGAGACAAACTGTGTGGAAATTCAAACATTACCTCCTGAATTTCCATTTTTTCACCCGTGCAGCGTTGAATTCAGAATCTGTACCACATGGAATGCACGTTCTTTTGAAAACAACACGTTGTTATACATATAACTCGCTTGATTCTGTCGTTCCCTTTTTTTCAGTTATCGACTCATTAAGTTAAAAACCACTTGGCCATTTCCTTTAATCCTCACAGGGTCGAGTCAAAGTCGTCACACAAAAACATGTTTTTTATACGGAGACGTTCTGCTTTCTGTCTCACTTTGGTGTGAAACGACCAACATTGTACAAGTACACATTTCACAGTGAGTCAGGTCTTCTTTTGCAGTTTATATGTATTGTAACATAAAGGTCAGTAGGCCACAGCTAATCCCGATGTGCTCACGAGCCATCCAACTGCTTCACATGTACAATGGTTTTTGTAGTACCTTAATTCTACCCAATCAGAGTTGACACAGAGTTTGATTATCTGCATTACATCAGTAAATAATTAAACAAAACCACTATATGACACAGTCATTTATACCCTGTTTAAACCAAACTAGTTTCAGTCAAATACAGTAAGAGCTTTCAGTGGAAAACGTGCAGATTCAACACTACTGTATTAAAAACAACCAGAAAAAACAAACAGAAAAGAAGACATCAGAAGGGTTTAACTTCTACTCTATATTGATATCTTTATTAACAATCATAGCCATGTTTTCAACAATGGAAGATTTATAAATACGTTTCTCTTGTGATTCATAAAGGTTGTCTTGGCACTTGTGGCATGATTCCAGTTGTGGAAAGCAAACAAAAAAAATAATAATCTAAATGTCCTTACAGAATATAGCGCTTTATGAAGCAGTGATGTCCAATCAACAGCTTTTTCTTCGGAGAGAGAATCCATTATATACATGATGACTTTTTTTTTTTCTTTTTATTTTTTTAAAGGAGACCTGGTTTTGTGCCACGGTTGATGGGATGAGACATTGAGTGCACGGCAGGTCCAGAAACCATCCAAAGCAGGCCCCATGATTGACAATCACGTGGGGGCAACAAGATCCTGGAGACCAATCCCATCTATTCCACGCTCAGTTCAAGCCAGCAGTGGGACTGAAGGTCGCCCTCACCCTTCTCCTCGCCCCTCCTCCCCCCACCACCACACTCCCCTTGTCCCACACCGGCCGCGGCGCCGAGGAAGCTCCCACGCTGCATAGCGTCCCGACGGAGGGTCCAGGGATTTAGATGTTCAAGCTAAGGCCATCGGGCACCAGGGTTCGACCCTCACGGACGCTACATCTGACGGCTGGGAATGACCCACGCTGGTGTACAGGCTGTCCTGTCCCGGGTACTTCACCGCAGGCCCGGCCCCTTCCCCTGAGCCGGACAGCACCGACGAACTGACCTGCAGCACCCAAGCAAACGGGAATTGTTAAGGCTTTTGGACCGAGACACAGAAAAAGCTTTAGCTCAGAGCTGATCTCACTTGTATCTCAGGTGTAACTGTGGTAAAAGACACGTGTGCACAAATAATAAACTATTTTAATTCACATTTTTCAAAAAGAAAACTAAATCTAAAACTGATAACATGAATAAAGACATGTCTTACCCCTGACACCTGTCCCGTGGGAGAGCTGGTTTTCGAGCAGTCTTCAGAATTTGAGGAGGAGGTGGATGTGGGAGTCATAGAGACAGAGTTGTTATTTCCTAAAAAAATATATATGTAAAGTATATTGTTGAGATCAAATTGTTTTAAAACAACAACAACTTTTTGATGATAATTGCGCACAATAAAAATGATGAATGTTTCTCGGTGACTCACCAGAGGATCCCTTCGTTTTACTCAAGGTCTTGGGTTTTCTTTTTCTCGTCTGGATTCCCTCTTTCTTCATGGCGAGCGGCCGAGGCACCTGCGTACATCGAGTACATCGAGTTCAGAAAGCAATTCTCGATTTTGGATTCGCGATGCGTCGATCCGTCCAACGTGGGCACGCGGCGCGCCTGAGATAAACGGGCCCGTGAACGCGCGGACTCACCCCGTGCAGTTTGGTGTAGAGGCCGCACGCGTTACACACGGGTTCTCCCTCCGCGTTCCGGCGCCACAAAGTAGTCGTGCTGGTTTGACAGTTCGCGCAGGACAGGCCGATTCTTCTGGAGGTCGACTGGAGACAAAAAAAAAAAGAAACCGGAACGTTGAATGCATGATCATGATCGTTTTACCTGCAGCAGATATGATGGTGATTAATGGAGGCTGGAAGAAAATGTATATTTCAAGTGAAAGTCACTCTCCGGCTAACTGAACAACACGTCGGCCATTCACGCCCTATTTCCCAACAATAATACGGGTCCTGTAATGGTCTCCAATCAACGGCCATTTAGCCATTAACAGGATGTTTATTTCTAAGGAGTGACTTCAGATTCCGCGTAAAAACTGTGCGTAATGCGCGCAACGGCACCAGGAAAAGCTTCGCCCCGATTGTCCTTCACTGATATTCGATTAGCCAAATACGACTTGATTAATTATGTTACAATTATGCGGGGTTTTACTCCACTCAAATCAATGCCACATTTACGAATAGAAAATCTTGCAAACCTGCATTTCCTAAATTGCTGTGATTGCTGGCGGGCGATTTATATTTTGTTAATTTGTAAAAAAAAAAAAAAAAAATGTAAAGGCGTATTAGCCTACATGCATGAGACTAAAATGATTAGAGTGGGGGTGGGGGGCTTGATGAATGGCAAAACGTGTATTTTCTCATTTGCACATGGATGTCACCGTGGACGGACTTTTAGGGTGGACATTGAGCGTTTGAGTGGCCCCTCGCTTACCGTCCGTTTCTGCGGTTTAATCAATGGCCGACTGAGCCCATTCATTTTGCTGTAGAGGCCGCAGGCGTTGCAGAGAAAGTGGCCCGTGCCGTCGCGCCTCCACAGCGGCGTGGAGATGGAGCCACAGTTCACGCACTCTCTGCTCTCCCCCATGTCGTCGAGAATGTCTGAAACTAACACCAAAAAAAAAACAAGAGACTTTAGTCAGCAACGCAAAACCGTATAACATTATGGAGGACTTTGGATTCTAGGTTGAAACCAATTAGATGCGATCTTATCCATCCATTTCTTTGTGTTAAAACTGTTTACCACGTGTGTAATATTTTACAGTTACACATATTTTGGCCAACCATTTTTCTGGATTTTCTGGCAGAATTAAGTCCAATTTAACTGGTGGTCATTTATAAAACACACTTCTGGCTGGTTTGATTCCTGTTTTTTTTTTTTTTATTAAGCTGAGGCCTTCACGGAGATCAGCGTTGGCTCGAATTGGAGTTTCGATGCTTTGCCGAAAGGCGCATCAGCATTTGCATGCCCGATTAAAGGAATGCACTCATCGTCTTTGTCCCAGACTGTGAACATGAAAAAAAACCATCCCATCGTGACCGTTTCTGCTTTGCATTCTCTCTCCGGCATTTCGCCGCTCTCACCTCCGTTCGGTCCTCGAATCAACGGCGCTCTGCTCTGCAAGGTGTGCAGCATCGTGTTGTCGAACGGCCCTCCGGTCCAAGGCGAGGGGAGCTGGGACAGCTGCGGCGCGACATACGGAGAGTACGGATTCGCGTAGGTTCCACCGAGGGACCGAGGCAGACCGTACTGGTCTCTGCCGCTCACGTTCAGCGTGTTCCCGTAGCCGGCGTCCCGGGGCGTCCCGTTGTTCATGGGCGGGCTCGGAGGGTAGTGGAACCGACTAGAGGCGTGCGGGCTCCCGGTACTGTATGACGGGCTCTCCGGGGCCGACTGAGACCACACCGAGTGGCTGGAGACGGCGTGGCTGGGCTGCGCCGAGCCGCCGGCCTGCAGGTAGGACAGGCTGGGGATCATGGGGCCCACCCGGGAGCTGGGGACGTACACGGGGGAGTTGGGGTTGGAGTGCATATAACCGCCGGAGGAGGAATCGTATCCAGTCTGGCTCTGGGCCGCGGCGATGGCCAGCGTTTGGTACATGTCGCTCGGGTCCACCAGCAAGCTGGGCTTGTGCGCGCCGCCGGCGAGGACGAGCTTGCTGCCCTGGTCTAAATCCGTAAAGAGCGGAATGTCCTCGGCGTGGCTCAGGGTGTTGCTATGGTGTCCGAAGTGAACGTAGGAGTGTAGCGACCTGCCGTCGGAGCGGCGGTGCCCCAGAGCGTCGAGGTCGATCGGAGGTGTCCTCAGCTCGTCCGAGGTGGGACCGTCCCTCCTGCTGTCCCCGGACAGGTAGCTGTGCTCAGCCGGCGAGCCTGGGCTGCTGGATACTTCTCGCTTGACCATGGACCAGCAGTTTTCGCCCAGGTCCATCCAGGAGCCCTTTCCATACACCGTAGGGTAAATAAAAATCGTGACGGAGTAGTCTACCCTGGAACAGATCAATTAAAAAAATAAAATAAGAATTGGAGCAGATTTTAGGAAATCAGAAGAGAATAAGCTTCACTTGAAAAGAAACCCGGAATTGGAAATTGTTTTCGGGGAACACATCTAGATAAAAAAGAAAGAAATAAAAAACCCTCGCCATTAGTTTCCGGGAAAAGGTCCTGCTCGGTCGCACAGCTCGCTTTCATCTTTAAAGTAGCGGCCCACATTCCGGCAACGGAAATTCAAAATAAAAAAAAAAAACACGCCGTGGATGCGACTATTCCTCCTTGCGGCTGCGTTTCACCTGTAAACCCCCAACGAAAGCCGCCCCAACCCAACCCAACCACGCGCAGTGACCACCGCGCTCCCACCGAGCGCTCCAAGAGGCGCCGTCCATGTCAAATCTCTGTCCTCCCACATACCACACGCACACACACACGCACGCACACACGCATAGCAGATAGGAAACAAAACGCAATATGTCTTCACAGCAAAAGAGATAACCGTTTGATAAGACCCCCTCCCCCCCCCCCCAAAAAAAAAACGATAAGAGCGGGCGGGCGGGCTGGAGCGATAAAAGAATACCCCGAAATGAAGGCTGAGGTTCCTGCGCCGCTCGCCGCCAGATGTTTAGTTTGGCACGAAGGAAGAAAAGACAGCGAGAGAGAGAGAGGGTGAGAGAGGAGGGTGGGGGGGAAGAAGAAGAAGAAGAAGAAGAGGAGACGTTGGTCGCTTTCCACCACATACCTGCTAGTTATGTGCCATAGGTCGCACGAAGTTTCCTACTAGTGAGCCGCTGCTTCTCCTGCGAGTACTGGGAAACGCTGTGGCGGTCTGACGAGGTTTATGAGAGGAGGCGCCTCCGGAGGCTGCGGCCGCGGGAGGCGGACCAATCATGTGCGGCGCGAGCGGCTCGGAGCGCGATGGGGGTGCCAGCCTTTAAACTCCTCCAATCAATCACACGGAGAAAAAGCGAGAGAGGAGGGTGAGAGGAGTGCTTTTTTTTTTTTTTTTTTTTTTTTGAGATGAGGTCTGAAATGAAATATAATAATCTGCACAAATGCAAGCAGGTTCCAGAGGGCTTTGCTACAATGTGCTTCTGACCGAGATGGAGCATCCTTTCTTACTTGTTTTGTTTGTATTTAATGACATATTATATTTGTATTTCATATTCCAGTATGTCTTTTTGACGGCGTTGATTTAAATCACTTTGTGAAATTTATTCAAACCTTTTTGTTGATAAGAAAGATAAAATGTATCTACATTAAGTATATTTTAAATGTATTCTTTATTATTTTACCGAGGTAAATTTTTACATTTTACTTCCTTTAACGTACTTTTTTACATATTTTACTAAATATTGCACTATTTACTGCACTGTAATTATGGGAAACTAACTTTACCTAATGAGATTTACACGACAATCACATGGTCGGTTGATTTTCCAACAATGTAAGTATTATCCCACAATAAAACTAAATGGAATCAAAATTAGTCCAATTTTTTCGTTAATGGACATTTAACAATAACCGAATTATTTATATAAAATATATAACAGCATAACACAGTGGCTTTTGCGTCATAATATCTTTTTTATGACGATTTTTTTTACCCTGTTCTTTTTTACTACTTAAATACGTCTTCCACTATTTACTGATTATTAAAAAAATACATACAATTTTTTATCGAAATTAACATAAGCTTTTAATGAATATATTTCACCTTTTCTTAACGGGACAACTCAAGGTTCATTTACACGTATTTTTGTGCTTCATTCTTTCCAGGCTGCCGGTCTGCCGTTCACTGAAGGTCTCTGTTTATTCTGCACGTTCACCGCGGTGATCAACAAATCCCCTCCTAATTAGTTTATTTAAGTCAGACGCTTTCATCGGGGACGGAATGGATCGAGCTGCGCAGCGGCACAAACTGAAACCCGCGATGATTCGTTCAGCCGCAATATACATCTCGGGGTGAGTGAAGTGATCAAAAGTAGAGAGGTGTCAATCGAATCATTCACTCATTTACAGCTCGTCCTCGTGCGCGCTCATCACCGAGGTTAACCAATAGGACCCCGGTTCATCACACTCTCTGCCATCGGGCAGGTATTTGTGTCTGTTTACTTTCAGTCTGCATTGCAGATAGCTGAGCTGAGCTCATCTCCACTATTGAGTAACGCTACTGCAAATACTACCTTTTGCTGATATTAATACCGCTGCTATCACTTCTTACCGTTTCCTATTCTTAAAAAAAACCGAGACAGCCGCACTCACTGCAGACTGGAGGCCTCTCGACTCTTCATCGTACAGTATTCCTAAACATCATTATCAAAACCCTCTTTTTTAAAATTCCTATTATTATTATTATTATTAGAAAATCACTACTACACATATCACACTGTCGCGGTCAATAATAATATTCTTACTTCTTGTATTGTTATACAAGAATTATTACCTATTATTACCTAATACTAATAAGTAGAATATTTATTTTTCTAGTTGTGCTTATTAATTACTGAGAGCTCATTAAGAAAACGCAGCATTGATTCACCTTAAATGTTTAGGCCTTCACCACAGTGGCCACTAGTTCCGAGGCTGCTTGGAGTGTCTGCACTGAGATAGTAAATGGCCTGTGGCTCTGACGTGGGGGGAATGGAGCTCAACAGAAGATCTGATTAGACCGCTTAGCTTACCTAAATTCCGTTTCGGGGATATATTTATATATTGTTATATTTACGCACGAGGACGTGCTGTCACGCAGGTCTTCAGTCTTCATGTCTGCTCTCAGACGTAAACTCAGGACCAACGCGCGCGCACCGGGTGACAGCCAGAGACATTTTGGAGATGGGATTTTATCGGAGGGAGTAACCCGACCAGCGCGCTACTGTCTCCCGTCCCATCGTCTCCGCGAGCAGTTGTCAGGGAGGTGCGAGAATACAGAATCCTGTTGTTTTTTCTTCTCCTCTTCCCCCCCCCTCTCCCCCCTTTCCCTGACCTCCACCTTCTAACATCTTCTCTCGAGTTGATGAACGAGGTGTTGTTCGCAGTGATGTCAAAGTGTGCGGCTCTGACACACGCAGCCGCTGAGGAGACGTGGCACGACGCCGCCCTGTCTCCACGTTTATCCGCGGACGGTCAAACAGTGCTCGAGTCAGCCGCAGGCCTCTAATCCGATTATCCTTCCCGTCAATTCACAGCGAAAACGCGTATTTCCTTATTGGAGACGCGGCTTGCAATAATAATGACAATGTGAATACCAATAATCATCAAACTAAAAGTATTGGTTAAATGTTCATTTATTTTGTATTAATAATAACCCTGGGTGTTATGTCAAATTGTAGCAATATTAGTTTCGTAAAAAAAAAACACAAAAAAACAATACTACTGCATCTAATAATAATTGCATCAAATGTGCATGTTAAGCCTCTGTTTCCATGCGTAATAATATGTGCGTTGTTTTTAACCCACGGCCACGGGTTTATCTGAATCATGTGTGTTTCTTGCAGGAGGTGCGCAGTCTAATGGTCGACCCTCTCCAGGTGTCAGTGCCTTATGTACCGACTTGATAATCATTATCTCCTACACTGCTGATTAGCCAATACTGCTGCTATATGCACGATGTCAAGGAGATAACGAGGCTGTGTAGCGCTGAGATTTGAGAAAACAAGGCCTCGATCCCTCGACATTATTTCCCAGTATGAATATTTAATGGTTATTATTATGATGGTGATTATTATTTCTCGTTTAAAAAAAAAAAAAAAAAAAGATGGCCGGATCGCTTGTCAGTTCCTTTTTGAGGAAAAGCTTCTGCAACAGTTTGTATTTCTTTTCCTTGTGGCTCTGACAGGAGAGGTTGTGGACATTTGACACGCCCTACACACACGGAGGTCTCTGATGTCTCGATTATGATTAATAGCAAACGGCTGTAGGTTCATGTAAAACATGGAGGAAAGAGACTCAATTCATCATTTTAATCACCTCTCAGCTGTTCTCTTTCTTCTTTGGGACAATGAGTGGTTGTGTGGAGAGCCAAACGTATTGTAATCGGCTTTTAATTACACCGCTTTTGATTTGTGGTAATATTTAACATTTGAAAGGGTGACGTTTGCACCGGAATGGATGTTGCAAAATAAAATGTACATTTCTTCCCAATAAATCGCATTTTTATCTGCTGATACTGTTCCTCTAATTCAAAATGAGAATGATTGAATTACATAAATACACGGACTGTTTAAATAGTTATTTATATCATGCATTGCACTTATTTTGGACACACAATTCAGATGAAATCATTATTATTATTATGTTGGACAATGCGAGGAGCCTGATTAATAAACATTTTTGTTTTATGAAGAAAATGACAGATGACAGATTCTGCAATGGGAAAATGAAGAAATACAATTGATTGCAGATTAAATCATAAACATTTGGCGAGAATGGTATTAAATTTAAGGTATAGGCACATTTCTGATTCATTAAATAAATCAATAGCATATTCATATTAGATTCAAGCATGTGGGTTTGGCTGTAAAATTGTCAGAATTGTTAAAAAGCACTTCTTTATTTAAAATTCGAACATGATTTTTTGATTGAAGGATATTATGATTCGCTGTGTACAACATCCGCATATGCACAATCCCCTTGAGAATCAGATCTGAACTCTAGACTGGATGTTTTCGTGCCAAAACAAAAAAAAAGATTATCTCTGAAGAAAATAAAATTAAAATAAAAAAACTCAGATTTACATTCAGATTCAGATCCAGATCCATTCATGAGGGAAGTTCTCTGAATAATCCCCAATATTAAACGAGCGACGGCACCTGTGCCCATCTTCTTATTTAAGGCCTCTAAATCTTGCTACTGCTGCCTTTAAAATTTTGACCTATTTGCTCTCGTTTTTATGGAAGACACAGTTAAGTTTTATACCTGCACAGGTTCTGTTTCTCCTCGCCCTTCTATATGGCAGCGAGTCCGGAGCTGCAGGAGCAAAGGCTGCTGGGAGGCCGCCAGCGTCAGATCCTCCTGTTTGAAGTGGTAGATGATTAAACGAGGCCGTGACAGGTGTAAATGCAACCTTTGTCGCTTCGGACGTGTACCGTCTTTGCTTCCCTCCCGCTCGTCCACAATGGAGCGCCTCGCTCACCTGCCCGCTCACTGCATGCATTTCTGTGTGACTGTGTGTGTGTGTTTGAGTGTTGTAAGTCACTGTGAAAAGGGCTTTTTTTAGGGGGGGGGGGGGGGGGTGGGAAATTGAGGCTGCTAACAATCCCGGGCCGTCACACTCGACAGACGTTCGAGAAGATAAAAATGCCACATATAACGGCGCACAATCCACACGCGCGCTTGTCCGTGACTTGAGATGGAGGCGCGTCTATCTGTTGTTATGGGTCATCCCTTGTGCAACCAGCAGCCTCATCTTATCACATCGGCGGTGTGATGTCACATCAGCCTGACATCAGACGTCACGGTTCATTTGACATATTCCCTTAACTTGGACTCGAAAAAAAATGCATCGCCACTTGTGCCCCGCTCTTGTCTTCAAGGCCCGCGCATATCACTGAATTCCACAGTTAAGCTGAGATAGTCAAATAAAACTTCAGTTAAGAGAGATAATTTACTGTACGATTTGATATAAAGGGATTATTCTGTTCTGGGGCTCAAACAAAGCTTTGATAGGACAAACTGAGGCTGAGCACATTGCTCTGCGACATCAGGGATTAAGTGGATTAGTGGAGCAAAGACTTGCTGCGTGTGATTATAATATTCATTTGCACGCTCTCCACGTCGGGCTTAGTCGTATTGGATGTGGGATTAAGGAGAAAAGTGAAAGGGCCTCCTACGCTTCATTTTTTTAATGGACTCTGCTCATCGGCAGAAAGTTCTCTGCAAAAATCCATTTTTCACATATTTGGGTAACAAATAGCTCCAATGACGCTCTCCTATTTTTGGTTGCAGAAAAGCGAAAGCTCATCGTGAAGTGAGTCTTAATGTGCACAGGTTCGCATTCTGTTTAACAGGCCTCTCACAGCGGGAACCGCGTGTAATGTTTTTGGGGACTTGAGGGAGACGTGGTCGTTTCTGTAGTCTGGTCCCACGATAAAGGAACCCTTCCTGGAAAGAGCCAGTAGTCAGATAAGCCCACCCATCAATCACCTATAAAAGTTGAGTGTTTAAAAAGCCATTAGAACAAGATAAGAGGCGTACAGCTCAACACACTTAGCCGCTAATTACGTCGGTCACAGTGGAACTGTGTTATGTGTTAAAGGGGAAAGAATTGCCATGAGAGCAACGTCTCGGGCTGCAGCTGCTTAGAAACGGAGGAGGAAAAAATCAACATGGCGTGGAACCCAAAAAAGAACTATTGGGGTTCATGTAAGGCTGCATGTAGATTTGCTTCATTACAAAAGATTAAAAGTGTGAATTTAAAGTCTGAGAAGTCACAAGGGGATTTAAAAATAATTTCGCATTTTAAGAAACATGCCGTTTGACTTTGCCACCGAGAGCTTAATGAGAAGATCCACACGCTTAATGTCAACACGCTAAATAAAGCTAGCAGCTGATTAGCTTAGCCTAGCTTAGCACAAAGTGAGAAAGCAGGGGGAAACGGTGAACCTGTCCACGGATGAAAGAAAGAAGATATAACACGCTAATCTCTTTCTTATAATTACTGTTGTTCTGGTAGAATGCAGTTATTATTTATAACAATGTCAGCTAAATGAAAAAGTTAACTTAGATATATTCAGTCAGCTTTAGGCAAGGCGGTTGGCATATTTTACTTTTCTTGTACGTTCTTTACGGCATCAAGCTGCTTAGATAATATTCAGAATACAACTAAAGAAAGTAAATAAGAATATTTCAATTTTTTCATTGTTTTTGTTTCTCTTCAGTTTTTCATTAGTTTTTTGAGTAACACTCAAAGAACTAAAACAAACAAAAACAACTATTTAAAAACAGCAAATTGAGATTGGGTAATTCAGTTTTTGACTGGACTGTTGACAACGCACAGACGCGGCAAAAAAAGTTTGTAAGCCGCTGCGCAACAAAACGGCGTGAGATCAAAGAGGGACGGCGTGTGGACGCGGCGTCGCCCGGCGGCCGCCAGTCTCTCCGTCTCTGGAAAACCATGGCCTCATCTCGTGTCTCGATTCAGAGGCCGTGTTATTGTTTCCATGCTAACGCCTCCATCCTGTGGAGCCGGGCCCTCTCTCCCTCTCTCTCCCTCCCTCTCCCTCCCTCTCTCTCTCTGTTTTGTCTCAGGAGAGAAGGTCAGGTCTCCAGCACACTTTGTGACTTTCCCTGAATCAGCTGTTTGGAGCTCCGGCTCGAGGGGGAAAACAGCCTTGGGCCAGAGGTGACGTCACCGATAGCAAAACACGGACCGTTCGGAGGTGAGAGGGTGGGGGGAGGGGGGAGGGGGGGTGGAGGCGGTGGAGGTGGTGGTAGTGGTGGAGGTCGAGGTTGGAGGTGGGTGTGTGAAAGGTTGGTTGCCGTATAGGGGCCCGTGCAGGGAGCAGATGGCAGACCTTGCAGGCCCACTCGCGCTTTCAAGGTCTGAGGAGGTTCAGCTGCATGTTACGAAGATAAGAGAAGAGTGGACGGTGCAGCTGAAACAATCGCCAATTGTCAGAGTCTATATTGGTGGGGGGGGGTGGGGGGGGGCAGATGGAGGAGCCTAATATAGGTGTCAAGTCAACTCTGGACGTTGGTGAGACTTATAAGCTTTCTCTCACTCTCACTCGCGTCGAACCCAATGAAATGTAATGCTTCAGTGTCGGGCTGCCGGTTCGGTGCGTGCCAGCTTGCTGTTACAATGGTCATTGAATACAGCAGAGCCATTGTTGAGTAACACCTGAGGAAACAAAAGGTCTGCTGCGAAGAAGGCCCCTTTTGTTCAAAACCTAACCTCTCTCCGTCAGTCAGGTTGAATGCATTGTTCCCCGGTGCACACTGAGTATTATTAACAGCTAAATAATAATGCATCCACCTCTTATCCCCTTCTATCACTATCCAAAATGAAAAGCCATGGACTTGAACCTGCGCTGCTGCGTTACCCTGAAACCACCTTTGTGTTTTGAATACATGTAAATGTCTCTCTCCCCTGTTGCCGGTCATCTCTTTTTCTCCCCACCTTTATTTATTCAGGGAGGAGTTTCACTTAGAGCAAAGCCCCCACCCCCTCCCCCCCGGGAACGCCGTGATCCCATTGACCCCTGGAAGCTGCCCAGCACACTCAGCTGTCGGGGTTCTGGTGCCTTGCTCGAAGGCTCCCTCAAACCCAGCGGCCTTGCACTCGCAGGCGGCCATCTTGGATCTTTGGCCCGTCGCTGGCCATTTGTCTGCCCTCAGGCGTCACTAAGTGGGGCAAAAGGCTCGACGTTTTTTCTTCTTTTTTTTTTACGTCGCTGTGACGCTACGTGAGAGAGCGCAAACGTGAAAAGAGTTTTCATTACATTACAGACGGGAGTGAAAAGTGGAAAGTTGTTGATGTAAAAAGTGGAGATGAGATTGAGCGAATGAGGAGTGTGATAAAAAAAGTTTTGATACAGCAACCTTTAAAGATACGTGTTGTAAAATGTCACACGGCATTACGTAAATGAAAAACTACGTCAACATAAATCTACCCCAGTAGATTACCTGCAGGAAGACATTTATTCATTGTGTTACATGCGATGTTTGAATGCGCAAATTAAGGTGACATTAAGGTGAAAACTATATACACGTAAAGACTAAATTATTTGGATGAATTCACACCTCCGGCAGCCGTTGGTAGGAAATTGTTTCCATAACAACTACTTCCTCGGCGACTTAACAAAACCTAAATAATCTGCACACGCATGGTCGAGAAACCACCCGAGGTGAGAAAGTGTTTTTTTTTTGCGTAAATCGGGCGAACGACCTCCTGAACTGACGTTTCAAACAATGTTTCAAAGAAAGCGTCTCCCCGAGCAGGAAGCACCAATGTTCGGCCTTGACCCGAAAACATTTAAAACTTTCTCTCCAGGCGAAAAAAATGTGTTTGAATGTGTCCGTAGCTTTTCAGCCAGACGAACAAATAAGCTCTCTGGAGATCTGATAAGATTTGAACTTCAACACTCAAAAGGGGTTCCGGAGCGCCACCAGACATGGCCGCCTTTGCACTGCACTTGTCCTTCCGTGACCGCGCAAAAAAGAAAAACCTTCGCACTTTAAGCACACACGCGCGGACAAACACGCACTCGCACGGCTCCCCTTCCGCACACATTAAACACACTCTCAGACAGACTTGGAGCTTTCTGCCCGGCCCTCTCCTTCACTTTAGTCAGTTGCCAGACAATGAAAACATTGAGCAGCAGTTTCTATGGCGTGACCGGTGCTTTTGTTTGACTGAGAAAAAAAAAAAAAAACACATGCATTCTACATGCTCCAATTATGGTTTTTATCAGATCGCTGTCAAACACGCCAATCGTGCGCCTTCCTTTGTGGCGGTGTGTACTGTACCAAGCGGAGCAGTGGCTCGCCGTGTTTGCGTGTTTGCCCATGGTGGGAGTGCAATATGCAGGGGACTTCTTTTTGTCCCCGACGGGCGAAAAAAAAAAAAAAACAATGTGTCACCGTCCACCTTCCACTTCCACGGCAACTGATCGCTTTCCAACGCAGAAGTTCCTCGTGTGAACGGCTCGCCGGAGTCGGCCTCCCGGGCGTCCGTATCAGTCGCGATCTGCGGCACGTACGGCTGAAAAACCTTCATTGTGGCCGCCGCTGGAGCCGACAGACTCCCCCCCCCCCCCCCCCACCGGCTCGGTTCTCCGCTGGCCCGACTTCCGCTCGTGGCCCGAAGTCACGTCCGCACGTTACCAGCCATTTCCCAAGAATGCTTGCTATCGTAACTGAAGTCGTTTAACCACAATATCAATATACATATACACACACATGGATCACGTGATGCTCCTGATGCCGCTGGACCCTTGTTGGTAGATTAACTCATAAACAAACTTCAGAAAGGAGACGTTCTCTCGTTTGACCCCGCGCTCCTTGAGTCAGAGGCGAACCCCCCGGCCAGTGTGTATGTGTGTGTGTGTTTGTTTTGATAGACGGCGATCAGCAGCGTAGGTGCTTAGGCTCCAGTAAGACCCAGTGTTTACAGATCTGCTGAAACGCCGCCTTCCCAGCCTCAATACGCCGCACGCATGCAGGCAGACGTCGCCGAGGCCTGAGGTCTGGACGCGCTGATATTAACCATGGAACGCGATTAACATAACATGATAATGGCGGCGGAGTCAAGGCGAGGGCGGAGCCGTGCGATTGAACCTGAACTGGAGAATCAAATGGGCGAAACATCTGTGAAGGTGTACAGGTCTTTTTTTTCAATGTGTGTGCTTCAGGGCTTTATACATTCGTCCGCTACGAGACGCTGCAGATTAGTGAAAACGATTGGAGTTTAGTGTCTGGTGCAAAGAATATTAAAAAGTGGTTACTAAAAAATGATTTATCTTTCTCTTCCTGTTGATCTGGACAAAAAAAAGTGAGGTTAAACTCTTATTTGAAGGATGATACAATTTATCTACACCTCTAACACCATTTGAGGTGTTGACTTTGTGAACACGTTACAAGAAAAGATTGTTCTGAGCGAAACTCTTGATGGCCTTTTTGCTGAATATTCAATTAGACAGATGATAGTGTACAACTAGCTTAGCTTAGCTTAGCTTGAGAGGGGAAGGAGGGAAACAGCCCGCTTGTTTCATTCTTTCTAATACTACCTTCATTTGTTTGGTAGAAGCACTAAATTGAAACGTAACTCATTTCTCAGGCAGGTACGAGCTGTAAGGACCCTGCTGATTAATCAAACGAGACAAATTAGCTTGACACATTTCTGAACTACGGAGAGCGCTTCAGCTCTTTTTGGCTAAGCTAGGCTAACGTGCTCCTGAGTGTCTGTAAACACCCAGACAACAGATACGTATGGATCGACTCCAATCCGACTCCAGAAAAGTAAATCAGTGCGTCCCACTAAAAGGTATTTCCTTCAGACACACACTTTTTCTCATCAGGAGCGATGGAAAGCGCGAATGACCCAACAGAAAAAAAAATCAACACATCGCATTCCAGACACTCGCAGACGTTTCGTCTGACCCAAAAACAAAATTTCCAAATTGTCTTTGTCTTTTCAAAGACAATGACGGAAGTGTCACGCGAGCTCTTATCACAGAGCTCGCTCGCATTGCAGCACAAACGCCGTGACATTTCCCCGTCTGCCGGCAGCGCGGCGTGCTGCACATGTGCCGTGAGTCATTCCCCCCGTGTCCTACACCTTAGACTTTTGCCCCACAGTAAAGCACCCGGGGGGTGGGGTGGGGTGGGGGGGTTCTACCAACATGGCTCCTCTTTACTTTGTACAAGTCATATTTACGTCTCGGCGGGGTTTATGGGCCCGAAGGGATAAAGGTCGTCGTGAAGGTCGGCCAGCGGAGGGAGAGGACATGAACAAGGGTGCGTGGGAGGCAGGGGAATAAAGGGAGGGAGAGGAAGAGGAAGAAGAATAACGAAGAATTATGTCTTGGGGTGGGGGAGGAGGGCAGCGGGGTAAAAAGGGAGGGGGGAGGCTGCTTTTCAACACCACGCATGGCGGAAAAGGCGGTGTGTGTGTAAAAAAAAAAAAAAAGCCACACGGCGAGAGCATGCAAATACACACCTAGAGGGATTCCTACCTGGCACTCGGGCCAGTGGGAGCCGCGGAGAGCGAGAGGCAGTAATCAGTAACACTGTTATATGGCCGCGTTAATAGTTAACGTGGCCCTGGGAGACTGTGCCCCTGGCCCAAGCACCTGCAGCCCCTTTTTACAGGCGCCCTCCATGGAAAGAACAAATAGTCTGAATGCTTTTTTTTGGGGGCGGGCAGATCGGCTTTACATGAACCTTCCCCCCCTCTGACATGCCAACGGGTGTTTGGTGAAAACCCCTCCACACCTGTCCCGCCCCATGCTGCGAGCGGCTGCATCGCCCCGTTGTTCTCTCGCCCTCCGCGCCTCTTCTTCTTCCAGCGATCCTCCTCTCAGGGTCAGGGTAACAGGAGTGAGCGCTATCTGCCCTCGCCCGACTCCCCCGCACGGCCTTCTGGCTTCCAACACAAAAAGGGATTATTTGTCAAACACACCTCGTCCATATCGTAGTAGCTGCTTCAAAATTAGCCCTCGCTTTTCCGTCCACACACACACACACACACACACACACACACACACACACACACACACACACACACATAAGTGGCTATGGGCAGGCAGAAATCCGACAATACAAAAAAAACAAAACAAAAAAAGCTCCGTACAACAACACACGTCTCCCTTGGCTCTGGTTAATGGAAGCGGCATTAAATCGAGCTCGGGTCAGGATAACCTCACGGTGACGCCCCCCCTCTCTCGCCAGCTGCCTGTTGGGCCCGTGACACGCAACCCCACCTGGGTGCATGAATGTACCTCCAGAAACACGACAACATCTCGCCTCTTTCACACCTTTTTTTTTTTTTATTCCAGTGTTCCACCCGCGGGCAGAATGGACGTTTGGAAGTCTCAAAGTCCGACCGGCTCGACGCGAACGTGATGACAGTGACATCAAAAGAGCACTATGGCAATGTGGCTGCTGGTCCTACGCCGGACAGATGTGTGTGTGTGTGTGTGTGTGTGTGTGTGTGTGTGCACAGCGCAAACAGACCCTTGTACTGAGGAGGACTCGGGCAGTGTGAAAAAATCTAGACTAATGTCCTGTTTCTCCCACCAAATTGTTTTTTGATAAGGGGAATATCTGCAGATAAGTTTTGTCGCTGTCCTATCTGCAACCGGAAGCCGGTTCGATAAATCTCCTGTGTAATCTAATGGGAGTCGCGGGCGGTAACATGGGGAAGGCCGCCTGCCGCGCTCGGGCCGCGGAGAAGACTTCACTCTGATTAAAGAAGCACGGGGGACAAGTGAGCCAACACCGCCAGCTTGTAAAAAATGATAACATCTTTACATTAAACAAATGACTATCGCTGCTCATTCGAGATTACTGGAGGATTTGTTGACACATTAAAGCAATACTGATAGCCTCTGTCAGTCGCCCGGTGAAAGTATATCTCCCTTTTCGCCGCGCCGAGCCAAAAAGAAGCGGAAGACAGCGGACACCTCCGGGCCTCCGTAAGTCCATCGAGGCCACAGAATGATGTTGTGAAAGGATGAGAGAGAGGGATGATAATCTAAGACTGCCATGTGTGAATTAATCCCCATCTGGCAGTAAATAAACTACTAAAAAACAAATGAAATGAAACAAATCGAATGAACCAATACGTTTCTCACAGAGCAAATGGGCTTCAAGAGGTGAAACTGGAGTGTTGGTCTTTCTGTGGGATTTGACGAAAGCATTGACCAAATATAAAGTATAATGCGTGAAACACAAACATGTAGCCCTTTCTCGTTTCTCCTTGTTTGCTTTAAACGTAGTTAACGAAGGAAATCTGAATGAAGAACAATGTGTTAACACGGATGTTGTGAAATCAGGAATAAAGTACAACAGGGGCCCTTCCCCATTCTACCACCCCACTGTTCTCCAGATCAACAATCTGACTCTCTGGACCGGGGGGGTCTCCCCCCCCACCCCCCCTCCCCCCCCGGCTGACCTGAGCTCACAGGGGTTGGTGTTAAGTAAACTTTGTCAGCCACGCAACGATCTCCAGCAGAGAACTGTCTCTCCGCTCATCAGGAGACCTTCTCCCGCCCCCACCTCTCCGCCTTGGCATTCCTCTGCCACACCACCCCCCTGACCCACCTCGTCTCCATCTTTTCCACCAACCCCCCCGACCCCCTCCGTCGGGCCCCCGCCATCCGTCCGTCGCCTTGGGTCCTGCTCTCTGTCCCGGCGGCCCGCGCGGGGCCGGCTGGTGTCTCCTGCAGAGGAGACAGCCTATCAGGGGCCTCACGTCATCTGTCTCCAGGACCTGACTGACATGTCGACCTCAGAGATTACCGGCTACTATCAGGGAACGGGGGTGGTGGGGGGTTCTGTCTGTGCTCCCTGAGTGGACGCTCCTTTCTCTCACCATAACACTGGTTGGGAACTGGAATCTGCTTTAGACCTCTGAAACGGTGATGAGGCACTTTATCTGTCTGGGAGCTGCCCTGTTGATTCGCTACAAGGTCTGCGGGGACGGAGCGCCAGGCAGCGACAGATATCAACTATCTCGGCGGCCCGGCAGGAGACACGAGAGAGAAGAGAGAGAGAAAACTCTCCAAGCCCGACGGGGGCCTTTGCTGTAAACAGGCAGCGACTTTCTGCCGTCCACCCAAAAAGGGGTTCGGAACTACGGCGTGGAAAGTCTGCCGGTCTGCTATCAAAAAGGTCCAGATGCTGCTTTCCCAGGCCGCCCGCCGAGACCTTCATCCTTAATATTAACCGAGTTGGCCCTTGTTTTTTGGGGAAAATTCTTGCCGGACGGTTTAAAAAGACTTTTTGTTTCAGACAAAAAGCGAGAAATAAATCAATTAAAAGAAATAAAACTCAATAACACATAAAAACTACTTAATTGTAAATAAAACAGTGTTGTGCGGTGTTACAACAATTTGTACCAGTTATTTGTACCATTTGTCCGCGACGTCACCCGCACTGCTTTTTCACAACGGTTCTGGAACCTCGGGTTCGGCGTTTTCGTTCATTGCCTTCAAGTGATGCAAGTGGGTGGAGCCAAGAACAACCGAAAAAAAGAATGAGACATTTTGTGGCTCTAAAAAAAGTACATTGACACCTCCCGGACGGGACGAGGCCTCTGTAGCAACCAAAGTAAGTGTCAGTCACAAAGTAGCCACGTCCCAGAGCACGTGCCCCCGCCTCATCGTCGCTTTTACACTAAATGGGTGAATCGTGAAATAAAGTGTCACCACACTGTAATGAAGAAGACTCGAAAGACTCAGAATGCAAGTCAAGGGTCCGCCACGTCGGCTTTTGGACCCAATCCTTTAGCCTATGCTAAGCTAGCTGTTCTTTTCCAGACATTTGAATGTGTGACTGGACCGCGTGGATGCATTTCTTGAACGTTCTTTTTTCCCCCGTAAATAATGCACGAGCTCCCGGCCTTTGGAGAGAGGAGCTTCCTCGGCCAGGTGGTGCGAGGCCGGCCGGCTCTCAGGCACCTCGTCATCGCTCTCTGTCTAGAACATGGAGCCCTGGGATATTTGTGTATCATGTATTGATTTGGAGGTACAACCCGCGGCTGTAAAACAAAGATAAAGAAGTTAGGCATTAACTTTTTTTTTTTTTTTTCGTCCAGGGGTCACTTTGAGCTTCTTTCACATAGCTGGAAAGCACATGGACAGAGAAAATACCTGCCGGTGTGATGGACTCTGGAATATTGATTTTTTTTTTTTCCTCTCTGAACAAAACATAAAAAAGAAGGCCTCTGCAGCCAGTGTTTTTTCCTCCGAGCTCAGATAGGGCCGCTGCATTCCTGTCCACTCCCTCCAAGGTTACTGCCTGCAACCACCTGTCAGATGTGCGCTTGTTTTGTTACACAACGCGTCTTTGTAGCTTTCGCTGTCTCTATAGAACCCCAACCGCCCCACCCCCTCCAAAGAAATTGTGAGAAACAAAAAAAAACAAAAAAAGAGGCTCAGTGTTAACCGGGGTGGGCTCGGGGAGTTCACAAGGATTATTTAAAAGTCCTCACCTGGAGAACAGTGTCGTCACCGCGGCCTCGTTTGCTCAGCGGAGAGTCCAACGTGACGAGGTTTGCACTCCGTTGATTAAGTGAGGTCTGCCCCATTGTTCTAGGTGTGACGTTAAGTGCAGCTCCAGAGAGCCGCGGCGCGACCGTTTGAATAATTGACTAGTTGCTCTGATTTGACAGGATACTACTGGCATTTTTTTTTTTTTTTTTACAGAAATAAAAAACAAAATAGAATTAGTTTTCCATCATTACAGCTGTTGTTGAATTGCTTTCCGTGTCAGATAACTGAAGTATTCATTCATTCTTTTTTTGGCGTTTTGCATGACAATTAAGTGCCGTGTTTGTGTTTGTAATCTACCTTGTCAAATGGAAAGGATTGCGTGCGGCGTTTCTAACCCCCGTCGAGTATCTTCTCAATCTCTGCATCAAAAGCACAGTACATTTTACTGCTCAGGCAAAGGTTGCACTTCCACGGTTTTATAGAATTATTAAGTAAGCAATTATGATAACCCACTGTTTAAAAAGATAATAGCGTGATAAGGTTCTGCCAAGCCAACAGCGTAGTTTGCCCTTAAGCTGCTCTTCCTGAGGAGGAAATCAATATCTTTTTGCACTCAAGCCACTTTGTCCTCTTGACACGCAGAGGTGTTTATTTTACCTGTCGAGCATTTAAAAGATAGTCGGCAAAAAATTAGCATCACGATCAGCATGCGTGTCTCCTCGCAGGCAGCCTGCATGGGTATGGAGGCATTTTTTTTTTTTTTTTTTTATCAGAGCTCATAAACCTTGAATGACTATATATTGATAAAGACTGTTTAAAGTGTCATTGGAACGATAACATTTGCACTGTAAATGTGGCCCGCAGGCTCCAGCCTCCGTGATAAGCACAGCGCCGACTGCGGCCCGGCGGCAAGAAAGGTCAAAAGCCACAGAGCGTCTGCTCCGGGGACGTCGAAAGCCAAGTTTTTACGCTGTCGAAACCGTTAAATGCAGCCAAATTGAATCAACTCGGCGTTAATGCTTTCGGGGGAGCGTTTAAAGAGAAGGTTAAGTAAGTGTGATGACGTGTAGCAAAGTGCTATTGACTTGTAAGAATCACTGGGTCTGTAAAACAAACGGTGTTGCACTATTTAGTTTTTTTATAAAATAAAAACTAGATGCTACACGGGATCAGTTATTTTTTAGCTGAAGAATAGATACAGGTCACTGTGTTGTTTTACACCCACACGTGCAGCAGCGCATTTGTGCATAAATAACAATCAC
Organism: Apeltes quadracus; assembly: GCA_021346845.1. Classification (NCBI taxonomy): domain Eukaryota; kingdom Metazoa; phylum Chordata; class Actinopteri; order Perciformes; family Gasterosteidae; genus Apeltes; species Apeltes quadracus. The sequence goes on from CM037919.1 coordinate 13,602,935, forward strand.
CCACCACAGAGAGAGAGAGAGAGAGAGATGGACGAGGGCTTTGACACTTTGCCCTGATCAATATCAATAAAGCAATCAGCATGTTGGGGGGCTTATGTGTTGCCGAGGAGGGATCTGTAGGAGTTTATGGCTTTACTGTGGAGGTGTGGCTGCTGCCTTCAGGTACACCAAGCCACCACAAACGCACGTGGGATTATATCACATGCAGGGACATTGGCGATAACTGGAATGATTTACGAACGATAAGCTTAGAGCTGGGAGTGAACCGGCGGTTATAAACGAGACACTTTTGTCCTCGGTTCAAACTAATTTGAAGTTAAAAAAGAAAAAAGAAAATCGGTTCCCAAAAAAGTGACGCACAACAAATCTTTAGGCCGTTCCCTTCTGGAAGAGGCCAGACAACCAGATTGCACTTTGCTCGGCCCCGACCATAAACCGAGACAATAAATTCAGCCAGACTTCTGAACTGGGTGACATGAGGGGGAAAGAGCGGACCTTCAGACGGCGAGCGATCGATTCCTTCCAACACGGAGGGGAAGAAGTGTTTCTCCCCTCCGCTGCGCTCCATCGGCGCGGCCCAACCGACCCCGGGGAGGGATGCATTTCTGCAGGTATAGGTTAAAAAAAAAAAAAAAACACAGAAGTCTGGGAAAAGAACGTGCAATAACACAATGTTTTTGCATATGGCAATGATTACATTTTATAACCTTTCCCTCTTTACTGTCGGTCGTAGGAACGATCCTCGATCCTCAAGGCCTCATGAATTAACCGTTTGTGAAGCCTTCGGGTTTTCACGGACTGATGCCTGAATGACATGTGCCTTCTTGTTCCTGAGCTTTAGCTTTAGCTCGGCTGTTGCCCGGCTCATGCAGGCACACCCTGGGGGGGGGGGCGACACAGCATGCATGTTCAAGGCCCGAGTCCAGATGGGGAACTCAAGCCGCTGTATTTGCCAGCCAAGGAGAGGTGCATGCCCCCCCCTCTCCCCGCGTCGCGTTGTCCTCTGCACCGCGGGCAGAAATGCACGTGCGACGCTCAGCCATTGGATGTACTGCCACCTTGTGCTGCGCTCGGAAACCTGCAGGTCAGACCGCCTGTTGTCAGAGCGTCGTCTCACAGTGGATGGCGGGGGCGAACGTATTCATTTCTGTCGGGGTCAGAACTCACCCCCACCCCCCCACCCCCCCGTGGCATGCTGACTCTGCTGCCAGACGAAGGGGTCACTGGCTCTTTCTCAGCGATCACAGCAGAGACTTGAAGCACGGTCACGGTCACTTTCGGCCCGCTCTTCTGTCTCTCCTGGTGGGAGGGGGTTTGGGGGGGGAGGGTCATCGCCATCACTCACACTCCGCAGGGCAGCCGGTGGATTAGCTGACCCCCCCCCCCCCCCCCCCACTCCCACCTGGTGTGGGAGCAACAACCCCTGCAGTCCAGTCAGCAAACGCTGCAGCCTTCAAGCAGCTCTGAAACCGCCAGGCGCGGCGCTCAGGGATCCTCCCCGGGAGGAGAGATAGCGCCGTCTCCAGCACCCCGACAGCCAGTCGGCGTGCACCCCCCCCCCACCTATCCCACCGCCCCCCCTCCACCTATCCCACCGCCCCCCGAATGTCTGTATTCAGCTTGGAGATAATGGCCAGTCACACAGCTGAGGGCAGGAAGTTCTCTGCGTTCTCTGTGCATTATTAGCTCATCGGTTTCTGAAGCTTTTTGAAATCTGTGAGGGGTGAAACTGAAAGTAGGCCCCACGGGGAATTCTCCCCAAAACACAATAAGTCACCTGAAAAGAACATCCAGAATATTAACATGCGCTTGTTCGAGCACATACCACCACGCGAGGGACCCGTCCTTTTTGAAAGACGGGCCGCTTGAGTGTAAAATGACAAAGCGCCACAGGAGTGACAAGCGACCGACAACCAACCGTCTGGGCCTGGAGCCAAGTCCCGGAGATCTGAGAGTATTAAAAAAAAAAGAAAAAAAAGAAAAGAAAGGTGTCGGGCCTCCCCTGCAGCCGCCGAGCATTGACGGAGTGAGAGGCCGACAGCGTGATGATGAATGCCTTTGTTATGGGCGGCTGCGTGCGGCGGCGTGCGAGTCGATGAGCCGGAGCACAAATGGCCTTTGGTCACAAGCTTTGAGAAGATGCATCGCTTCTTTTATTTATTTATTTATTTATTTATTCATTATTTTTGCCTTCGCCCCCGGCTCTCGTCTCTCTGCGATTAGCACGGCTGACCGATCGCACGCCGGTGCCGAGTCATCATTAGGTGTTAGCTTTTTTCAATTAGCTCTCACCTCCCCAGCTCCGCCACCGCGTCTGCTCTGTGAGGCAGACGCTGCACAGCAGGAGAAAGGCAACAAAATGCTAATGTTGCGCTTGGGGAAGAGGGAGGCTAACCACACGACCCGGGGGAGGGGGAGAAAGGGGGTGTGACGCGACGCAACAAGCCGACAAACAAGGCGGTGGAAGTTTAGGTAAACACGTCCCGTGGGGTCACGTAGAACTTTATTTCAGCTATGTGGTTGTTTCGAAAGCACTTATTAGCAATACAGACTGAACGGTTTCCATGATACATGTCGTACTGCGTTTGTCAAACATTCATGCCAAAGAACATACTACTGATACATTTCCAACAGGACAGTCACAGGTATTGAAAATGAAGTACAAAATAGGCTTTTTTTCTTTAACAACCGCAACGAGACAACACTAACATAAAGCGTATTAGTGCTTCTAGGTGTTATCATGATCAATGACAAGAATCAAAACCTTACTCAAAAAAGTTGCTTTCAGTCAAAAGAGGTAAGGAAGAGAAAAGAAAAAAAAATGCTCTTATGCAGATGCAAATTGCCACAGAGCGGAGCGAGCGAGCCACGTGGGCAACTGCCTTTGGAAACAGGTAAGGCAGTTCAGTCTTTATAAAATCATTAGCTTTCCTCCCAAATAAAACACTGAAAACATACGGGACACTTTGGACAACAAAATGTCCTTTTTTTTTCTTCTTCTGTTTCGCAAAGGAAATGAACCAGTTCGGCCTACAGAGATCCGTTCCATAGAGACGTGATCGCCAGAAAAGCTTTTGCAACGAAAAGCGAACGGAGAACCACACAAACGCATCTTAACATTTATATCAAAGCAGAACGTTAAGAGAGATTTTGAGGCTACATATTAGGAAGGCAGTGTTACCTATAAATCCTATTTTTGGGGCAGCAATACAAAATAATTTAGTCTACAATTCCATCTTAGTGTTTTTAATAGATTGTACTCAATAAAGCTCAAATAAATGAATTTTGAGATTTTGATACACTTAAATAAAAAAGTAATACAAGATAAAGAGCACCTTTCTCCCCATTATTTAACAAGTAACAGTTTTTGGAAGCAAATGGCACAGCGTTGTCAATGGTAAACCAGCAATGCTCATTGAATCGTACATACGTTTGTCAAGACGATCCGAATAGTTTAACATCAAGTTGTGACGAGTTGACAAGTTGTTTGCATCGTGTAGGTCTGTGTGAACAACAAACAGGAACAGCAGCTGATCACTGTACACAAGCCGAATGTGTGTGTGTGTGTGTCGCTGTTGAATCGCTACGCGGCCGCCGTGGGATCGTGGCGAAGGCCCGGTGAGCAGGATATGGTCGCCTTGTGCTTCCTGGCAGCTGCTACGACTCCATCAGTGTTTTAAACAAATGAGCTGAAGGGCGCCGCCGGAGTCAGTGCGGAGAAGAGCTTCCATCGGCTTCCTCCCCCCCGAGACGGCTTAAAATCCGACACCAATACACGTGCGTTGAAATGTACTGGTACAATGAAACTCGACGGACGCGTGAGAACTTTACATCATAGGGAACTTTACATCATTGGGGCGGGGGGAGGGGAGGGGGGGAGCGGGGAGGTTCAGGTTCATTCATCCAGAGCGAAGAACGCTCACAGAATGAGTTTAAAACAGAACGGGGGAGGGGGGGGGGCGTGTGATGCGAGTAGCGCTGCAGTCAGAACGGCGCAACTGCTCAAAGTAAATTGAATTTTTCTTTCTTCCATAAGACGTGCGAGGAGGCCTCGGCCGGCCGACTGAACTCGGGCGCTGTGGGGACGGCGAGCAGCGGCGGCGGCGGCGGCGGCAGCAGCAGCTGGTGTGATTGTGGCTTTGCGGTGCGCGTTGAGGGCTTTGAGAGAGGAGAAAGAGTCTGTGAGGGGGTGGGGGGGGGCAGGTGTGGGGTGGGGGGTCTAGTAAAGGAGGATGCGGCGTTCGATGGCCTTGCGGCAGATGGGGCACTCGCTCATCCGGTCCCCACACAGCTGGCAGGTGCCGTGGCCGCACATGAAGATCATGTTCTTCAGCCGGTCCAGACACACCGGACACATCGTCTGCAATCACAGGTCAAGTTTGGTTGGGATGACGTCACTCAGCTGTCAAAATACACACACACACACACACACACACACACAACTACTGGGCCTTGCTCGAGGGCCTCTCAATGGTTCGGAAAAAAACGTTTTTTAAGTTGCTTATCACTTCATCCAGTCACGCGCTTTCTTCTTCAAGCTATTAGATAGAAAACGATCACGTGCGGTTTACCTGCTCCTTGATGTCCTGCAGCTGCTGCTGCAGCTTCTGCACATCAGCGTTGACGTTGGTGTTGTCCTTGTCTCTCTGCAGACCCGGGATGTTTCCACTGGCTGCGAGGACGCGGCGGCACGCGGACGTGTTAAGGAAAAAAAAAGAAAAGGGGGAACTCAAATTAAGCGGTTGGCAAATCAGAGGCCAAACCAAACTTCACCTACTTGTTATGATAAAACTATATAATAAAAGTGGAAAATAAAAGTGAAACGCAGCCACACCGACCTCGCCGCCCTGAAACGAGCTGCGTGTGTTTCACAAGCGTGGATCCCGAAAAACAGAAGGCACTCTGCATTCAAACACACCGCGCTGCAGCGGTCTAAGCGGGCATTGGAATGGCTTTTATTCAGAAATACAGACTGAAAGGTGAACTGGCGCGGGACAACGGGGTCGTAGCAGCCACGGGATGAATGTTTAAAACTACCTGAAACACATCGTCTGAACACTAAGCCGAGGCATCTGCTGGAGATAGTGAGCACAAATGTGATTCTAGGCTGCTGCGTCACAAATACTCTATAAGCATTTCCTGTGTGTGTGTGTGTGTGTGTGTCACTGTAAAAGCAAGAGGAGGGGTTTCAAGGGGGGGTGGGGGGGGGGGGGAGCCGGGGCCAGGGCAGCACTGGGGGAGCTCTTTGGGAAAGGAGTCTGATAAGAGAGGGAGGGTATACTTACACCAACTTAGTGCCAGATTGTTGGGCTGGAGAAGATCCTGCGACCCCCCTGCCATAGTGTTAGAGCTCCCTGCTGGGAATAACCAGTCACATCGTTATAGCGGGAGCCGTCCTCGCCAGCTCAACAGCTGGCCCGGGGACTGACACTACTCACTACGGCCTCGAAGGGAGGTTCAGAGAAGGACTTTGAAGAAAAAGCCAGCAAGCTGGAAACAGTGAATAGGGAGAGAACGGGGAATAAGAGCCCCGTCCGAGGGGATTATATAGTATATATAATGTGTAGCGGCTGGTTGTTTCTCTCTCTGTTTTTGCCGTCAGCCAACGTGAAGCACGAGTCGAGTGCTTTTTACTGGCCCTTAAAAAGCGTGTTACGTCAGAGAAGTGTCAGAATAATCAAGGCCACGGATTCATTTGGTGCGTTAGATTTACTTTGGTAACATCTGCGGCCGGCTTTACGGGGACGAAGGGAAAGGAGTTGAACAATCGATGCTGCCCCTTGCATGAGAGTATGAGGGTCTGGCTCTGCATTTCGCTCTTTGCACGTCCGGTAACGGAGTGCAAGAAATATTTGCCAACAAGCTGGTTCGTGGAGCAATACGAAAAAAGATAAGGACTACGGAGGTAAACTAAGTGAAGTGAGAGAACTTACAGCAGGAGGTGACCACTGGTGAGATGCACCACTAAAAAACACTGTGTTCAACTTGGAGACAAGAGGATGGAGTGTGAATGCAACCAAACAAAAATATATTCAGCACTACATTGATCCTTATTCATGAGGCCGATGACATTCAGCACTTTGGTGAAACTGGACATTGTGCTTGTGTTCTCTACGAGAACAACACGATAATAGTTATTTTTCACATTTATGTCGGTATTTATATGCATATATATTATATATATATATTATTACTACAGGTTGCTGAGCAATACACTTGAGATTAGTCAAACGTTGAGGTCACAGAAACAAGAATAAGGAAATCCGGTTGTCTGTGTATTGGGACATCATTTTGATCAGCAAAACCTTGCTTCTCGAAAGGATTGTTATCTGACACACAAAAACCCCGTCATTTTGGAAGATCTAGCCTTGCACATGTCCATTTCAGCCAGTATCTAAATAGAAGCTAGAACAAATGAAACAATCAAGATGATTGCCATCATTAAAACATGCCAGATCTAGTAAGTCTGATCGACCGATTCAAGCGTCTGACTTAAATTTGTACATTTGTAGGCAAGGAGGAACACAAAACAAAACAATGTATCAATGATAAAATAAAATAATTAAACGCATTAGCAAAGCGGCAACACGGCAAAATATAAGGCAGTTACAACAAAAAGAAGCGGAAACGTGAAAAGAAAGAGGTAAAAAAGGAAAGAAAGGTGGAATCAAAAGGGAACGTGTGGAAGTTTCACTCACTACGGTCATCATCATCATCATCATCATCATCATCATCATCATCAGCGGCCTCATCCTCCATACCTTTCCCTCCACAGCACAGAACGAAGGGAGTGCGGCGCTCAACCACAGCCCGACACTGTACGCACTTCTTCATGAGGCTGGCACAGTCTGGGGAGGACAGAACACGGGTCATACTCCCCTGCACACACACACACACACACACACACACACACACACACACACACACACACACACAGAGCGCCCTGCTCGCCGACTCACGGAAAAAAAGGTGCAGAGGGTTCGAAACTCACTCTCACAAGCGCACATGTGACCACAGGGCTGGAAAAGCACGGCTGCCTTTTTGTCGGAGCAGACCACGCACTCCTCGATCTGCGAATCAAGACACAGGCAGAATAAAAGCCGCTCCGCTCCCCCGGCTGGCGTTTCCCCGCGGACGGACGCCGGTTCCGGTACCTTAGTCCTGGACTGGACCTGGTCCTTGCAGATGAGGCACTTCTTGACGCGCGGCGAGCAGAGGGAGCAGGTGGCGATGTGTCCGCAGGGCCCGAACAGGGTGTCCCTCTTCAGGTCCGAACACACCATGCACTCGTCCAGGGACTCGACGTTGCTGTTCTGGGACGGGCTGCGGGTTCCCACCTGGCCGCTGCCACGCAAAGAAGGAGGGGGAAAAAGAAAAAATACAGAGGTTACGGGCACGTGAGGCGAGCAGAGGGAAATCAATATGATTTTTGATGAGTAAATATATTTGAAACAACAAACCGACTCCTTTACATACTTGTTTATTCGTGCCTCGGTGTAAGAAAATAAGTATCTGTCTAACAAGGTGTCTAACAAGAGAAACGGTGATGTGAGTTTGATTTAACAGCTCTTATTTTATGTGGCCACATAAAAGTGAAAAGCAAACTAAATAAATAAAATAGGTCACAAAATCTGGGTCGGCTTGTCTGTTTCGATACGACCGGACGAGGTCTGAGGGATAAGTAAACCGCAGTAAAAATGAACGATTTCTCTATAACAGACGTGCAAGTGCATCGGTCTCCCCAACGGAAAACACAAAAACAGAAGCCAGCCCCCCCCTTTCCCGGTTTGTACGCATAGCCGCGCCGACTGGCTTCATATTTAACTGACAAGACCTGAGATTTTTATTGATTCTTCCCGTCCAACCCCCCGGAAAAGAAAATCAAAATGGTGTATTTCCCGAAAATGTCAAACGGTTCCCTCCGAGCGATGTTTACCTGCTTTTCTCCTTGTGGCATTTGGCCAGAGCCTTGCAGAGGCTGGGGTCCGGACACAGGTCCAGAGGGGACTGGCCCTTCTTGTTACGGATGGTGAGGTCCGCTCCGTTAGCTGCCAGGAAGCAGGCGATGGATGCTGCGCTCTTCTTCTCTGCCCCCTGGGTGCCCAAGCCCATGATTAACTGCAGGGGAGCCAGACAGACACACACACACAAAAACAGATCAGAAGTGCATCGGGCACTTTGGACACGAAATCCGGCGGGACCGGTGTCTTTTCCCCTCCTCACACATCGTCACCGGCCTAAAGAGAGAGAGGAGGGAGCAGGCAGTGCTGCTTGGGAGATTATTCAGATGGCTTTGGAGTTACATTCAGATAGGACGCGTCAAAGTACGCAAGATCGTCATTAATTAGCCAAAGGCCGCGCATCAAGATGGCGACGGGAGTCCCACGTCAGATTGTCTTCAACCAGTAGCTTTTACCGGCTGATTCAATTCCAATCTTCAAGCGGGAGAAAACTATGGGAGAGTGACACAACTGCACACATCTCAATTAGGCCGGCTGTCTGTCTCTGCCGCTGCTCCGCGCAGGGAACCAGGCAGGACAAGAAGCAGGAGGGACTAGAGCGGGCAATTGAGGGGGGGGGGGGGGGGGGGGGGGGGGGGACTGACAGGTGAGTCTGACGCTGCGGCTGGGCCCGGTAGCCTTAAACACCCCTGCAGAGATTAGGGGATGTGGTGTTAACATGGAGACGGTTAACGTCTGACACAGCCTTCACGTCATACGGCTCGTTTCTGCAGCACAAAGGGCCTCCAACTCGTTTGGATTGGAGACTCGTCCATGTGTGATGTGTTGGATTAGTGTTAGCAAACCAGAATTAGGATCCTGCTCCCGAAGTAAAAAGTTAAAAAGGAAAAAAAAAAAAGAAGAGAAAAAACATGTTTCATGTCTTTAGTCTTTTTTTCAGATGAGTTGTTATAAGACCACTAAAGCCAAAGTGGCTATCGGTCATGGCGGGTTGCGCTCATAATCCCATTAAAGTGAAAATGTTTGTGCGTGTGTGTGTGTGTGCGCCTCTGCGCTGAAATACACAGGTGACTCGTAGCGTTTGAAGTGTTTTATGCTGGGTAATAACCTGACCCCCAACTGGAAGAAAGCAAAGGGAGTATAGAAAATAATTGGAACATGTTTATAAACTTTAAACTGAGCCCTTAAAAAAAAAGGAAGCACTAAAGCCGTGGCAGGTAATCTAAAGTTCCTACAACACACTGCCTTCTCGCGTGCACCTGCAAATACGTCCGGGAGTCCCACCGGCCGACTGGATAATGAGCTGCCATAATTCCTGATGAACACAATCGGCCTCGAGGGTTTTTCCCTTTTTGCGGTTTCGTTTTAATGTAATGCCGCGATACCTTACGATACCTCCAGGAACCTCGAGCCAAGCAAAAGGAATGGGATGCGGGAGGAACAGTGAGGTTAATAACGGGTGTGTACGCACGGTGTTCTTGGAGGGCTCCCAGGGCTCCACTTTGCTGACGTCCTGCATATCTTGGAGTTGCCGCAGTTGGGACAGAGTGTGGTGACGCAGTGCCTCGTGCAGCGGCGTGTCCCCGTCCTTGTCCTGCACGTCCAGCTTGGCCTCTGCCCGCACCAGCAGCTGTTAGGGAGAAACGCAAGCCCCCCCCCCAGCCCCCAAAAGAGAAGCTCACACATACAGTAGGACGGATACTCTGGCAAGGAGTGTGACACAGCGGCAGTTATGAAAGCCCCTCGGTGCCGACCCTTCCGGGTTTCTGCACACGGTGAACTCCCTGGTTGTGGAGTGCATTTTGTCTCGAGTCCACAAGATGGCAACGTGGCAATCTCAATCCAATACCACAGCGAGATCCCCCCCCTCCAACCCCCGACACGGCATTAATCTGAAGCAGGAGCACATCCAGCGGCAGGACGTTCACCGGTCTGAATTAAATATGGACCTGCACCGGGGTTGTTCTACTCCCTCTTGTGTTTAGTACAGAATGAGAAACTGACCGAGAGATAACTAGAAAATGTGAAGTCTAAGAGACCGATAAAATAGAAAGAAAGGAAAGGAAAGAAGGCCCCACTCACCCGGACTATCTGCGTGTGTTGGCGCTCCACTGCCAAGTGCAATGCCGTCTGCTGGTTGACGTTCTGGATGTCCAGATTGGCATTGCCCTTGAAGTGAGGAGGGGGAGAAAATACACAATAAAACACATGTGTTGTTATGTCATACACATGTGTGACAGAACAGTGAAAAATGTGATACAATGAACTGGAACAAAAAGATAAATGAAAAGAAGTAAAATAATTGTTCAGCGCGTGAAATACTGTAGCAACCATTCGGGCTACATGTGCCACGGCAGAACCTTCCCTCCTTCATTCAACCCTGCCGACCAACAAAGTGTCACCTAGGGGCTCGGAAAAAAAACCCGCATCCAACAATGTGATTGTCACTTCCAACACCTCGGCTGAATAGATGTGCAGGGAAGACGAGCATTGTGATCAGGCGGTGTGTGAAATCCCCAAATAATAAGACTGGCTGGCTGGCTGGGAATCTGCAGTGCACCTTGTAGTGTGGTGCAATAACTGAATAGAAAGCTGAGCCATCACTGCAAAAACCAGCACATTGCAGAGGCTGGGAAGAGAGGCCGTCCCCGCTGGAAGGTAGCATGCGCAGCGGGCGCTCATGCGTTGGAATGTTGCAGCAGCATCGCTGCTTTGCACCATATCCAAATTAACCCAGTTCCTGCCTCGGTCAGGTGACTTCTGCCGTAAACTCTTGTATGTGAGAGGCAGAGAGAGAGAGTGAGAGAGAGAGAGAGTTAAACCTGCAATCTCAGAAGGGAAAAGAGCATGAACCTATGATTGCAAGAAGAGGAGGATAGGAGGGCCCGAAAGCACTAAAAAAATACCCCCAGAGGCTCTGTGAAGCGTATGGATTCAATAAAAATAAAAAAAAGGCACTTATAGCGGCTTCAACTGGTCTACAGCTGGCTCGCTGCAGGGAGAGCAGGGGAATGGCTCTTAATGGTCTGTGGGCGGGGAAAGACAGAAGTTCCGGGTGAGCTGATGCAGCTACGCTCCGGGCTCATTACTGTAAACAAAATGGGCGGTGGGGTTGGCGGGTGAGGGGGGCCCCTCTCAAGGCGTTAAGCATGCGTTCGAATGGGTTATTTATGGCGTTACCTGGTGCACCAACAGCTCAGCCACCTCCACGTGGTTGTTGAGGGCAGCCAGGTGCAGTGCGGTGTAGCCGTCGTCCTTCTTCTCGTCCACGATCCAAGGCCTCGGCAGTTTAGACAGCAGCACGCGCATGGCACTGCACAGGGGAGAACAGCAAGCAGGCGTTTGAGTGTCCTGGGCACGAAGCGCGACAGGGAAAAAAGGCCAAGACGGCACAGGAAAAGATAATGGCTATTTTAGGAGGTAAACTGCTCAAATGCACGTGCGTGCGACTGATCGCATGGTGCACTGTATCGCAGCCGGGGGCCAAACACAGGCTGCTGGAAGCAGAAGCATGGCGGTGTCTGTGATACGCGGCATATTGCACACACACACACACACACACACACACACACACACACACACACACACTTGTACAGCAGAGCATATCCCATTTTCACACACAGGGATGAGAATACTAAATCAAGTTAGGGAGGAGGTGCTTTCCCAAGCAGGGTGTCATTTCCACGGAGCTTTGAGCTTTCAGAGTACCTGTGCCCATCATCTCGTCAGGTAAAAAGGAGACGCCACTTTCCCCCATGACGACACGCAGTAAGTGCCTATTATTAATTAGACAAGATTTAGCTGCACTCGCTCAGGTCTCCTCCGGGGCGACAAAGGAAATCCGTTGTTTGAGCACTGATGTGGTGAAAGGAACCAGTCTCTTCTGTGCCACCCAAGGTCATTTAGAGGGCGTGTGCCACGGCGAGAAGTGACTGCAAAGGCAACGGGGGGCGGGAGGAAGACTGAGAGGGAATCACAGTGGGGGGAGAGAGAGAGAGAGAGAGAGAGAGAGAGAGAGAGAGGCCGACTGTCACTGCAAAAGAGAGACCTCTGGTGCACTAGTGAAAAGACACGCACGCTTCCATTCCTTATCATATCAGGAGAGAAAAAAAGTAATAAAACATTCATGCGATTTGTCCTAAGCTGTTATAATGTTATTGGAAATAAATAACTGAAAGTTAGCAACCTTCCTCCATCAGGGCTCGGTTTGGTTATCTAATCACCCCTGACCTCTAGCTCGTTTCCTTGTCTCCTTGCTTCAGCCCCAGGGCACACAGCCAGGCATAAGCTACACGAGAAAAATGAAATGAGACGCATCCGTAATGTGGTGTATGACCAGTTCATCAATCGTGGAGATGTGATGTCAAACAAAATGCTCCTCAATTACTGCAAGCGCCACGGAATATAAAAGAAGACGCGCAGAAAGCCGTGACCCTGAACTCTACTCGCATCGTGTCCTTAGTGAAGGTACACAATGTACCTTCAGAGAGCATTAAAGCTGCAGCACTTGAGGGAACACTTCCGACCTCGATTAACCCTGAATAAATCATGCACGGCATTTCTTTGAACTGCGACACTTTGATACTGCCGAAAAAAAGAGGCATTACCCCCCCCCCATGCGTGCACCGGGGTGTTTGCGTACACAAAAAGGTAGACGGGTCTGAAGCGGGGAGGCGATGGGCTCGAGCTCAGAGGAGGAAGGCCACAGCCCACGCGATCAATGAAAAGCCGCACGCCGTCGTGGAAAAAGAGGGGAAGAAATGCAAACCAAGGAATGCTGGTCCCCCTGCGGGATTCTGCTAAACCTAAGTCGCGTCCCCCCCCCCCGCCTCGTGGAGCAATGAAAGAGAGCATCATCAGCACACCCTCTCGGGGAAGGCAGAGAGGAGGGGGAGGAAGGGGAGGGGGAAGGTGGGAAGTCAGCACCTCTGTGCGGACAGAGATCCGGGGCTGGTGTACTGCTGCAGCGATGAACAGCTCAGCACACTGATCCCAGCCCCCTCTCCCCTCTTTCCCCCCCCCCCCTCTCTCTCTCTCCCTCTCCCCCATTGCATAGAGGCTTACGCACACATGCGCACTCTCACACACACACACACACACACTCGCACACCTGCATTGCTTGCAGCCATCTTCAATCACTTAATGCAGCGACGTGCTGCTTAAATGAGATCGCAACCGCACCCATTCTGCCTAATCTCACATTCAATGTGTGTCTCCTTTGTTACAGGGAGTTATTTGCTTGCATACTGTAGATTTAGCATCTCGGGGGAGGGGGCGAGGGAGGAGGGGGGGGCGACGACAACGATACTTCTGAGTAATTTCATTCACAGTGCTCCCACTGGGTACGAGTTGAGACTTAAACAAGCAGATTATTCAAGAAAGGACCTTGCTACCTCAGATTCCTGCCTGCAGCGAAAGACATAAAACTCCTTCGCAGTGGTTAAACAGCCCTCTTGCAGCTTTATTTAAAGTATCACTGAAATAAAACATTACCGGAATGCAGTTCTCTTTTCTTTCTTTTCTTTACAACAGTTTCCATCCGAATCAAGGGCAACTGTCCCACAAGGAGCCTTTGTTCTTTCTTCTTTCTATTGGTGCAGTGTGTAACATTTGTGCGCTCTGGATTGGCTGGAAAAACTCTCCTATATGTCGAGCAACTAGCCAATACATGCACGCCTGCAACACTGCACGGGCAGACCGGCGCCTTCTAGTGACAGAAGCAGGCACTTGAGTGCTGGGCGGGTGCTTGCTGGTGTAGGGACCCCCTCCAACAGAAGCCTCGATTGACAGGCTCTCTGCCACACTGGGCAAAATGGGAGGACATTAATATTAATGCCCCACACTGGTACTGCTGCATTGCAGTTCAGCAATTTGCTGTAAAAGGCAGAAAAAACATTGAGTTAATTAAGAACCAAGAACCCCACCTTGATGATGTTGGCTGTAAAGTGGAGGAGGAGGGGTGGGGGGGGGGGGGGTACGCTGATATCTACAGCAAAGGATCTGGACTTTAGAACAAACGCTGGCGGCCGCGCGGCTGAGCAAAGCGGGGAAACGGTGGAGGAGAGAGGTCGAGGGAAACTGGGTCACCCTGTCAGCCGTCTCCAGGGTCCCTCAGGAGAGCCTCACCGGGGCCTGTTGTCAATGTGTGCTCTTCCACACACTGGGAGTGGGGGTAGGGTGGGAGGGGGGGGCGTGCAGGGGTCGACAGGTCCCTTCTGCCGCCCTCGCCTGGCTGGCAGCCATCGGTGTGTGCTGGCCAGTCGCCGTTATTACAACAGGAAGTGAGAGGGACAGTGAGTTTGGTAGGACGGTCGACATCCAGCCGGACATTAATGGCTGCGCACAAACGTATGGTGACTGTGATGTGGCGACGTGTTCGGCATGCCGCCATCCGTTAACTAAGAGCTCAAGAAAAGGGACCCGTCGGAAAGGAGTCGCCAAAAAAGGGGACACTTGTGTTTGGAAAATAGAATGTTTTGCAAAAACTAAAAAGTGATCAGAGGTTGAATGGTCAAACAAATCTTTACTGAACTCTACGATACAAAGCAACTAGACCTTTGGACACAAACTAAATCAGAGGAGAAGGATATATTGATCCACGCCACTCTTTGACCGAAACCCATCCGCCGATGAAACATTTTGGTACAGTTTTGGGGGAAGGAAAGCTGGCGAGTGTGAGGCCTCTGGTTGAAATGATTTGAACACTAATGGCTTCAGACGCCTTACATTTAATCTTCACACTCAATCCTCCTCAGCGAGGCCCGATGCTCCACGTTCCTCCTCGCAGCAGCCTTTTACCAGAGACAACCTCAGCCGATGCACGGCGCGTCAGCTCATTTGGGGGGACAGGATCAATACGTTCAGGATCAATACGTTCAGGTCCTTTGAAATAGTGAACCCCAGCATGCAACAAATCATACATGGAACCCCCCCATTCCCACTTGGGCAGGGAGGCGCTCTCTTCATCATGTGGGATGGGGGCGTAAAAACCTGATTTGACTGATCTTAGAAGAGGCTGTTTTAAGGCAGGCGTGGACTTCCACACAAAAAGGGGGGAAACTCTCAATTCCGCTACCGTCTCTAAATGACACCACAGTCACATAACCGGTAGCTTTACAGAGCCCTTTAAAAGTTCATTGTGGCCACCGCGCCCCCCAGTTCACCTTGTCACGGGCCGCCTCGCTTTGGGAGAAGTAAACAAACAGAAAGCGTCCGGGGCCAACGATGCAGCGGCGGCAGAGCGCCGAGGACGAGGAGCCAGCCGGCTCGGCTCAGTGTGGAGAAAAAAGGGGTGGGGGGGCCTTTCATTAACATGCCGTGAAGTGAATAATTCCCCCTACAATGTGACCTTGGTCTGCCTGCCTGCCTCTACCTGAGGCCCCTGAGTGAGCACGCTTTTATTAAGGACTATCTGCATAACGTGGGAAGGCAGAAGACGGGCAGGAGGTGCATTTCTATCACTCGGGCTGCTCGCCCTGCGCCTCGGCGCGATTGTTTAGTAGACACCGGGTGCATTTCCGAACGTCTCAGGTATAGTTGCCTGTCTATTTGGGAAGCATGTGGGGGCCCATAAAGGCTAAGATTTAATCAGCCCTAAATTACCTGGTATTATGGGTGTCCTGATTCACGGCAATTCATGAAGAAGGGGGCAGCAAGACGGGCAGAGAAGCCCAATGGCGCCTTAATGTCCCATTGGTTCAAGATGACCCAATTATCTCCCCGTGCTACTCTTCCTTTGCTCTTTATTCTCCTCAACACCTTGAAAATGCCTCATTCTCATTTCTGCACCGGCCTTAATAGTCATAATATACATCCTTTTACACAAAGGCAGGCCTAAATCATGCACACTACATCGCTCAACAGCATCATTACCTATAAGACAACCACGTCATTACCGAGCATCACTTTTCACACAGACACCGAACGTAACGTAATACGAGTAATGCGCGTTTATATTTAGAATTTTGCCAGTTATGGGAATATTCTGACGTGTAAAATTAACCTGCTGTATAAAAAATGACTCGCGAGAGGTTGACTGAGGACTTGCCATGGGCAAACACCAAAACTGAGACGGGGGTTTGGTAAAAGCACTTCGAACGCTTGATTTGACGTGGGACAAAGTGAACAAACCGCGGTTGTGTTGTCACCAGAGCGGCCGCACAACCAGCTGCTAACAGAGCAGAGACGGCCATCTGCAACTCATCTTCCCACTCCCCTTTCTACAAACCGAGTATCACAGAATTTAGAATCAGGAAAACAAAAGCTAATTTCCATCATCCACACTTAAGCACTTTTGACAGAGCAATATCTGGCAGATATTGTTTGACTTAATGAATGTTTTTTTTCTTTTTTTTTTGTTGCTGCCTCCCACATGTGTTTCTGATCTGAGGGTTTTTAGCCACAAGCTCCTCCAGTCAGCAGAATCTAAATAGCTTCTTATCTACAAAGCCAACGTTTCATCGACTGTGACTGAGATACCGCGAGTCGTCAAACAAAATCCCGCCCGGTGAAAATCAGCGTCATGTGCTGTGATGGACAGCCGGCTACAGAGGAAGCAAACAGAGCGGCGGGGTGGCGGATGCTCGGAGACGCTCGGAGACGCGCCGAAGGTCCTTCGATCGAAACACATTACACACCAAAAAACACTCATTCCTGTAAGCGCTACCGTGTGAGCGTCCCTTCATAAACTCACCATCATGTTCTCTCATATTCCCCCAGTTGGACGAACAGATCTGAAGTGACACAAATAACTTTTCCGACTTCTAGGTTTGGTAATTAAAATCTGTTGTTTGCAGGGGGAGAGAACAGTGATCGAAGGGCCCTGCATCAGCCGCTGGCTCCCCATCGGCGTCGAGACAATCGGCCACACGGCCCGCAGCACCACACGAGGTGTCTAACAGCCACCCTGATGCGGGTGGAGGAGAATGAATGCACTATTGATTACACCGGCTCCATGGAAACCAACATGTATTCCACACGGATCCAACGGTCTATAAGATTGTGCCATTATGCTACTATGTCATGTTTTTTTTCTTCTTCTCCTTTTCAAAACAGACAACCACAGCGAACGACACAAAGAACCAAAGATCCTCATCCTCCCTGACCTGTCGCGTCGCATCCATCGGGGTCCGTCCTGGGTTACCACGGTAACGTGGTCTGCATTATTCAACAGGCTAAGCTCGGTGTAGCTGTGAGCGTCGGCTTGAATGTTGCCCTCAGAGCATGAAGTAGACATCTGTAATTAATGTCCTTAATCAATACCTACGTGCATTATACTGATAGAAAGCTCACCACTATGAAGAAACTTGAAAGTAGTTTAAAAATATCATAATAAAGCCATCACACTTGATGACCAGCTACATAGAAATATACTGAGATGTATCCACTCTACTGTGAGGACTACGCTGATGTTTTAGCAGCTAAGAAATATGCAAAAATGCTTCTAATTATTCCATAAAAAACACAAACCAAAAAAAAAGTGTCATCGCGTATGTTCCATCCAAGTACCATCAACCACAAAAACAAATGATATTACTTATTCCAATACATCAAGTGAATAGATAAACTACATTTGTGTTTAAATGGGAAGGAGGGAATCTTGAAGGTGCCTGACAGCTGTGCTGTGGAAGTAGATCACCTTGCTCTGTCATATTTATTACCTGCATTGCTGAGGCACTTTAAGTGCCACAAATAAATCCTGCTCTTTCCAGGTTTGGCAAGTGGGCAAAAGAAAGGAGAAAAGAAGCATATTGTCAGGGGTTACAGTGCTTTGACAACGCAAGCTTTTCTCTTTGAACGCTACAGTCTCTTTCCCGAAAGCTCTTTATGTCCTTCAGTCCCTTCAGAAAGCGACATATTCCTCCCCATCCCTCCCTCCCTGGATCCCTCGTTTCCTCTCTTTCCCCTCGATCCATCTATCCATCCTTCTCTCCCTCCCTCTGCTAGCCTCACCCACACCCTCCCCCAACATGTGCTATAGCAACATTGCAGTGAGGACTCGATGTTTCCGCATGCCACAGGACAGACGGAGACATTACAGCACGGCTCAGCTTATCTATTGGCTCAAAGCCACTGTTGGCCCGGCCCTTCGGAGGAAGTGCGGCCGTTGTGATTGGTCCCAGGGGGATTGGGGCTTGTATCGGCTTGTCCTCTGGCTGGTCTCTTGGACTGGTCCCAGCTTATACAGAGGTTGACACTGGGAGGGCATCTGGGATTGGGCAACTTTTCAAAAAATCGAGTCACAGGGCACGCCGCGCTGTTTCGCTTGAATGAGCCGCAGCGACATTACGACATCGTCTAATTGAAGAAGTGGAGATAATAACGGATAATACTGGGGAGACGCGTGTAATTGCAAAAAAGGGAATCGCCGGAATCAGTCTCTCCAGACTGCTGAGAGTAGGTTTTGATTATAGCCCGACACGAGGGTTTGACATCCAGCAACTCACCAAGTGCACTTCACTGGACTCCAGAGGTCACCCGGACATATTTCTGCAATCGGTTATTTTAAAGTGAATGGCCACATGAAGATGAACGCACAAACACTAATAGCCAAAACACAATGCCTAAGTGACACCCTACCTCAGCGTGACCATGTAAAGCCTTAATATCCTACCATCACGTATTCAGTGAGTAAAGGCGTGTGTGTGTGTGTGTGTGTGTGTGTCTGCACGCATAAGAGCATATGGTGGCAAAGAGGGACTCGTGCACAGCTCCCACTCCCTCCCCCGTCACCTCTCTTTATTTCTCCGAGGGGGTTGTTGGTTGGTCCATCTGCCTCTCCTCTCCGTGGTTCAACTAATCTAATAACTGCACTTACAACCGCATCGCAACCGCAGAAAACCTCATCCCACTCTGCAGTGCACGAGGGTTTGTGTCACTTAACGTCTTGCAACGCGCTGCCGGTGAGGCGCGGCAAAACGATCAGAGGCACGAGAGGCAGAGGAGCTTCTTCTGCAGTGAGGCTGGAGGAAACAATGGGGCCGGACTGCCACTAGCCCCCCCCCCACGCCGGCCAGGTAGGTTGGCCCATTCATAAATCACTTTTATTCCTCGGAGCGCTCAGCAGCCTCACTCCCTGGAATGATGCACTGTGTAAAGGGGATGACGAGGGAGGGGCGGGTGGGGGCGGGGAGATTTAAAATCCCAAAAGCACAAACTGGACTGGACTTAGAAATAGCTGCAATCCCCCCACAATGTCGACTGCAGAGGGGAGGAGGGGAGGTGGGGGAGGAGAAGGGGGTCAAACCGAAGGGAGGAATGAAGACCAGCTGACCGACCGGCCGAGGCTTCCCCAGCAGGATCCCCGCTGCCGGACTCCTTCAACCCGAGAGGATCCACGCCTCGTGAGCTCAAAAGGGACGAGCCCACATGACGTAAAAGAACCGGCAGCCTTGAAACAAGGAATGGTAGCGGAAGCCGTCTCTTTTAAATGGATCAAAAGAAAACTATCAAATGTCAAAGTCTACAAATGAATCTGAAGTCCGAATAAAAAAAAAAATACATATATGTATATTATATATATATATTGATTGTGCCCCCCCCCCCCCCTCACCCCCTGTTGAGTCCGCATTGAGCGGCAGCAGTTCCACCCTTTAGCTCTGCTGCGTTGCAGGGGATCAGTGAGAAACCGGCCATTTCAAAGTCCCGCTGCAGAATCTTGATCAAAAGCCTGCCGCAGAGAATTATCCTCGCAGCGTGAGGCTGCCACCATCGCTGGGCGTCACCATGGGGACTGTGCGTTTCTGTGGACGGACCAGCGGTGGACATCTAGAGAGGCTTGTGGTTAACCTTGCGTCACTTTGAGCCAAAAAAAAAATTGCCCAACACTGCTCTTCATCTGAGATTTTTGTGTAAATGTGTAAAAACCCCGCAGATGATTTGGAAACAGAATAAAGAATGACTCCAGCAATTATCATTTTTTGTTGTTGCATCACGGTTGATTTAGATGAATGAAGCAAAAGGGAAAATTAACAGCTTTATTATTTTTTTTCAACGTTTCTACCATTAGCTTTGAATCAGCGTAATTAATGTTGCATTTTTTCGTCCTCTGAACAAACAATCTGTTTTATAATTGTTTGTAAATTTCAAATTAGAAAAGTCTGAAGCAGCACATACCCCCCACTCCCCCGGCCCCCGCCCCCTCCATCCAGCGGCACAGAAGCACATCCATTAGTCAACCCTTTTCTTATTGATCGATTAACTGCTCAGCCAAACATTCAGCCCGTGCTATTCATCATGGTGGGAAGATGTAAGCCTCGCTGCGGAGTTTCGGGGGCAGATGGGATGTCGGGATGTAATTGAGATTAAACTGGTGGGTTGGGTGGCTGGAACCGGCAGGGTGGAGACCCGTTGGGGATATGTAAAACACCCAGCGAGGAGGAGGGGCAAGGGGCACCATGGGTGAAGATGGCTGAAAACCGTAGCCAACTAGGAGGGAATTAGTGAGCACCATCAGGTCCAGATGTACAGTAAGTTCAGCTGCGTACAGTAGGGCATTAAGGCCGGCGGGGACATTCAATTACAAGCGGCGTGTAAACAGAGACTTCAGGGCAATAACAGGTGGACATTCTCAGTGGCCATTTATATATCTGCAATTCTGCACTTAGATCGGCCGTATAAGGTCACGTTTTGAGCAGACACATTAACCTGGAATACATTTTGCTTCACAAATGGTCAATTCTGGTAACGGCCATAAAGCTGTTACAGCTAGTAATAGAACAGCTATAAATTGCAGTGACATTACATTAATTAAATTGCATACTTAAATGGATGCTAAACGATCTCCACCATGAAAAAAAAAAAAAAAAAGGCCCGACATAGAACCGTGAGTGAGGGTAGAATGACGGGGAGCTCGTTAAAAGGCTTTTCAAAGCAGGGCGACTCATGAAAACACACTGACAGATGCTCACGCCGTACTGAGGGCGTCTGTGGCGTCGGCCTACACTTCCTCCGGTGCCGCGCGACGTCTCCTATGGCGTCATTGAGGTACGAGAGAAGAGGAGAGAGTGAGAGAGATAGGTCATGCAGGACGTTCTTCTCCCATGCACCGTGTGGATGGGCCTCGTGATGACACCGACTAATTAAAACAGATTCCTCATTGGCCGCGCCTCGGGAAAGAAAAAAAAAACAAAAAAAAACAGACACACTTGGAAATTAATGAGAACTAAAAAAGCGGAGATGCGGCCCAAACTTTTCAATGCCTCCGAGGCGAGGTGGCCACTTATCTCCGCGCACTGCAAGAAGCAGCCTAAAAAATAAATAAATCTCCTGCACTGCACGTTCACCCCCCCCCCCCCCCCCCCCCCCCCCTTCTCGGACATGCAGTCACTCCCGGTGAGAGCAGCGTGTTCGGCCTCTACTCTAGAGGGCTAGAGGACTGATAGAGACTGCGGGGTGGTCGGAAAGAAACACAGAGTGAGTGAGGGGCGCTATCAGAAGAGGAGGAGGAGGAGGTGGAGCTGCTGGTGAAGGATGTAAAGCAGGGAAGAGGGGGAAAATAAAGATTATCCAAGTGGAAGCACGAGACACCACTTTATTTGGAGCTACTAAAAATAGCGAGCGGCAAATGGTAGCGGACGGTGGCCGGCCCAGCGCTCCCCTCTCCTTCCGGGCCGCTGGAATCGATAGGCAGGCAGCAGGAGGGGAGGCTTCCCGGAGCCTGTAGCCAACGGCTGCCGAGGGGGGGAGAGAGAGAGGGAGAGAGACAGTGAGAGACTGGGGGGTGGAGTGCAAGTGGGAGGTGAGGCCGGGAGAGGAGCAGAGCGTAGCGGGAACTATTTTTTGCACTGCCTGACTAAATATGGTCAGGGAGGTGGTGAGACAAGACACAGGAGCAGCCCGGCAACAGGGCCCGAGGCATGCTTGGGATGCTTGGCTCCTGCTCAGTTTAGCCCTCTGCGTCGGGGTGTGTGTGTGTGTGGGGGGGGGGGGGTCCTCAGTGTCCGTAATTTGCTGCAACTGTGTTCGTCCCGTGCTCTCTGCCCCCCCCCCCCCCCCCTCTTAAAATAAATTGCAGCAGCTTCTCTACTTGATCTCTCCTTGTGCAAAGAGGTGACCCTGGAGATGAACTATTACGAATGCATAAGAAGCTCATCGAAGATTCACAAACTCCAAAAATACCAAAGCGATATTCCAATGTCCCCCCCCCCGCCTCCGGTCGCTTGCACTGGTAATCAAAGTCACGTGGATCACAGGGGACTATTAAAAGTACAGCTGTCTTCTACCGCAGAGGCTCTGCTACGTCTTTGTTTTTTGTTTTTATAAATACATCACAATTCCGCTCTCACCCTTTTCGGTAAACTCCCTCTCCCGAGCTGCTGTGTAAAGTTCCACTGAATCATAAAAAAGCGCATTTCAGTAGCCGGCTGAAGCTCAGGGGCGACGCGTGCGTGTCGATGTCATAAGGAAGAGGCAGAGTGGGAGGACGGCTGATACCCTTTCTGCCTCCTCCACCGACCAGGGGCATCCTCAGAGCTTTCTCCCTCACAATGCACATGATGGAGAGGAGAGTGCTGCAGATTTTTTTTTCACCCCCCTTTTCCCCCACTCGTCTCTTCTCTTTGTACCTCTCCCTTTTTTTATCTTTCTTTTTTAGGTTCCTTTTTTAAAAAGGTATGACTTGTGTTTGCATGGGAATGTGTGCGTGTCCGATTCCCCTCCTTTAACCCCTCCTGACTCTGACTCTCAACCCCCCTCTCTCTCCTCCCTCTTCCTCCTCCTCCTCCTCTTCCTCCATCTCCTCCTCCTCCCCCCAATCATAGAAGCTGATTCAGCGAGTCAGGCGTGCACCAGGCACACACGATGGCTGCAGCAGCTGGAGCGCTCTCTAGGTCATTATGGCTCTCTTCACTACAGGAAGAGGAGGAGAGAGACGAGAGGAGGAGCAGCTCCGATAACAAACCGATCTGACAGGTAATATATGATCTTCCTCCGCTCTCGGACGGAGTTCACGCCCGACGGGCCTCGGCGTCTCCCGTCCCAGCTCTTCACTCTCTCCTCTTCGGATGCGATCCGTTATTAACCGCATGGCTCGCCCGGGAGTCGCAGGGGGGTGAGGGGGGAGGGGGAGTGGGATGCACCGCTCTGCAGCAGCGCTGGGACAGAAGTTAACCAGAGACAACCTCTGTGTTCCTTTTTTCTCTCCTTTTGCTCCTCTAGTCTTAAGAGAAGGATAGAAATAAAGCTTCTTTTTTTTGTTAAAATAAGGAGAGGAAAAGGATGCAGGGAGAGATGGAACAGGGAGGCTGGGGAGTTGCTGAGCGCTCTCTGCCTCCCTCTCCCCCTCTCTCTCTCTCTCTGCCTCCCTCTCCCCCTCTCTCTCTCTCTCTCTCTGCCTCTCTCTCAGCACTGGCCGGACATGCTGCAGCAGCAGAGCTCTTTGGCTCATTAGGCGTCATGGTTGCAGCCCTGCTGCTATCTAATGACGGACTTGTTACCTCAGACCTGGTGTGGGGGGACATTCCCAGAGGCACAATCCGCCCTCCGCGTCCAACAGCTTCCGAGATGCCATTTTTTTTTCCCCATCGCCGTGACTAAGGATACTATAATTACTGGGACTTTTGATGTGTTCTTTTTTTTTTGGTCCTGACAGTGGTCCTTTTTTTTTTGGCCCTCTTATTCAATTTAACCGAGGTGCTGGGTGGGTGGGTCTCTGCTATTCTAAATTGATGGGAGGTAAGTTTGAGGGCAAATCACACATTCGAGCCCATGGTTGGCTGATATCGGGCAGAAGGAGGGAATGTGGCGATGACGAAGCAGCGGGCAGGTCAGCACTGCTGAAAGGGGGGAGGCGGGCAAAGGGAAGGGAGGCGGATTGACGGCACACAGCTGTGACATGTGTATTAAGACAGATGTGGGTAGGTGGTGGGGGGGCTGCTGGCCGAGTAGATGTGTGTCACAGGCTGAACCCACAGCACTTAGGGTAGTAACCCGGTCCCTCCCCCGGTCTCCCTCCCTCCCTCCCTCCCTCCCCCTGTAGCTGCTATAAGCTAGGCAGGGCATGCGGGGCACACGGTACTGCAGTGCTATCGCCCAAACTGGAACAGACACAACACGTTCCCCAACCTCCATCCCGCTGAGTGTAGGAAGGAATTTCCCCCCCCCCCCCCCCCGCTCCCCCCTCTGCCTCCTATTTGCTCACCCTATCGGGTGGCTGTGACATTTCCTAAACAGGACGTCACACTGTTAGGACCGGGCTCATCTGCCAACTGTCACCTCCAGTTCACCCTCCCCTCATTGCTATTCCAAAACCTTCCGCTGCAAAAAGCACTGCACCAGTTTTCCCGTTTCTCTGCCAACAACTCTCAAAACTCAAATTCACGCCGTTCTTTCTGTACATTTTTTTCCGTTCAGCACGCGTCCGTCCGGCTGGCCGGCTATGTGGACTTGCGGAACGTGTTGGTCCGGGGGGAGGGGGGGGGGGGGGGGGGCAAAGACTCGTTAGAGACTTGCCTGAACAATCCTCGCCAAACGGTGGTATCGATCGGTGATCTGGCGGACGTTTGGTTAGAGAGAAGTGAAGTGATAAAAGTTCACTGTTAAAACGGGGGTCTATGTTTAGAGAGAGTGAGAGAACAAGGTACAGAGAGGTAGAGAGAGAGGGGGGGGGGGGGGTAGCCGTGGCTGGTGGTGGTGGGGGTGGGGGGGGCCGGAGGGTGGTGTATAGTCAGGACCAATCCACAAGTGCTGAGTGGGCATTAACGCCTTCATGTGAGCTATGGCCTGCCTCTGCGCCTAAAGCCTGCTCACAATAGCTTCCTGTTCCACTTGGATCACTCTCGTTTTCAAACATCAGCAGGCGCTGCTGGCTTCCCTCTGGGGACGTTGCTGACACGAGAGAGACGAGCGGCGGCTACGTATATGTAGAAGGTGAGCTGTAGGATTCGGGGTGGGGGCGCGCTGAGGGGGGGGGCACGAAATAGGAGAACGAGGTGGCGTTGAGGGGAGGCAGACCGAAACAGAAGTGGGAGGAGAGAAGTGAAAATGTTTAGAGTGTCAGCGGGGGCCAATCGGCTTATTAGGTGCACCCCTGCCCCCCCCGGGACGCACTCGGTCCAGAGCGTGATGGTCATCCTGCAAGACGAGGCGCACACAGAGGCACCTGACGCCGAGGACTTCAGTCAAGGACAAAACTCTTCCCATCGCTTCTGCCCGAGCCCTTAATCTACTACCGACAACATTCTTCCTGGAAAGAGGAAGAAAAAAAAGAGAGAGAGAGAACCTTCTAACTGCAGTAAAAAAAAAAAAAAAAGAAGTCGTATTTCCCCCCCGCTGATCCTCCAAGTTTCTCCCAGTTGTTTGGAAGACACCGGCACCGTCGACTATGGTATGGACTGCAAAACTTGTGTTATGTTTAGGGGCGGGGGGACCGGCTGCTCAGCCTTACATGGCAACCAAAGGAAAGCCTCCAGTGTTGCACTGAATTTACACTCAAAGTCACCTTACGGTGCAGACTACCATACATGGCAGAGAGAACAGTGAGGAGAAACGTTCCGCTGCTAACTTCCTGACCTTGGCGAAAGGTGAGACATTTTCACACCTAAGATTACCTCCTTGGTGCACATACTTCTTTATGTACCCATATGAACATATGATAGCTATGGAATGTAAAGAAGTATGTATTCTTGGTGGGGTGCTTGTCCTCGCTCTGGGAAAAATGATGTAGGACGTGTGGGGAAATGTTTGTGCTGTGCAGATTGTTAATAATATGACCGTGATCACGGCGTGAGAGGGAAAAAAAGCAGGGAAAGTAAAGAGGGGGGAGAGAGAGAGAGAGAGAGAGAGAGAGAGAGGGGAGGAAGAGAGAATGAATGTAAGTGGCGAGGCTCTTACATTAGCTAGTACTGTCTCTGGGCAGTGTCTCACTGCAGCAATATTCACTGTAGGGAACTGCTTTCTACAACTGGCTGACTTGGCCAATAAAATCCTCTCGTTTAAGATGTGCCATCTATTCATTGGGCCATTATGTTAGTTAGTTAGCATAATAGGATAGCAATCGTCGGCAGTGGGAGTTTCGAGGCGCTACCTGCCACTTACACCGACTATGGCCTTGTGACATCTTCACAGGAACAGGGCCTCCTTTCATTATTTGGTGATTTTACTGCATTACAGTCCTTGACATTCCACCAGCTGCAACTTAGAACCCACTTCAGCAGGCCGCGAGAGGTATGCCCCAGCGTAATACCATAATCTCTCCCAGTGCTCCCACACGGGGGAAAACAAAGTAGGTGAATTGGATTTTTTTTTTTTTTAAACATACGAAATAGTTGCTGTTAACAGTATTGTGTGATTAACTACGGCTGCTCTCCCTTTATGCTGCAGCCTCTATTCCCCCCAACCCGGCTGCCCCGCGCTCCCCCCTCCCCTCCTCCGATTCCTGTTCTCATTGTTCACGTTTGCTACGCTTGCCAAATGCTTTGCTGGGCCGCATGGCAGTCAGATTAGACCATCGGGAAGTGACAATGCAGGATCACAGTCAGCTGATTCCAATTGTTGACTGCTTCAGACAAATAAAAGCCAATAGAATATGGACAGAGGCACGGAGAGAAGTGAGGTTGGGGGGGAGGCGGGGGGGGCGGAGCTATTCATATCTGGCACTTTCACCTACTCTGACCCCCTCTTTGGCTTGTGCTTGGATCACAGACAATCCCTGGACCCGTTTTAGCGCAGCTTTAAGCCCTTTTAAATGTAGAAACACAGAAAAGTCATTTGTTCCACTTTGGCTGTAGCTTGAAAACCTACACAAATAATAAATAAATAAACAATGGAACAACATGGAACAAATTAGATCAAAATTACGGGCTACTTTCACCGCAACTATTTGCGCTTTGATAGACTAAAATAAAGATAAGCATGCAATGCCTTCAAACATGACTTGCGTTCTTTTATTTAAGAACGTTGCTAGTTGTGGACGGCTGGAACGCATCGGCGCCTACAAATTTCTCCCCGGCGGTGGAGCGATGAAAAAGGTGCGCGTGCCAGTGTGGTGCGACAGCTTTATTGTAACGAAATACGAGCCACTTCATTCTGAACTCATTAATATGCCGAGAGTGAGGCTCATTTACACTGTGCCCCTTCAATTAAAGGAATAGTCAGTACCAACTCTGCCAATCTGCCTTCTTTCCACCTGGTTTTAATGATAACGGTTAAAAACGCAGCGAAGCCACGATGAAAGAATAGCGCAGAGTCGCTTTAAAATAAATTTCAGTCTGCAAAAAAAAAAACAGGGAAAGATCCCATCGAAGCTGCATCTCTCCACCCTCCGGACCCATCCGCATGATGTTCCGTGCCGCTCACTTTCCGCGTGTAGGATTACGCGGCAACGCGCCGCATGCTCCTCCCGGGCCGTCAATAGCAACACAGCAGATGCTGACATTATCAAATGCCGAGTGCCTGTCGTCCCCCCACGGCTTTTGCCCTGTTATGGACCTCGGACGAGGTGAGCACCCAGGCCACCTGACTCTGAGCGACCCCGAGTGTGTGTGTGTGTGTGTGTGTGTGTGTGTGTGTGTGTGTGTGAGTGTGCACGAATGTGCATGCGCATGTTACAAATAGACCTGCCTCTGGTGTGCCATATCAAGCTGGCCCTACACTGACCTCCATCCCGTCTACAAGCAGCGCTTTAAATCCCTCAGCTGTCATTCGCCACTCGGAGAAGCTTATTCCTGCCTTGGCAGAAAAGTCAATAACTAGAACAGCTGAGCTGCGCTTCATATTCCTCTCGCAAAATAGTGTCAAAGGAACGAAAGAAGGCTGCAAAGGAAAAGTGCAATGTTGATGCTGCCCCAGTAGTAGCGATAGTTCGTGAATGAGCTTGTGAATGACGACGACTAACAGAAACAACATATTGAAAGGTTTTGTATGTGATTCAGGGACAGACTCCGTACTGTACTGTTGGGCCCTCAAAGATAAGATGATAAATAATCTGCCCTCAAGCCACAGCTGAAACAGTACCCTCCACACTACAAATCAGTCTCTGGGACTTAAATGACTAGTTTGAATTAATGTTGGGAGTTGACACCCCAGAGTGCTGCTGTGTGTGTGTGTGTGTGTGTGTGTGTGTGTGTGTGTGTGTGTGTGTGTGGTTCTGCCTACGCATTTGTCTGCTGGCCGTCTGGGTGACCGCTGTGGCGGCGTGTTTGCAGCAGGGCCCATCCGTCAGAGCCTGTAATTGCTTCATGACTCCAGGACATTTGACTCAAGTGCACTGCCACAGATTATTATTATCCTTTTCTCAGGGAACACGCCCCCCCCCCCCCCCCCCCTGCTTCCTCCCCACCCGCCTCCCACCCTCTCGCTCACTCGGAAGGGGGGCCAGCATGAAACTTTTAAAAAGATAGCAGAGGATAAATGGGCTGCCTGCGAGGCAGGAGGGAAAGGTAGGTATGGTGGATGCTGTGTGTTGTTAGCGTGGTGCTGGACGGGGTGTGTGTCGCACGGGACGGGCGAGGTAGCAGAAAGGAGGGGGGAGGAGACGCAGCGCTGTCCCTTCAAGCTGGCGGGTGGACTCGATGCGACGGGCCACATCTCAGCTTTTTAATAAGATGTTTAAATGCAACACGCCGTCTCTCCGCACAGCGTGGATTTAACTCCGCAGAGCCTCGGTGAAGGTCCCCCCCCCTCCCTCCCATCGCAGCAGCCGTCTCCGAAGCAGCGATTCCACAATGCTTTGCTAAAGCTGGTAAAATGGAACCAAATCACCTCTTGAATGGATTTGGTCCCCTTCAACCAGCTGTAGCTATGCTTTGATGACACCAGGAGCTCCTTTCTGACCGCAAGGCCTTCAACACAATCACTGCGACGGGAGCGAGAGGGAGGGGGGACGGGGGGGACGGGGGGGGGGGGGACGGGGGGGGCTCCTCTACCGACAACAGCTGTAATGTTCAATGTCTCATTTCTGACTAATAAAGAAAAGAACCCTAAAAACCCTGGTCCACTTTCCTGACTGTTTACTCTCTGCCTGCGGCTAGATTGATATTCTCACCACACTATCAACGCCTGGTTCAAAAATAGCAGTGGGCGGGGGGGGGGGGGGGGGGGTGTTAGGATGGTCAGCGTGCGCTATTTCAGAATCACAGCACTCCCTTGTCGGTACCAGTGTCTTGCTGAGAAGCCCCCTAAACTGACTGAATCCTAGCAGTCAATTACACCGTGGGTGGGAATAGGACAAATACAAATTTTAAAAAACACAAAAACGACGGTTTTACAAAGTGCAGTGGAGAGGAAACAG
The DNA here is from genome assembly GCA_021346845.1 of Apeltes quadracus. Classification (NCBI taxonomy): domain Eukaryota; kingdom Metazoa; phylum Chordata; class Actinopteri; order Perciformes; family Gasterosteidae; genus Apeltes; species Apeltes quadracus. The sequence continues at coordinate 13,632,122 of CM037919.1, forward strand.
GACAATAAGAATGAGGCAAAGTGGGAAGTGTAGTTATTAAGAGAGGCCCCCGTCCCGGTGCTGGACGAGCTCTCGAGCGGTTCCAGTGCTGTGACTGCGGATCACAGCCAAGTGCCTTCACACACGGAGTCACTCCTGACACCCCCCCCCCCCCCCCCCCCCCCCCACTCCTTCACTCCCCTCCTTTTCCTTCCTAATTTGGTGCTCGACGCCACACAGACACAGAAAACACTTACACTTATTTGTTCGAGAAGCGACCGAAACGCTGTAATCTATCCAATTTGTCTGATTATACAAACTGATTTGGGGGATGTGGTTAATGCATGAAACTAATATGTATTAAAGTCATTGTGAGAAGCAAAGTATTCTCTGTTTCTTATGAATTTAAAGTGTTTTTCAGTGGACCAATAACCATGAAATCTATTTGCCGTACCGCAGGAGGCACCGGCTTACTCAATTACAGTCCAGTCTGACTTGATTAGCCTAGTCTGAAATGAGAGCGAAGGGCAAAGAAATAAATAAAAAGGTCCTGATTCAATCACCGGCGGCCATGACGAGCGTGTGAATAAAGCAGTCGGCCCTCGGGAACCGCAAACATTTGGCCCATTTTGCCACATCTGCGACAAAGGGCCAACAACACGCCGCTGCAGGGCTCGTCTGGAGCCTGTTTATGAGTAACAGGCTGTTAATCGTAGGAAGGGGGGGGGGGGGGGAGGGGGGGTCTGAGGAAGCTCTCTCATCAACGCGTTACCGCAACAATTAATTGTACCGCCACTTTGGATTCAGCGGCCATTGTAAAAGCTTAACCAGGAAATGCCTTCACACTCTGCGGCGGTGTGAGGGGTAATGAACCAGGTGAAAGATGGTAAAACTCCCCAGTTTCTGCCGCACCCCCGTTTGTGGACTTCAGATTTCTGTATTTAGGGACTTCAAGTTGAAAGACGCATCCTACACGTCTCCCGCAATCTTCTTTCCACCGCTTGAAGACAAACACGTGCTTCTAAAAACACCCAGGCACATAACACACACAGTTTTTTTTCTTTGATGTCCATAACTTACGTCGTAACAAGGATCCCCCCCCCCCCCCCAATCTGTTTTACAGGAGTTATATTAGTTTGGATTAAAAAAAACGACAGATTAGACTTGTTTAACACTCGCATGCCAGGACATTCTGTGCCGGTGCTCAAACTAAACGGGAGGAAAAGCAGCGGCCATCTGGAAGCAATAATAAGAATCAATCGCAAACCAGAGGGGGCTCGTGTCGTATGCTTCCCCCCTCCCCCCCCCCGCCACCCCACCGAGGGGCTTCCGATCACCCTCCCGCTTCCAACTCCCAGCAATCCCGTATGATTGCGACGGTACGAATTCCTATCAGCGCTCAGTCGAAACAACCGCCTCTCCACTAAAAAAACCCACCTGACGAGGTGATTTCATTTGAACCGAGGGAGAGATTTCCGAGGGCTTTAGGACTCGTGAACTGTCTACCCGATATTGCAGGTGCTCGGGCGTGAAATAAAAGTAAATGGGCAGACCGGAGCGGGCGACATATATCTTCGTTTCTCTGAAGGCGAGGGGACAGAGTGCGGACCGAAGCAGAGGAACACACACACACACACACACACACACACACACACACACACACACACGGAAATACTGAAACTCCTGGCCGCTAAATGAATGAGCGCTACAGTGGAGCAGCGTCCTGCAGCTTTTTACACCGACTCCCGGTCTATGTGGACACATTACACACTTTACGCAGTTGGGTTTACACTGTGAGAGTCAGTGACCTTTCCTAAACAAGTGTTCTATTATTTGTTAAAGTTTAAAAGGTCATAGTGGACCTTAAAGTCAGGCTGAACACACGGCCCTCTTTGTGCGTCGTGTGACATGCTTTTGTTAGTGGGTATAATTACTAAAAAATGAACATGTGGATGAATATGTCTGACGTAATTTGTATTATTATTATCATCGTTACCACAATGATCACTCTACTGTCACAAAAGATCCCATTTACGACTAAATGTCTTTGAAAAGCAGCTGTTTGTATCATCTGCGGCCAGAGGGCTGCGTCGGGCCGAGCTCCTGGCAGGTGGCAGGTTTTCCACACCCCTCTGACCTCAATTCCATTTGTCCTCGTGCCAAAAAAGATGAATGCCAGTGAAGAGGGAGGGGAGGAGGGGGGCTAACATTTAGCCCGGGATAACCGCGCCAATGCGCAACCGCAGACCCGACACGCGGGAAGCAGATGGTCACTTGTCAGCGACAACGTCAGCGACCGTCAAATTCGGAGAGGGACCGGATGAACAACGCGGAGAGACGCAGTGACGGCCAAGGACTGTGCTCGCACCACACGCCGACGGGGCCGGCGACGCACAAGACGGCAGCAGTGAATTACATAACACGTCTTTGAAAGTGCTGAAACCTCGCACGGGTTTTGCATATTTTCCCGGGGGGCACTGTCAACCCAAAAGTGTTCGCCAGGAAAATGCATCCCGCGCTGAAGTGCCATCGTTTGACACAGTTTTGAGGATTTACGTCAGCGAGCCGACCGAGTCCGTCTCCTGGTTTAGACCCGCAGGTGGTGAGCCCGCATCTTTCATTCAGGCGGAGGATTAAGGAACAGATTAGTAGTAACAGATTAGGGTGGCGGCTGTGGTTTCCACCCATCTTTCGCAGTGAAAATACGTGTCGTAACGGTCACACATAAAATCAAGAGCGTGGTGCATATTTGTTATTTAGACTAAAAAGTCCGAAAGGGAAACCAATCGGATTTTTCAATAGGCAGTTTTTTAAAAACGCACTGTGAAACTCCTTTCCCAGTCCAGAAAGAATCATTTTGCGCACATGAGAAACATCGAAGGCTTTTCAGGCGAGACTTCGGTGATACAGCGTGTCTGCGCCGAGTTAATCGAGCTGTGACAGCAGGCGGGAGAGCGTGACAGTGTCTCGTACCTGGGGTTCCCGCGAAGGGCAGCGTGGTGCAAGGCATTGAAGCCATTATTGTTGGTGATGGTGACATCAGCGCCGGCCTCCAGCAGCACAGACAGCATGTCATCTCTCTTCTTGCTTATAGCATCATGCAGCGGCGTGTCCCCCTCGGAATCCTGAAACAAGGCAACCCCTGTGTCACTTTCTCCTCTCTGTGCTGACCTGTGATTCAAACCGTGCACAAAGCGACCTCTCGGCTGCCACCGAACAGGCGGATAAATTACGTTGCAGGTACCTGAAGGCTGGGGTGGCAGCCGAAGTCCAGCAGGGTTTTGACCACCTGCAGGTGTCCCTTGTTGACGGCTATGTGCAGAGGAGTCTGCCGTCGCTTGTTCCTGGCATTCAAGTCAGCGCCGCCCCTCTGCAGCACCTCAATGACAGAGCCCTCATCGCCGAAGGCGGCGTGGTGCACTGCCCGATCTCCATCTTTGTCCTGAGCACGGTGACGCGGCAGAATGAGGTCGTTTTCTACATAATGAAATGAGCTCACCGGTCATGAGTGTCAAGTGTTTTGTGATTGTACAGACCTCAGCCTCCAGGTCCACGCTGTGTTTAAGCAGCAGCTTGAGGACGTCCACGTGACCGTTCTGACTGGCCGCCTGCATGGCCGTGTGTCCAGCACACTGCCCGTTCACCTGTGCACACAGAGCAGAGGGGCAGAGCGTGTGGAATTCATGAGTCACGTTCAGACGTGCGTCGCCTGTATTAGCCGTTGGGCTGCGGGGGCTGAGTGCGGCTGTGTGTGCGCGTTTCATCAGCAACTGCAGCACTGCAAAAACTCGGACCATAAATATTAATGTGGACTCCTTTGTGAGTCTCGAGACGTCTCTTGTCCTGGCAGGCAGATCACTTGGCCAGGCTTAGTGTTTCCGGCTTCAAGCAAATAATTACACTGAAAGGGAGTAGGGCATCTGGCCAGCCATCACCACTGACACACACACACACACACACACACACTCTCTCATTCCCTCACTGTTTGATCTCTGAGGGAGGACAGTGTTGCAGACTTGACGTAACCCATTCTCATAACATATACGGGTGAATCGGGTCTGTGCTGCAGTGCTCACGGCTGCTCCTCATGGCCTCCTATGGGCCTCCTATGGGCCTCCTCATGGCCTCCTATGGGCCCAGCTGTAATGCTTTTCAGATTGAGACGGGTCTCGGTGGGAGGATCTGAAAGCTCTTTCTTAGGGGACTCTCAGCCTCCTCAACATACTGAGAGCAGAGAGGAGCTCAGCCGGCAAATATTCAACGACCAAATTAATTGATGTTCTAAAAAAAAAAAAAAAAAAACTCCAGCAGCTGTTTAATCAGCTTGTGACGAGCACTTACGTCCACATCCGCTCTCTTGAGGATGTCCTCGACTTTGGCCAGGTCGCCGTTGGCCGCCGCCTTCACCAGCTCCTCGTTGATGTCTCCGGACTCCTGGGTCTCAAACAGTTTCTTCAGCAACTGGGACAGGCGCTCTGGCCGAGGGGAAGGGAGGAGATAAGAAGAGGAGAGTGATTGCGTGCAGGCGTTGGGAGGACGGGGACCCGTGACGGCGCCCTCTACACGCGGGCGCCGCTCGTTCGCACATACCTCCGGAGGCGTTGCTGACGGCAGATCCAGACGGGGCGATCTTGGTGACAGCGGCGGGGTTGTACGTCCAAGACGTTCCGCACACCTCGACCTTCAGGTCGCTGTCGGAGTAGATCTGCTGCACGCGGCCCACTTTGCCGAGAGTCTGTTGGTAAACGTTGCGACAAACTCATTGGTATGTGGTATATGTTGTTTGTTTGTTTGAGGAAAGACGGGAGGGAGATAAAAAAGGAGCAAAAGAACACACGCTTAGCAAAGCTTTTACCAGCAACAAGATGGATATAAAAGAAAGGGAGCCTTCTACTAACTCGACTATACGACGTCGGGTCGAGAGCGACAAACGGACCGGCAGCAAAACAGCAACAGAGGGATTTCGCAGCGAGGAGTCGTCTCCGCTAGAAACGCTGCAACGTGGACGGGCACGGTGTACTCACGGGGAGCATCGCCTCGGCCCACTCGCCGTGGCCTCTCTGGAGCAGTTTGATGCGGTCGATGTCGTAGCAGATCTGGACCAGGTCTCCCACTACGAACTGGGAAGTGCCTCCCTCCGCCCCGGCCGCTGCGTCGCCGCTGCGCACCACGTTGGCCTTCGTCAGGACGGCTGGGTTAAACGTCCATCTGAGGGTGCACAGATGAGTGGGTTAAGCTACTATGAAATATGACACTAGGGTGGAATATTTTGGGATTTGCAAGCTACAAATTTTAAAAGTAGACTGAAGTTAACAGCTTAGATTTGCTGTTTAATTATATTTTACCAGAAATTGACCCCCTAACCTTTAGTGTTGCAAACCATCATTTCACGTTGTAGTGAAGATGTTCTTAACTGAGGCAAAAAGGGTTCACATGAAACTCCTACAAAAATCTACAATATATTTTTCACCTGTTCCCACTGGGGTACTGAACAACGATATCGTGATCTTCGTCGATGCCGCACACGGTGCCCGTGGTGGTGAGCGTCTCAAACATGCCGTCGGTCCACCCGCCGTGGCCGTGCTGCAGGGACTGGACGATCTCCAGGTCCAAGTCGATGTTGACCAGGTCTCCGATCTGGAGCCCGCCGGGATTTCGGTTGCCATTCTGCTCACCTGGGAGATTACAGTGACGTTAGGTCGCTCAATAGTAACATTTGCGTTGATGAAAGGTGCGTCAATAGGAAGTGTAATATATGGAAGTATTACACATCAACAGTGTTAAATCTGGACAAATAAAATCTGTGAATAAAAATAACTTCCAACCTTTTTTAATATTGTACTATTGTTTTTACATAGCATTACTAGTTAACATTTATTTCTATTATTTGTTATTATTTGTTGTGGTTTCATTATTTTCATAGGTGTTTTTTAACCACGTGTGTCATATGTGTAGTGCATAAAAATAGGTGTTGCTATCTGCGGCATTGTTGAATCCAGGGAGACAATTTATTCCTGGAACTCTCGGAATATTCTTCCCTGCATGACCTGAGTCTTGTACTTGGCCTTGGCAGACAGGGGACTGTGTCGCGCCGCCACCTAGTGGCCAAGCAATATTAACTGCAAGTGAAGCTCCACTAATGCCCTTGAATTCACTGCACCAGAACAAAAGGTGAGAGAATTGGTGCAATAGTGACGGTGGACCGGGATCATTGGCTTCCTTACCTAAAACGGGACAGTGGTCTCTGTAAAAAGAGCCTCCCTTGGCATCCTGGACACATTTGAGATCCGACTGAGAGAGAAAAGAACGAGGGGATTAGATAATGACCCGCGGTAATCACATTAGAGGAGGGGCGGAGTGACCATCAATAACTACACAGACAAGTTACTCACTTTGGGCCGTAGTGTCAGTGAAGTCGCCTGGAATACTAACAATATCAGTGCCCTAAGGGCGAGGCAGGACTGTGAAACTCATGGCTACACAGAAAAGGCATCCCATCGTTTGCAATGACGCCGATGCGCAGCCATTGTGGCAGAGTTGGAGGGCGGACATGATGGTGAGTCACAAGTCTCACCTCCTGCATCCAGCCAGCAAGACACTTTTGATCTTATGATGGCGTGAGCACAAACCGGACGTTACTTAAGATAAGTGAATGTGCGAGTAGCTTTGTAACTTTCTTTTGTCCCAGAATTTGATCCTTCACCACAAACGGTAAAGCCGAAGCGAAACGGTCAACCCCGAGGCAGATGCCAACTACTTCCATATCAGCCTATTAAAATAACAAAGGACAAATCTGTTATGCAACCGAGAAACCTGATTGGCCTCATTCGTAAAAAAAGGAAGGGGCCGCCTGGACCAATGAGGAGGCCGCTTCTCAATTGAGACGCGTGTGTAGCCCCAAAGAGTATGCCTGCACCCCCCCCCCTTAAAGTTAACCTCTGTGTTCACCCCCCCCCCCCCCCCCGACCCCCATTGAAAAGCAGGAGGAACAGCTTGCCTTTATCATGCAGATACCTTTCCCTTCCAGCTGCCTGTACAATTGTGCCCCACTCATGCCGGCTGCGTGGCTCTCACAAAGGCCTGGCAGCAAAAGAAGGAGCCCCGGCCCGCCGGCCAGAGACAAAAGCCACCTGACAGCTGATCTTTTGTGAGGCTTTGTGGGTGTGTGTGTGTGTGTGTGTGTTCGCTCACCATTCCCTCAAAGCCAACTCGGTACAGGTTCTTGGCCCCATTGTCCCACAGTACGTAGGCAGCGCTGTGAGGACTGGCTGCACTCCAGTCCTGGATCTCCGTCACCTGGTGGAGGAGGAGGAGGAGTAAGAGGAGCAGCAGAGGGGGGTTAATGAGAATGATTTTTTAAAAAGGGCACGTTTGAGTTTTGCTCATAACTTGGTGATAAATGATTGCCTGGATGTAAACGGAAATTACCGTCAAATAAAGTATTCTGCATTTAAAAATAGAATATCGACCAGAAGGGATCGTTTTCTTCACGGGAGCTTTTAAGCAGTTGTTTTTTATCTTGAACCCTCATAACGATAGAGAATATGACACTTTATTGATCCCTGCAGGGGTTTGATCTTCTCAAACTAAAGGGCATCTTGAAGGTTGAAACACAGCCCAGCAACCCAAGAGCAGAGTAAATGTTCAGTTGCCTGTTCACAGACCGTATGTCTGCTAGGTACAATTAAGCAAATACCTTTTTGCATTTAAGTAAATAACAAGTAATAGTTGCTCAGAAAGAAAGGACAAAGAGCTAAAAGCTGCTCTCCTTACTCTTCTTACCGGGTTGGACTATTCATTGAACTCCTCTGTGTGAGCTACGAATCGGGAACAGAAAAATCAATTCATATTTTGAAGAAAGGTTCGGGATTTTAACGCAAGACAATTCTCTCTCCATCACAGGAACAACTCTTTCATCGTATCGAGAAAGTGTCAAGAGAAGATTCAATTTATTATTTCATTAAAAAGCTGTGTCTTCACTAAGTGAAATTATTTTTTTAATGAGCTTTGCGGGGGGGGGGGGGGGTAATATCCATGTAAACTAACCAAAGATCTAAGGACATGCAGTAGCAGTTTTCCGCTGAGCATATTGCTTACAGCATCATAAAACAGTAATGAGATATGCCATTAAGTAACACAGCAAATTTAAGTTGCCTGGAGGCAGCTCTTAAATTGAACACTCAAAATACAAGAATTTTACGGCACATTTACAGTATAAATCTCAAAAAGATGTGCTGAACAAATGCAACATCATCCAACGCAGTATGCATTACATTCTAATAATGCATTTCAGCCGGGACTAACCTGCAGCCAGGAGCTCTCTTTATGGCCTCGGAAGCCTCATAAATAGGAGCGCGCCGCATTAAACGAAGGCCTGGAGGTTTTTTATCATCATTTCCAATGCAAATGTATATTAAACATCAACCCATCAGTCTGATTAAAGAGGCTGAAAAACACAAGACAGCCATCTTCAACTGCAGCGGAATGCTGCCCGCCTAAGGCGAGGTTTGTACGTGCCGTATGTTTTTCCATACGTGACCGCCACAAATAGTTCACAGACTAAAGTCTGGGGAAAGACACAAAGATGGATGATCTTTTTTGTCAAAGGCTTAAGAAACAGTTGATCTATTATTTATTTTTCCTTTTTTACAGGATATTAATATTATTACGTATTCCTTTACAGGGGTTTGTACAAAGACCGTGAAGTAGTCTGTGCACATGAGATTATTACAACCTCTGCTCTGCTATGTGGAGGTTGGTTTTTGGCTTTTCGCCGGTTACACCTACAGACTTTGTGCGTTTCTATGGGTTACACTCGCCAACGGCGTGCGGAGCACCTCGGAGCTCGTGCAGCATCTGGGGAGGTTTGCGCGAGTGGAAACAAAGCTTCACGAGGCACCGGAGGACGTGACTGTGTCTTTGCTCTCCCGCTACACCTCCGTGCTACACACACACACACACACACACACACAAACACATACACACACACGTTGAGGCAGCATGTCGACTTCCTGTTTTGGGTTGAGGCTCACGCACATTTTAAAACAAATCACATCCTGAGATGCAATTTTGTTTTTTCTCCTTCTGAGTGCTCATGTTTCTCATGTTTTTTCACTACATGAGAAGTAGTGAAGCTGGACTGATCTTTGGAGAATGGGCCCCAGTCCTATTCGACTCCATTTAACCAAAAACTTTGCAAAGATTTCTCACAATTGTGTGGGATGAGGGATTAATAAAGCATTGATTACTATTGTTATTGCATTCTTAGTTTTACACAGCTGAGCTTCTCTGGCTTTTTATTCCTTTGCCTTGTGCATCAAAAGCACTTTGTAGGCGTTGGTTTTAAAAGGTGTAATTTAAACAGTTTATTATTATTACCTTTCCTCTTCTTCCGTTGCCTCCATCTTGGTCTTCCCACTGCCAGTCAACTCCTCTCACGACTCGGCCACCGGTGAAGATCCCTCTGGCCGTGATTTTCTTTGACTTGCGACGTGACTCCAAAAGAACTCTATGTAGATTAAAAGAACAAACAATTCATTTTTATTTTGGTTAAATGTATTTGATACTGTCAGAGTATTCAAGAGCAGGTTGTCTGCAGCGGATCCGTTTAAACGAGAGACTGAGACAACGCTCGTCTCCTGATACCCAAGATCAATCCGCACTGCGAGTGTCCATAACAACATCTTATCTGCTGCATAAACAAGACAACAAAACAACTCAAACCAAAACCATTTGTTAGGAGTTGTAAACAACACACCAGCGCTGATGTGCGGGTATAGGGGCGAGCTTTTAATACTTTAAGATGAATTGAGATTTTCCATTGCCTTCTGGTGTGGTATTTTCATGCAGTTCAATACAGGGGAACCTGTTGTGTGAGCCACTGGGGTCCTGTTGTCCTAACTTATACGCTACGAACGACAGTAAACTGTGCAATGAAATGGCGTTTACTCCTCACTGATAATTCCTATAATGTTGCAAATAGAAAAAAAGAGCTGATAGCTGAGCTTGAACCATCAAACAAGTGTGAGTCCTGCCGGTAGACACAACAGCTGGCCAGTGAGGGTTCAACCAATGCAGATTGCTTGTGGGCCTCTGCTGCCCCCCCCCCCCCCTCTAATGCGGTGTAACAAAACACCCCACTGAGCTGCGGGAGCGGTTTGAGCTGGGGAGACATCCAGCACCCATTGTGCATTATGCAACGTCTGTCTCGAGGGAAGACAAAGTCATACTGGTTTGAAAAGGCGGCCAGCTGTGCGTCCATGTGTTCATTTAATTAAATGACGGTGTGGCGTTGAAATGGGCCTGAAACAGATGAAGCATCCACACAGTAATGACGCTATTTGCGATAGCACAATCAAACGCAAGTTGTGGAATTTGATGAGCGCACTTACTCACAATCGCTTAAAAAAACAATACATTCAAGAGCTTTCAGCCATCGGCAACCAATTGTATTGCCTGTTTTCCTACTACACACGGGCTCCATTAATGTTTGTGCAGAGCATCTCTAAAAAAAAAAGGGGGGGGAGCTCCCCGCAACAATCTGACTCGATCTTGTCAGCACATGAATTAATTAGAAACTATGATTCTGCTTTCCACACTCCCTGCCGAAGACATTGTTTCCACCAGAACTTTCTTGGATTTTTACCATAAGGCCTGGGGATAGATACACATCACCCACTTACAGCTAAAAACACGGTACCTTATGTAGGAAGTTCAGCTTGTCAACAACAACAGTAATATCTTATTTTTTGCTGACAATATCCACATTTCCGGAGATAGCTTTACAGTAAACCTAGCACTGTCTTCAGAGCATACACTAAAATGTATTAATAATAAGAGTGGAAGAGTTCATTGAATAGTAGTTTTACACATCAACACTAATAGAAAGCAATAAGGCCTCACACTGTAGCGATGCCGTTTGAAATGGAATGGCTGGAATTAAATGGCATAAAAGCACTTGCTTATACAAGTTCAGTGTTACTTTTTTATATTAGTAAATGATTGGTGACATCTGATACACTAAACACACAGTTAAGTAAGTCTTTGTAATGAGTTGAAACGTTCGTGCATAGTGATGTAGTGAAAAGCTTTTGTTATAACTGCTGTATTAAATGTTTGGAATGCTTTATGCACAGAGAAACATCTAAATTCAAAAATTAGGAAGTTAGCTGCGAAGCCAATGTGTATATTGTTGTTCCATGAGTATGCAGCTTTCTGAAGACATAAATACAAGAACAAAAATGGAACCTGTGAAATATACGACATATACATACACTTTATACATATTTATATACTCAAATATAAATTCTATAAAACGGAAGCATTGTATTAATGTGATTTTTACTAAGGTAAAACTGGATCTTACAAACGAGGCTGAGTTGTTGCCTGGCAACTGAGGGCTGGGAGCATAGAGATAGATCCCGTCTGCCTGAGAGGCAGGATGCACAAAATACCTCTCAAAATGTCACAGTCACACAGACGGGAACAAACGGCCAGACTAAAGGCCACCAGACACAACTAAATGCATGGATTACCTGGCTAACGTGTGTCCATCATATCAACTGTCTAAAGTGGAGCTGAACATGTTAGCTAACCTCTCACTGCCCGGGGTGGTGATCCGGTAGAAGCGGTGTCTCAGGTGATGCTTGTCTCCATGGTAACAGGTTGTGCAAAGGTCGTAATTGGTGCACTCAGCACATTTCCAGCGAATACCAATGATGGGCTGCTGACGGCAGGTGTCACACATGGTTCCGTCATGCTTGATACCTGCGCGTAGAGGGGGTAGGGGGGAGGAATATTGGTCCACGTTAAAAGAACTGCGGGTATATTTTGTAGCACATAGCATTTGATCAGAAATACTGCTGGAATCAAATGCTTTGCTAGCAGAAATATTTACAGTATGCATGAAAAGTATTTGATACATACAGGGATATATTCATGCTAAAAATAAACAGCACTACTTGATTTGGTGCTACGGTCTAAAATCACATATTTTCAAGATGTAGTTGATACTTCAGGATCATGTTAAGAATCACAGAAATATCTTCTGCTCCTTATCACAAAACTGTATTGTCAGATGATGATATATGGAAATTAATGGAAAGTGTCAACACTTGCCACTTTTTAGGTCGACATCCTATATACTTTAATATAATGTGGTTTTCATGGCATTTTTTATCACATATTCTCATACAGCTTATTTGCATATCTTGACTATTGCTGCCTTGTACATGGCAGCACCTGTTCACACAGGATGTATTTTACATGTATATATAGATAAATACATCCTGTCTGAACAAGGTTTCCGGGAATTGTACACAAGGACAGTTTCTTCAACAACTCAAGCCATTTTTGAACGGCAGCGATGCTGTTGCTGCATTACAATAACGTAATAAAGAAATGATGACAACTTTTTCCATTTTTATTTTTTTCTGCACCAACCAAAGTACGACGCGTCGACCGACACTTGTCGCTTCTGAGAGAACTGCCAACCCAGTAGAAGTTAAAGGTATTACCTGTTGGAGCACTGTCTAATATCCTCACGTCGTAGGCTCCAGAGCAGCGGTAGTTAGCGGCCGTCCCGTTATCCCAGACAACAACCACCTCCTCGGGACTTTCAAAACTCCTCACGGTGCCAACATGTCCCTCTCCGCCATCCTGCTTCCCCCACTTCCAGTCGGGTCCGCGGACCACTCTGGCTCCGACTCCTTCCATCATCGCTCGGTTATTCCTGCCGGTAGTCATTTTTGCGTATAAAAAAAGGGACGTGCAGGGGCGATTATTAACAAGTTTTGAACGGCAGCAGTCGGTGCGGGTGTCGGACTGTTTCCAAATACCAGCGCGAGCAAGTCCCGACAGGAAAGAGACTGGAACAATCCCCCACACCCCCCAAAAAAGCTAGCGTGCTAGCTAATTTAGCTACATAAGGAGGCAGTTTTCTTGTAAAAAAGAAAGAAGAAAAACTATCCCCACAAGCTAACGTGAGATGCGAGCTGCAGTGCCTCCTCGGCGTTGACTTTGAGAAGGATAAACAAATAAAGGTTAGCACAAAATCCGATTAAGTAGCCGCATTGCTATATCCGCCAGACAGGAGTACCCAGCAAGCGGACTGTCTGTCTCCTCCACTCCACACACAAGAATGCCACCTCTTCAACTTAGCACGCTAGCGAGCCGAGTTGCTAGCTATCGCAATGCTAGCAGGATAACCCTCTCCCGGCTAGCGAGTCCTTTGCGTTGAACGCGAATGTTCTCCTTTCGGTGGTTGCGTGTCCTTATTATGTTTTGTCCGTCGAGCAGAAAATCCATCCAAGACGCTCCCTTTGTCGACCAGAGAGGGTTCCCTGGAGTCAACTCAGAATAAACGCGTCGCCATTATTGTCAATCATCGTTCAGACCCCAGACGAGCAACAACTAGCTACGGAGGTTAACGACAAAGCCCGAAGACGCGCCGAGGCTCGGGAAAACAAGAACGAGTCCGGCGCGCATGCGCATCTGCAACAGGCAAAGACCCCTTTGCAGCTGTTAGTGAACACAAACAAATAATTTCAGTATTTTACACGACAATGATGAAGACGGATACTGACATTTGTGAGGTAAAATTCTTACATTGATTTAAAGTAACCAACCAGTCTTAATCTTGCTTGCACAAATAAATGGACTACTAGACACACACAATTATACATGTTTTAGTTAATTGATGGAATTATAGTTTTTTTTTTATTAGTTCATTAATAGAATATAAATATATATATATTTTTTTAATTGAATTTTACATTTAAAATATGCATATATTTCACTGAGATATATGAAAAAAACGAATATTGGAATGCATCATACATTGTTTACTACAGTTTACAACTGTAATGTTTTTTTTTCCTGAATATAGTTATTTATTATTAAATCATGGTCAACAACTTGTAACTTGATGTGTGTCATTTCCAGAGGCACATAAAAAGTCAATGTGCATAAAAATGGACAATAAAGTCAACAACACTTTCTCCTGGCATGTTAAAATGATTTGATTTGAAAAATTTGATTTTTTAAAATGATTTTTGGCCTCATAGTTAGTGTCCCCAGTCCAAATGGCTGGTGTAGGCAAGGCCCCTTGTTCATCTATAAGTATTAACTTAAAATAGGAACATTTCTTTTTTCAATTTTATACAAACCTTTTTTTCAGGACATCTCTGACTCACAGATACTGTAGGTACATTTAATCTCACAATACCAAGTCATGTTTGTTGTGTGTACTACAACAAGCTTGAGGTGACGTAACGGTCAGTGCGGTCATTCATTCGGATAAAAGGCTGTAACTCACATTCACTAATAGGGAATACAAACGGAATCCGTTAATTGGGGTTAATATTAGAATAGGAATGGGAGTTCACTATTACTATGCTTATTACAAGCATATGACAATATTACAACAGTTGATGTGCTTTCATGTTAAATAACCTCACTCAAATGATCACTTTTTTTCAGAATCCGCAGCTCATCTCTGGGGGTAAGAAGTTCCACCACTTCCTGAGGGAGCAATGCCCGGTGGTGTCGGAGACCTACTACCCCACCTTCTGGTACTGGGAGAGCCGCATCCAGACTCTGCTGAGACCCTTCGTCACCGCCAAACCCGGGGTCGTCTACAGAAAGTTAGTCCTCACCCATAAACCCGTCCCCTGGTAGTGATGCGGAGGAGATGAGTGCAGAGTCATAATACCAAGTCATGTTTGTTGTGTGTACTACTTTTGAAATCCGAGCTACAGTGGACCTTCAGTAGAGATTAACCCACTACACAGCAAGTTACCAGGTGAAATGCACCATATTAGCCCAACATAAACTATTTCTGCAAGGCCTTAACTCTCCGGCTTCAATATTAAGAGATAACAACATAGGCGTTGCTTTAAATCATTTCAGTTTGTAACGGTGCTGCATGAAGTGCGAACAAACGTGTACTCAGTTAATTCAATTACCCCAACTAATTGCCATACTGGGGATCTTGAGTAGTTAGGGCCCCTGAGAGTTTGCCGCCCCTGGGAGGGGCTGTTTCCACGCTTTGCCTTTAAAGGGTTGTTAATCCAGTTCCTGTCGACTGCCACTTCACCAAATCCCTGAGCATTTTTTTTCCTTTAAAAAGCTTGTTGGAGGCCTTCTTTGCACGTATGCATTTCATTGTTTTTTGAGGGCGGGAGAGGGGAGAAGGGGGCGGGGGGGGGGCACCCTTACCGCCCACCGGGAGGCACTGAAGAGACGATGTGAAGAAAGCCTCCTTCAGAGGTCTGCAAGCGGGCGCATGGTGCGCTTCCCCTCCCCTGCCGGTAGGGGGAGACAAGCCGC
The DNA here is from genome assembly GCA_021346845.1 of Apeltes quadracus. NCBI lineage: Eukaryota > Metazoa > Chordata > Actinopteri > Perciformes > Gasterosteidae > Apeltes > Apeltes quadracus. Next base: position 13,647,428 of record CM037919.1, read on the forward strand.
CTGACCACGGAGCGCCACCGCTCGCTGATGCACATGTTTATATAAACCCAACCACCTCGGGTCCCCTTGACTGTCTCCTTCACAGCGGGATCGCAGGCACACGCCGCCGACTTGTTCACAAGCGAGAGCGGCCGGCCGTCCTCTCAGCACCGGGGAAAGGGGGGAGACAACGCCGGGACCTTGCGATGATCTCGCTGGACTTCAATTTCAACATTTGGACGAGGGACCTGTCACATTACCTGGAGAACCAAGTGAAAGTCGGGCTGTTCGGATCGGGAGTGGGGCTGTCTCTGGTGCTGGGCTTTAGCGCAGCGTACACCTGCTACTATCTGCTCTCGGTAGCGAAGGTAAGTCACGCTCGGTCACGGTTTATGACCCCGGAAACCGGCTGCTTTGGAGCCCACATCGCCATGTTTGTGCATTGAGCGGTTCACGAGCATCATCATCCACATCATCATCTGCATCATCATCATCAGCGATGATGTCACTCTACGGCTGCGTCGATAAAGCTTTAGAAGGCACACATGTATTTATTTTAAAAAGCAGCATATTTAACGGTCCCCGGTGCAGCACTTATGCAACAGAAACAAAATCCATGCGCGCGACAATGAGCGAGCTTGAGGTGACGTAACGGTCAGTGCCGTCATTCATTCGGATAAAAGGCTGCAACTCACATTCACTAATAGGGAACACAAACGGAATCCGTTAATTGGGGTTAATATTAGAATAGGAATGGGAGTTCACTATTATTATTATTACAAGCATATGACAATATTACAACAGTTGATGTGCTTTCATGTTAAATAACCTCACTCAAATGATCACTTTTTTTCAGAATCCGCAGCTCATCTCTGGGGGTAAGAAGTTCCACCACTTCCTGAGGGAGCAATGCCCGGTGGTGTCGGAGACCTACTACCCCACCTTCTGGTGCTGGGAGAGCCGCATCCAGACTCTGCTGAGACCCTTCGTCACCGCCAAACCCGGGGTCGTCTACAGAAAGTTAGTCCTCACCCATAAACCCGTCCCCTGGTAGTGATGCGGAGGAGATGAGTGCAGAGTCATAATACCAAGTCATGTTTGTTGTGTGTACTACTTTTGAAATCCGAGCTACAGTGGACCTTCAGTAGAGATTAACCCACTACACAGCAAGTTACCAGGTGAAATGCACCATATTAGCCCAACATAAACTATTTCTGCAAGGCCTTAACTCTCCGGCTTCAATATTAAGAGATAACAACATAGGCGTTGCTTTAAATCATTTCAGTTTGTAACGGTGCTGCATGAAGTGCGAACAAACGTGTACTCAGTTAATTCAATTACCCCAACTAATTGCCATACTGGGGATCTTGAGTAGTTAGGGCCCCTGAGAGTTTGCCGCCCCTGGGAGGGGCTGTTTCCACGCTTTGCCTTTAAAGGGTTGTTAATCCAGTTCCTGTCGACTGCCACTTCACCAAATCCCTGAGCATTTTTTTTCCTTTAAAAAGCTTGTTGGAGGCCTTCTTTGCACGTATGCATTTCATTGTTTTTTGAGGGCGGGAGAGGGGAGAAGGGGGCGGGGGGGGGCACCCTTACCGCCCACCGGGAGGCACTGAAGAGACGATGTGAAGAAAGCCTCCTTCAGAGGTCTGCAAGCGGGCGCATGGTGCGCTTCCCTCCCCTGCCGGTAGGGGGAGACAAGCCGCCTGACCACGGAGCGCCACCGCTCGCTGATGCACATGTTTATATAAACCCAACCACCTCGGGTCCCCTTGACTGTCTCCTTCACAGCGGGATCGCAGGCACACGCCGCCGACTTGTTCACAAGCGAGAGCGGCCGGCCGTCCTCTCAGCACCGGGGAAAGGGGGGAGACAACGCCGGGACCTTGCGATGATCTCGCTGGACTTCAATTTCAACATTTGGACGAGGGACCTGTCACATTACCTGGAGAACCAAGTGAAAGTCGGGCTGTTCGGATCGGGAGTGGGGCTGTCTCTGGTGCTGGGCTTTAGCGCAGCGTACACCTGCTACTATCTGCTCTCGGTAGCGAAGGTAAGTCACGCTCGGTCACGGTTTATGACCCCGGAAACCGGCTGCTTTGGAGCCCACATCGCCATGTTTGTGCATTGAGCGGTTCACGAGCATCATCATCCACATCATCATCTGCATCATCATCATCAGCGATGATGTCACTCTACGGCTGCGTCGATAAAGCTTTAGAAGGCACACATGTATTTATTTTAAAAAGCAGCATATTTAACGGTCCCCGGTGCAGCACTTATGCAACAGAAACAAAATCCATGCGCGCGACAATGAGCGAGCTTGAGGTGACGTAACGGTCAGTGCCGTCATTCATTCGGATAAAAGGCTGCAACTCACATTCACTAATAGGGAACACAAACGGAATCCGTTAATTGGGGTTAATATTAGAATAGGAATGGGAGTTCACTATTATTATTATTACAAGCATATGACAATATTACAACAGTTGATGTGCTTTCATGTTAAATAACCTCACTCAAATGATCACTTTTTTTCAGAATCCGCAGCTCATCTCTGGGGGTAAGAAGTTCCACCACTTCCTGAGGGAGCAATGCCCGGTGGTGTCGGAGACCTACTACCCCACCTTCTGGTGCTGGGAGAGCCGCATCCAGACTCTGCTGAGACCCTTCGTCACCGCCAAACCCGGGGTCGTCTACAGAAAGTTAGTCCTCACCCATAAACCCGTCCCCTGGTAGTGATGCGGAGGAGATGAGTGCAGAGTCATAATACCAAGTCATGTTTGTTGTGTGTACTACTTTTGAAATCCGAGCTACAGTGGACCTTCAGTAGAGATTAACCCACTACACAGCAAGTTACCAGGTGAAATGCACCATATTAGCCCAACATAAACTATTTCTGCAAGGCCTTAACTCTCCGGCTTCAATATTAAGAGATAACAACATAGGCGTTGCTTTAAATCATTTCAGTTTGTAACGGTGCTGCATGAAGTGCGAACAAACGTGTACTCAGTTAATTCAATTACCCCAACTAATTGCCATACTGGGGATCTTGAGTAGTTAGGGCCCCTGAGAGTTTGCCGCCCCTGGGAGGGGCTGTTTCCACGCTTTGCCTTTAAAGGGTTGTTAATCCAGTTCCTGTCGACTGCCACTTCACCAAATCCCTGAGCATTTTTTTTCCTTTAAAAAGCTTGTTGGAGGCCTTCTTTGCACGTATGCATTTCATTGTTTTTTGAGGGCGGGAGAGGGGAGAAGGGGGCGGGGGGGGGGCACCCTTACCGCCCACCGGGAGGCACTGAAGAGACGATGTGAAGAAAGCCTCCTTCAGAGGTCTGCAAGCGGGCGCATGGTGCGCTTCCCCTCCCCTGCCGGTAGGGGGAGACAAGCCGCCTGACCACGGAGCGCCACCGCTCGCTGATGCACATGTTTATATAAACCCAACCACCTCGGGTCCCCTTGACTGTCTCCTTCACAGCGGGATCGCAGGCACACGCCGCCGACTTGTTCACAAGCGAGAGCGGCCGGCCGTCCTCTCAGCACCGGGGAAAGGGGGGAGACAACGCCGGGACCTTGCGATGATCTCGCTGGACTTCAATTTCAACATTTGGACGAGGGACCTGTCACATTACCTGGAGAACCAAGTGAAAGTCGGGCTGTTCGGATCGGGAGTGGGGCTGTCTCTGGTGCTGGGCTTTAGCGCAGCGTACACCTGCTACTATCTGCTCTCGGTAGCGAAGGTAAGTCACGCTCGGTCACGGTTTATGACCCCGGAAACCGGCTGCTTTGGAGCCCACATCGCCATGTTTGTGCATTGAGCGGTTCACGAGCATCATCATCCACATCATCATCTGCATCATCATCATCAGCGATGATGTCACTCTACGGCTGCGTCGATAAAGCTTTAGAAGGCACACATGTATTTATTTTAAAAAGCAGCATATTTAACGGTCCCCGGTGCAGCACTTATGCAACAGAAACAAAATCCATGCGCGCGACAATGAGCGAGCTTGAGGTGACGTAACGGTCAGTGCCGTCATTCATTCGGATAAAAGGCTGCAACTCACATTCACTAATAGGGAACACAAACGGAATCCGTTAATTGGGGTTAATATTAGAATAGGAATGGGAGTTCACTATTATTATTATTACAAGCATATGACAATATTACAACAGTTGATGTGCTTTCATGTTAAATAACCTCACTCAAATGATCACTTTTTTTCAGAAGCCGCAGCTCATCTCTGGGGGTAAGAAGTTCCACCACTTCCTGAGGGAGCAATGCCCGGTGGTGTCGGAGACCTACTACCCCACCTTCTGGTGCTGGGAGAGCCGCATCCAGACTCTGCTGAGACCCTTCGTCACCGCCAAACCCGGGGTCGTCTACAGAAAGTTAGTCCTCACCCATAAACCCGTCCCCTGGTAGTGATGCGGAGGAGATGAGTGCAGAGTCGCCTGCACAAGTCAGCTAGCTGACTTACAATACCAGGGGGGAATGCTGACAGTGACAATCTCTCTGGTCTCTGAGAATATGCCGATGTGCATTTCTGGGATCCTTCTTACGAAATGGCAACAGATCCCAGTTTTGTTCTTAGCCGAGGGCTCAGCAGGGAGAATGAATTCTTTTGTGCCACGACGCCGGCTTGGGCCGCCCCACTCGCTTCCTGATACCGTTCCCTTTGTTGGAGATTAATTGCCACTGCATTCTTTGCCCCCTCCCCCCCACCCCCTTCCCCCGTGCACAGAAAGGAGATTATAATCAATTAAGAGAGACTTATTTTCCATTATTACTGTTAATTACTTGATTAGTCATACTACATCATCATACTTTCTTATTGTTTTATGCCTGTTGTGTGTGTGTGGGTGTGTCTGTGTGTGTGTATATTGTACAGTATACATTGTACACGTATCCACCAATTTTAAAAATAGAAAATAAATAGTTTGCCTTTATTGCATGAACCTAACACAAACATTAAAATACAGGCGTTTAAAAAACAACCAGAAAGTGTAAAAAAAAAAGAAGTAAACACTACTTTTTCTTTTTCTATAAGTTTCTAAGTGTATAAGCTTCATCTGGAATCATTCTGTTCAGGGTCTGTTATCATCTTGGCTTCTAATTTGGACACTGCGTCATTCAGAAGTTGACACACTCGATCATGATAATCGATTGAATCGTCAGTGTCATCGTTTGTCCGTCCCGATTACATTCACGCTGCCTTGGATTTTTACACTCCCCTCAGTCGAAGAGACACAAATTCCCATGATGCATCTGTGTCCCGCTGTCTGTTATCAAACGGTGCAACATTCACTCAAGTTATTATCACCTTTCCTGCGGGGAAAAGTTACCCTGAATGGTAATGAAGTTTCCCGAGGACGCGTGAACGTCTCACTCGTCTCATTGTCCGAGTCGGCGCCCGCTCCCCTCCTCCAAGTCCGTCCTAAAATGCATATTTCATGTCGGTTCTGTAATCTCATGCGGATGTCTTCACTGCCGGCCGGCCGAGTTGGCCCACTGCCTGCTTTGTGTGCGTGTGTGTGTGTGTGTGTGTTTGTGTGTGTGTGTGCGTGAGAGTGTAGTTCTTTAAATGCACCTCCACCGCAGAGATTGAATAACCTCATCGGCCCGTCTGGGCTTGTATAACCCAGATATCAGTTGACCGTATAAGCACCCACTGGTGCAGTGCCCTCCTCCTCCTCCTCCTCCTCCTCCGCATCCCAACGTGCTGGTAGATGTAAGGGAACGTTCCACTTTGCACATCCTCACACTCTCGCCCGTCTCTGCAGTGAGCTTATTAAGGGGGCGGATGGAGGACAGATCTCCCTGGATTGGTTCGACAACGACGACAGCGCCTCTCACCCAGACCCCGCCGCCAGGCCCACGGTCCTCCTGCTGCCCGGTCTGACCGGCACCAGCCGGGAGTCCTACATCCTGCACATGGTCCAGCAGAGCCGGGATCTGGGCTATAGGTGGGTGGTCTCGGGCGGGGGGTGGGGGCGCGTTTTCAAATGAGACACGCTGGGCCTTCCGCTCCAACTCAGGGTGGATGTTTCGTCCGGCTAGAACAGAACACCTCAGCCGTCACACCGATAAGGATTCAGAGGAGACGGCTTTGCGATGAGTGCAGTGACTTTTATGTAACGCGTGCGTCAAAGGGGCTCTGGGTTATTTCAGGGGAAATGCAACAAAGTGGGCAGGTAAGCCCTGCGTCGACTCAGCATGCTCCCCCCCCACCCGCCCTGCACCCTCTCTCTGTGTAGCTTAATAAATTACAGCTTATCCTGGTACAAGCTTTGCAGCTTAGCCCAGGCCAGCTTCTGAGTTTGTGCTGCAGTATGTGTGTGTGTGCGTTTGAGCGCATACGCCAACACACACACACACACCCACACACACACATCTCAGTCCAAAACTCCATCCAGCCCCGCCCTGCTGCTGAGTAACACGGGCCGAATGCCGGGATGCTGAATGCCTTTTTCTGGACAGTTCAGACATAATGCTCTTCCCACAGCTGCACATCCCATCATGAACAGTGATGAAGTGATTAAAGGAATAGTTAAGTAGACTTATGTTTTTTGTGTGTTTCAGATGCGCGGTGTTCAACAACAGAGGGGTGTCCGGTGAATCGCTGCTGGTAGGAATTATTGCCTCTCTTAGCTGACAGACAGACAGACAGACCGACCCGTGCAGGGGAACCAAAGGGGACCGTTGAGGACACTTGGCTTTGCTCCCTTTAGTCGGTTCTCTGTCCCCTTGCAGCCGGGCACATTCAGCCCGAGACCCTGATATCACAACGCGGGGCCTGTGTCTTATGTCACTGGCACTGTTTCACCCCGATCCAATCACACCATCGCTGCCGTACAGACACCTTATTCATGGCATGAATGGGTTTTTTTTGTTGTTGTCACGGGCGTGGATGCCCCCACAATCGAGCTAATGTCCCCTCTTTAGTGTGTGTACGCCTGAATCAGTGGCTCGTCTGTGAGCCGCTGTCGTCTCTGTCGTCTCATCTGCAGCCGGACAAAAGGGTCACTAAGGCACAGCGGCTTGTGTCGGATTAGAACAAATTGAACTGAATTCTTCTCTTTAAATTCCCCCAATAAGGTCTAAATGCTTAGTGCAAGTCGATGCAATGTTGGTCGGATTCCTCGTTGTTTCTATTTACGTGGTCATTATGAAGTCTAGCTTTTGGTGCCCAGCTACCGCCGACAAACCCCCCCCCCCCCCCCCGCACCTGCACCTCAGCCAGACGTTGACGCCGTTGTCTCCCGGTTCCACCCAGACCCCGAGGACGTACTGCGCCGCCAACACAGAGGACCTGGAGACCGTCATTGAGCACATCCAGAGGACCAATGAAGCGGCTCCGATCATGGCGGCGGGGGTGTCCATGGGCGGGTAATGAAGACACTCACTACCGGCCGACGGAAGAACACGTGCCGCTGGAGCACACGACTCATTTCTTGTCTTTGATTGGTTTGGGCAAAAGAGGCAAAAGGGGCCTGTAGGCCTCTCAACGGTCAACCTTCAAAGAGAAAGCTCCCGCTGTCTGAATTCTGTACACAAATCCAGCCTGACCCGCGCACCCCGGTCCCAGTCATTCAGTACAGCAAGCCAAAAAAAAGAAAAACGCGCTAATCGGATGAAGCGGAGGATTGGTCAGAAAAAGGGACACGTTCCAATCCCTGGTGTTTTGCCCTCTCTCCATATCCAGGATGATGCTGGTCAACTACCTGGGGCGCAAGGGCCGTAAGACGTGTCTGAAAGGGGTCATAGTCTTCTCAGCGGGCTGGGACGTGTTTGAGTGCACCGCGTCGCTGGAAAAACCCCTGGACCGCTTCCTCTTCAACTCCTACCTCACCAGCTGCCTGCAGGCCTCCGTGCACAGGTCAGCCGGGGGGGGGGGGGGGGCCAACGCCGGTGCTAACAGGGGCAATTGTTTCAGGGGCTTGAATAACTGTGTGTAATAAATGCGTGCAGCTGGTAAAAAGCCTGGTAACATTTAGCAATTAGAAATCCTACACTACTAGCTTTCAATCTGTGCATCAAAGGGAAGCTTCACTCGGAAAATCATCTTCCACTAGCTCACAACAAGGTCTGCGGATAACAGCCTGGATTCATTAATGGCACCGTTGGTGAGAATAAAATGTTTTTCATTTGTTCCGCCGAGACGTCCTTTTTGGCGCAGGCATGCTATAAATGCAAAATGATGCTTTTTGTTGTCACGTTACGCTGTGACAACCTTGTCAGCATTTTTTTAGGGGACGTCGTCAGCTGCAAATCATTTCCAGCTGCAACTCAACAGAAGTCGGTGATCCTTTTTCATTTTTAATCTGCCCCTGCAGACACAGGCCGGTGCTGGAGAAGTGTTACGACATCGATCACATCATGAAGGTCGGGGTGATTTTTTTGATATTTGGCCACAAAATGCTTATCTAATTAAAGGAATTATCCCAAATTAAATGAATTCACTTGACTCCCGCCCCCTCCCCCACCACAGGCAAAGACCATCCGAGAGTTTGATGAGAGGTTCACCTCCATAATGTTTGGCTATCCTACCAACGACGACTACTACCACGACGCCAGTCCCGTCCACAAGCTGAAATCTGTGCAAGTGCCAATGCTGTGTCTGAACGCCGCGGACGACGTCTTCTCCCCGTCTCACGGTGAGTCCCGGCGACCTTCGCTCGAAATGCCACGGGCACGATGACACGAAGGGCGACGGGTCGAGTCCGCGGAGACGAAAGCAGGAAACCTGAGTCCCGTGTTTCCTCATGCAGCCATTCCGGTGGAGGCGGTGAAGCAGAACCCCCACCTGGCCATGCTCATCACCTGTCACGGCGGCCACATTGGTTTCCTGGAGGGCGTGTGGCCTCGGCAGAGCACGTACATGGACCGAGTCTTCAGGCAGTTCACCAAGGCGGTCTTCGAGCAAGGCAGCGGGCTTCAAGACCTCTCCTGATGAGCGAGCCCTCGTTCCTTTAATCTTTTTCTTTCCTTGCTGATGTTTAAAAATCCCCCCTTGTTTCTCTTCCTTCCTTCACCCTATTCCGTGGACATTTTTACCCCCTTTACCAAACGCGCCCTGCATTCCATCCTCCCTTTACTCCTTCCTACCCCGCCTAGGCTGCGTGCGACTTCCTTCCTTCCTTCCTTCCATTGCCTTTCTATCCACCTGTCCGTCGCATTCTTCCTCCGGCCGCGACGAGGAAATCCAAAAGCCTCCCCTGTCATCTGAAGGGCGGCATCGGTGTGGCATTGGATGTAAACGTATGCATAAACGTATGCATTCCAAACACAAGCACTGTACGTGAACATCCAATCACCTTCGCTCATGAGCCTTCTGTACATCCATCAGTAGGATTTCAAGCCATCAGGGATTTTTTTTTTCTTCTCAATCATACTCCTTGACTGTGGTTTAAAGGTATATGCTATTTACACTATTTCAAGAAAGGTAGTTAAAAATGAGTCCTAATTACAAGTAGCGTAGAATAAAGAGTGGTGGGGGGGGGCTCAGCTATCCAAAAGCAACACCATTAGTTTTTACCCTTAGAGCCAAGCTAGCTATCTCCCACAGCTTAGCTTAGCTTAGCTACCCGGCTGCCTTATATTTAACATACTGTACAGACGTGAGTGTGGCATCTATAGACCCACATCTTGTTTTTCTTCCTTTAACCTGCCGCGTGCACTTTTTTAAATTTTCTCACATTCTACGTTTAACGCTCACCAAATAGCTCTCAAATGTACGATAAGGAGGATAATTAATTAATGACCAGGAATGTGAAATTGCACTATTTCAGTTGATTTCTTTTTTTTTTTTTACCACGCCTCTAACCCCTTAAAGCAAGGCACTTCATCTCCGTGCGATGTGTGAAGGTTCGTCCCCCGAGGCCTGAGCAGAAAACTCAGAGGGTCTATATCAGACACTATTTAGACTTTAGGCAAGTCATGCTACTCGGCCGCCATCTTGGCAACGCCTCCGGGCAGCTATTTCGGACTAACAAGACCAGGCTCCTATCTAAAGGAACGGGCAATCGACTAGTCGAAAGGCCTAAAAGGACTTTGTCTACATGCTGCTCATGTGATGTGGATGAAGAAACGCACGTAGAAGTGGCCATGTTTGCTGTTTGAGAGGGCGGATGTACCGGTCAATAGAACAGGGTGCTCTGTTTTTGGGGGGGTGGGTTCAGTGACTTCCTGTTCCCCGTGGAGTCGCCGGTGTCTGCCGGGTCGTCCGTTGAGTAGCATGTGCGTCTCATCCGCCTCACCTCGTACCCCCGAACCGTAGCATCACTTCTGTAGCACAAAGGACATGCTTGTTTGTCTTTCCGTTGGATGCTGCATTTCTTTTTTTGCACACCAGATGAAAAAAACAAACATGCCGTCCTCACCTGTGCAGCAATAAAGATTTTAAATTGACAAAAAAAAATGTCTCTAGTACAGTTGTCAGTATGTGCACATTACCACTATGAGTGTGATATGCTGTATTTAATAAATTATTCTACGAGTCTGCGACCATTTGTCTGCTGTCTCAAGCGATTCCACTATTAATGCTTTTTCTCCGGAGTATATTGCCATCTGTCTTTCATTTTCTTTCCCTCGCTTGCTTTATTTCCATCTCGTTTTTGGCCTCTGACGAGGGACATTCTAAAACGCTTAACGTGAAAAACGCTTAACGTGAAAAAGCTTAACGTTGCTTAAGGTAGGAAAACAACGAAGGATCATCACCAAATTTCGCATGGCCATATCTTGTCATGAAGACTTAAGCCTGTCAAAAGAAATAAACCCAAATCCAACGATTATAGAAGATATCTCACATTAACGTTTTCTTCTTCATTGGCGCCTATGGCGAGAAAAAGGCTTAACGCGGTTTAATGTACCTAAACAACGATCAATGATCACCAAATTTCTCTCATATATTGCTCCTAATAAGCACATAAAACTATCAGAAAATCCAAACCAAAGCCCAATTATTCTGGACGTTATATGACAGCTCGCGCGGCGACTCACCCGCCTGCGACGCCGCTCGAGGCCTTTGACAGGTCCACCGGTCGCCTCGCTCTCGCTCACGGGCTTAGCGGCTGATTGGATCTGCGTAGCCGCAGCAGTGGATGTGATCCATCGAAGGCAAACTGTAATCCCCCGACCGTGTCCACCCCCCCCCCCCCCCCTCTCCCACCTCAAGCCGGAGAGTATTTAGAGCCAAAAGCGATGAGTGATTTACTGGTGTTTACCATCTGTGTCAATTGATATTATGACACAAAAATCCATCTTTTATGGAGGTAATTAAATGCATCAGCTCATGTAAAAATGTGCTGCGGATAAGTTCTCCGTGCTTTTCACAGCGTCAGCAAGTGTAGTTTAATGATAATTACTGCGTTGCCCGAGGACTCGGTGATTGAATCATCGAGAGACGTTATCTCTGAGGATTTGTTTAAATGTCGGTTAAAGGAGCAAATCAAGTCCATCCAGCGAGCAAGCTGCGCACCGCATGTCACAGCATCATTGAGGGAAGCCAAAGGAAGCCCACCGTTACATGTTTGACGGTTCAGGTCGTTAAAAAGTCATCACACATTGACCTCTTTCTAAGCAATTCTCCAGTCTGTCACAAATAAATCGCTTTGAGACCTTTATAATCTCCTGCGTTTTCCTACACAGCATCGTTCTTTCCTCAACAGACAGATTATGAGGTGCAAACATCTAAAAAATAAATTAAAAAAAGCATGCCAGCCACTCTTTGTCTTTGTCTTCCTGCGGCCGGCTGAAAAATAGCTTTGTGCTGAAGCACACAGGGGTGGAGGGTTGACGGAGGGTGCGCTCTAATATTACTTTGCAGGAGCTGGGTTGGTGCAGTCTCTGCACCGACGGCGCTCACATCGATGACAGGCTGAAGAGAGGATCCATTAAGAGCACGTCTTCGCTCTCGTAAGGAGGGTGCTGCGGTGCCAGGTCGCAGCGTGGCTGCAGACGGGTTGAGTTGTGCGTGTTGTGCTGATCCTCCAGTAAACGAGCGCTGCCTTGTTTAAGTATGTACCTATCTATTAAAGGTAAAGGGAATAAGTCTTAATATAATGGATCAGTTTAACTTTATTTAACCAAAGCTCCCTTAACCTGCAGCATTTAGGCTCCTGTCACATTTTACTTTCTGTGGCCTTGATTTTCACTGCAGAAAGAATCCACAACTCTGGTAACTTCCTGTGCATGACTGGAAGTGTTTTTTATGCAATACTACATAGTTTCCATACCATAAATATTAAAAAACTTCACGTGCTGCTGTATACATTCAAGTATTTACATGTTTTACATCCTCTCCATAATCATAGACTACGGTCACGCAGTAAAAAGTTGCCTGATGTGTTTTAAAACCACGTATACTGAAATCTACGTTCGAACAAAGGGCCCCTCAACAGCACGGGGCCTCTGCTGGGAGCGCCGGCTCAAGGCTTCATTACTGCGCTGCGTATATTATAAACGTATATAGTAACTTTAATTAGCACACGCAACAACAAGGGGAGCCTGGAGCCCCCCCCAGAGGGTTCGGGACCCCCAGGGCAGTTTGTAAGCTACACCTGGTTAGTAATTGAAACGTGGATGAAGTAAATTCTATTCCTTACAAACAAGGACAATAAGTAGATTCTACGTTCAGCTGAAACACACCTTGTGAGCAGGTGTCGTTCTTTGTTTTGCAGGATGTGGGTTGTCGGCCTCATGAGCTGCATCCTTCTTGTGCGATATGAAAAGGGGAACCTAAACACACGTACACAACCGCACATGCACCTATCAAAAACAACAAGTCCCAAATGGATGCTGCTGCTGCAGCAGCACAACCTCGTGGCAAAAGGCACGGCCACTCAAACGTCATAGATATGGCCGACAACTTGTGAATGTGGCTGCAGAAGTCTACATTCTCCTTATTTAAGGTACGTTTACGCAGTGAAAAAGTCAAACCTTTTTTTTCTCTTTCTTTGGCTGCACTATTGCATCATATTGAATTACTTTTGGATCGTACTTTACCCATTTCTCCAACGTAGACTACTTCACGATGGTAAAATACAAAAAAAAAATCTCTGAAAATGTATATTTTTGTCCTTGTTTTGAAAAACAAAAAAGGAACACAAAAACGATTTTAGAAGTCATTTTTATTACATTCATACATTTTCAACAACAACAGCGTGGCTCCAATATCATACGTTGACAATCTGCAACCACAACGGTAAACATGAGGTAGATCGCTCGGACACCAAGGAGACCACTGGGCCGCACATGGTCATCAAACACATTTCGGTGAAGATTGCGAGAGCAAGTTGCATATTAAAGAGTTAAATTATTAACAGGAAAGACACACTCCATTGACCATTGGAGTTTAAGTTAAAGTTTGGATCATAAACTGGACAAATTTTAGGGCACGTTTAATGGGAAATAGTTATTTTTTTTCCTGCTGGTGACTTGTACAGTGCAAGTTCATGTCTCCTCCCCCCTCCTCCCCCCCAGTGACATTCAATGGTTCAGATCCTCCCCGGATGGGTTCAAAGAGGACACCCGCCATCGGTTTAGACGAGCTCGGCATGCAATCAGATATGACACTTTGATTATCAGTCCAAAATGCTTGTCGAATAAATAAGAATCCCTAACGGACCTAATTTTCATTTTCAATAAAAACACAACACAAGAACGGGAAGGGACACACACACACACACACACACACACACACACACACACACACACACACACACACACACACACACACACACACACACACACACACACACACACACACACACACACACGGTTAAGGACTCGTCTAGGTAGATTGTTCTTGTCTTTGCAACGCAACGTAAAATTAAGATGGACATCATGACCAAAATATACTGGCAAAAGTTACACAAGACTAAAAAAATACATCGGTGACCCTCAGTGGTTAAGGGGACGATATAATATATTACTAATGTAAACAAAGCTTTAAACAGTACAGTAGCCCGAAATCTAATGATGTCATGTCGCTTCACTCGGACAAACAACATTTCATCGTCTCACAGTTAAATGGTTTCTCATTGGTCCGAAAAAGAAAAAAAAAAGAGACTTGAGCAGTGGCCGTGTGAAACGTCACTTAAAAAAAGGCATATTCTTTGGACAACCCTGTGCAGGAACATATAAAAACACTCTACGTTCAAGTATACGAAACAATCCCACCGGCTGCTTTCGGCAGCCTGGGACCCTTTCTTAGATTTCCCGATTGTTTTTTTGGGGGGGGGGGCAAAATACATGGCAGACTTGTGGGTAAATGTGTGAACGGTGTCCGAGACCATTAAATGTACAGCCTCGGAATATTGTAACAGGAGGTGACATCACAGTAGTCAGTAGCAGGATATTTGGCAGTGATTTATTAAATAGCGTTAACTGCTGGGATGCGATTGTGCTTGAAAACACCCAGTGTTCAAGTCCGTAAACGCCGGAACACAAAACATTCAGTAAACTATTTTTGCCCCGTCTGTCTGATTGGCATTTGACAATTTACAGAGTTTTAAGAGTAAAAACCATGTGGTCGCGAGTCAGAAAGTGTGTTTTGGACCAAACGCTAAACCTCTACGTTCTTCAAAAGGGAAACAACTTGTACTTTCCGTTCGTCGTGAAGAAAATCTTTGGATAAATTTAAGTGTCAGTCAACTTGGGACTAAAACCACATTCATTCAGCGCCCCGTCGGAAGGATTATCGATACACTTTTTTTTGTTGCTTTTTTTAGGCACAAGACAGAAGTCACCATTTGAGGTCTAAAATGATTGAGAAATCCTTTTTACAGGTCGACCTCTGTGTTTGTATCTCTTCGATGCAGTGAGCAGACTTTTACAGTCAACAGGCCCCGTGGAGTTTTCAGAGGCAGAGCAGGTGAGCGGGGGACGAGGACAGCGAGCAGGAAAGGCCGAGAGGACGTCTTTGGTGCGCGACGCGAATCCCAAAAAATTACACGGTGAACGGAAAAAAATTTAAAAAAAGAACCTTCGCCCCTTTAAGCGGCCTTTCCTCGGACCTCCCAATAAAACACCCTGAGATAAACACGCATGTCCAGAACGGGACGTACAGTCGGCAAAGTACATCAGTATGTACAAATACAATTTTCAAATGGTCACATCGATGCTTTTTTTTTTTTTTTTTCCTCCACGAAAAAGCCCAGACGGAGTCCAAACCCATTGTCCCAGTGCACCGTGGCACTACGGATGAAAGGGGGAGAGGCCCTTGTGTCCACTTGTGAGGCACTGTGGATCCACAGTGAGTCAAGCTCACAACCTCCGACCCTCCTTTTGCAATGAAGCCCCGCCCCTCGTCTCCTCGAGTGTCTTCCGGGGTTTCAAACGTGGCGGCCGGTCAGAAAGTAGAGGGGCCGGTCCTCGCTGCAGTTGGCCGTCTGAAACTCGTCCCGCAGGCGGAACTGCCACTCGTCCTCCAGCTCCAGTCGGGCGATGGTCTGGCGCAGGGAATTTCGGTCCTGGCTGATCACGCAGAGAGTGGCGCCTGGGGACACGTTCGGTGGTAAAAACAAAAAAAAAGGTAAACAATCCGAGCGGGTCACCACCGAAGAAACCCGTCAGGCATCCCGTTAAGAGGTTGTTCTTGATTATCGGTCAGAAAGGACACAGGAATGAGTCACAGCACTGACAACAACAACAATACACTGCAGCGTCACCTTTGAGGAAGCGGAATTTCTTGAGGAGTCCAGAGATGACGAAGGAGTCGCAGAGGTAAAGCAGCAGGCCGCTGAACAGCAGACCCTGATGGTTCAGGTTGGTGGAGTGTGGACGAGAGTTGATGTAGCACACAGAGATCTGCGAACCACAAAAAAGGTACGACACGTTCCGTTAATTCCACCCGAGCAAACAACAAAAAAAAATTGGAGGCGTCTTTACAGGCAGAGTTGTGGTTGGCATTGCTGACATGGTGATTTATTTTTCACTACAAAAAGGAAAACGGCAACGTAAGAAGAAATGTCCAAGGATGTAAATGATGAAGCTGTGCGCAAGAAATGCAGCTCGCGGTAGAAATGTGCATCGTTAGCGTTCCGTGTTTGCACGTGTGCGTGTGAAGGTAGGTCAGGTTGTTCTCAGCCAAACACAAGGGGGGGGGAAATCACTCAAAAACAAATTTCACGCACTCAGCAGCTTGTTTATATTTTTTTGTCATAGCCGCGGTTAGAAGTTCCCCCTGAAACAGTAATGAAGGAACGGCGCCGACAGACGGCGTCCTCCTCTCACCTCCGGGCTGATGTTGAGGTAGCTGTCGATGGACAGAACCGGGTTGCTCCTGTTCTGAACGGCCTTCGGGAAGAGTCTGTGGCTGCAGCTCTGCAGGAACCTTTCGAGCAAGAACTGGGCCGGGGCGTCCAGGAGGGTCTGCTCGCTGTCCGGGGCGCAGACGTACTGCGGCGGGCTGATGGCGGTGGGGTTTTCCATCTCCTGGGGGGGGGGGAGAAGCAGTTTAGTGTTAGATGGCGTTTCATACAAACGGGCCTATTTGTCGGCACACGGATGCGGACGCGTACCACGAGTTTGGGTTTGACCAAGAAGTCTTTGTTTCCGCCCACTGGGATGTGTTTCTTCATGAAGCTGAAGTAGTTGAAGCGGCACAGCAGCAGCCCGCTGCTGTTCACCCTCAAATTGAAGTCCACCTCCTCGCAGCTGTACCTGCGCACAGGACCGAAAAAATGACAAAAAAAAACCAAAACCACGGTGGATTAAGACGCCGCCACAAATCGCCATCCCCCCCGGCCCCGCCCACCCCGCCCCAGTCGACTCCGCCCGCCTACCGGTTGAGGTCGTAATGCACGTTCTGCGTCAGGTCCACGTTGAGCATGACGAAGTCATGGAGGTGACAGCGGCTGAAGGCGGCGCTCGGGGGCCTGCGGGCCAAGCCGCTGCTCCACCGGCGCGTGCCGCACATGGCGTACAGGGAGATCTTCGGCGTGCTTTCCATCTGCTGCAGGACCGTCTTCAGCGACACGTTGGTTCCATCTGACGTCTCGCTGAGAGAGAGACAAAGGAGGACACATTAGTGTTTTTTGGGTTTGTACATTTTCCATGCTTTCAAAATAGACATTTCCTACCAAGATAATATACACGTCAAACGTTCTGAAAAATAATCTTCTCGAAGAATTCTAGTAATTTTTGTAGAAACGGCTGCTACCTGCTGTCGGTGGGCAGGTGGGTGTTCCACAGCACGCACGAGTCGTCCATCATCACAATGAAAGGCCACACATCTTGTCTCCGCACGCCTTGCTCCTCCAGTCGGTTTCGTTCCAGCTCCAAGTTATGGTACGACAGCTCTTTTATCATGAAGCGGGCGGCACCTTGAACAGACGGGAAGCAACGCGCGTCAACCTTTCTGCTTATACTTTCTCCAAACGGCTCATCCAGATGAGGTAAAACGACACTGCAGAGCTTAAAGTATCTTTTAAAATGATCTTAACTGGCCGAGTGTCCAGAAGAGACGCGGCATGCAACGGAAGCGCTACGTTTTGCTCCACAGTCGAGAGACGTCAGCCGACTCACCGACTCCCGTGTTGTTGAACACGGCCGGCAGGACGAGCAGGATGTGGTTGGGCCAGTACTTCCTGTAGAGGGGCATCTCAAACTGCTTGACCACCAGGATGTGCAGGTGACTGGCGCCCTCCATCGCGTGGTAGATGTTGAGCAGGCCGTGCTCCTTGCGCCCCGTGGTCGGGGTGAAGATGGGGCTCTTCAGCAGGTCGGGGTTCTGCAGACGGACCACGAGAGAGAGAGAGAGAGAGAGAGAGAGAGAAGACGTTTGGATTGGAAACAAAAAAACGCTGAGGTCGGTTGGTTTGGGAGGCCTCCCGCCATCTCCAGAAATATACTGCACACACATATACAAAAACTCCCCCCCCCCCCCGCTACCCCCGTGTGCACGGTGGACCGACCTTGGCGGAGACCAGAGGCAGGCGCATGCTCTCCAGGTGGCTGCCCTGCTGGCTGAAAACAAAGTGCTGCTCCCTGGCTTTGGGAATGACGAACTGCAGCTGCACCTCCTCCCCCAGCATGGACGAGCAGAAGGTGAACGCGTGGAACGTGCACTCCGACAGCTGCGACACACAAGACGCACGAGGAGGATTAGGCCCGGCCTCAGGCTGGCAGCGAGGCAGCACAGGCTGAAGCAGGGAGGGGCCGGAGGGGGGGGGGGGGGGGGGCACTCACCTGCGAGGCGGGGCCTGCTTCACAGTAGTGGTGACACTGTTCACAGTGGTGAAAGGCATTGTGGGCGGCAAACCTGCTCAGGCGTATGGACTTGGTCACTCGCTTAGGCCGGCGCTTGGCTCTCAGCTCTCTAGCTTAAAATCTGCAGGTGAGAAACAAATTGCACTTATTCTTTGGGTTGACATTTTGGGGATTCTTCTCTCCTGCTTTTCCCATTTGCACGTTTCTGCTAACCGGTTATGATTTTTGGCTTCTTCTCGGTGTAAACAGGGCTGGCCTTCTTGAACTTGGGGTCGCGGGGGTAGGGGTCAAAGGGCAGCTTCCGCACCTCCTCAACGTCAGGCAGCTGGCCTTTTACCAACGTCGCAACCTCTGATGTTTCTGGGAGGTGAAGAGATCAGAATCAAAACCAAAACCACCAAACGGGTCGCTTCGTTCATCGTTACATCCGAGGTTGAATGATCTTCACCATCTTCCTCCTCCTCCTCTTCCTCATCATACACGTCGACTTCCAACAGTCGGATGAGCATTCGAAACAGGATGCGGAGGAACTGCAGATAGGCTCCAGTTTTCCCCACCTGATTAAGGTGGAAACAATCCTCCTTGTCACGTTACACCGACACTTAAACGCACGTATAAATAATAATAATCGGGGGGGGGCTCTTTTTTTTGTCACCTGCGGGGGTCCACTGAGCAGCAGGCGTCGGGGGTGCGGCTCGGCCGGAGCCTCGTAGTCGGCGTGATGCTGCCTGGCGACGGTCCACTCGCGGTAGTACGCGCTCTGCTCCGCCCCCTGCAGGCTGGGAGTGACGAGGGGCCTCAGCGGGCTGCTCCAGGCCACGTCGGCGTGCGGCAGCAGCGAGAAGGAGCTCAGCTGGCTCGCCGACTCGCCCGCCAGCAGGCTGTACGCCGCCCGCGACATGATGACGGTGCGCGGGGACACCCGGGCGGGCCTGGGCTCCCGGACGCACTGCGTGGACTGGCTGGGCCTCTGCGTGGAGGAGGACGACGGGGAGGAAGAGGAGGAGCTGGAGTAAAGCGAGGGAGGGGCGTTGGGCGCCTTCGAGGGGTTGGAGGAGAACGGGCTCTCGAGGGAATCGCACTCCTGCTTGAAGGCCTGGCTCGCTGCGCCCGCGTCGGAGGACGGCCTCTGGGAGGAGTCGGCGTTGTCCGATGAACTGACGCCGTTCTCCGCAAAAGAGCCTGGACAGGAGACGCGAAAAGGGGAGCGGGAAGGAGGCGGTGAGGAAGGGCCTTTCGGGGGACGTGCGTCCCGCAGAGTTCGTGGGGACTCACCGGAGTTCCGGGTCGCGGCGCTGCCGTTGCTCTGAGGCCTCTCCAGCTCGTCTCCATCGTTCAGGCCGGCGGGGGCCTTCTCCCCGTCCGACTCCCGGGGGGCCATGGCCCTCTTGGGCTCCTGGACGGCGCTCATGGACACGTGGGTGCAGGCCAGGCCCACCTCCTGCTCCAGCGCCGTGCGAGTCAGGTAGCTGGAGTCTATCAGACGCAGGTCGCTGTATTTCAGAGACCTGGAGGGGAAAAAGATGTGAAAAAAATGTCGTATATTTGCCTTTACAATTGTTATTGAACGCATCTTTCTTGTGAAAACGCATCCTAACCGCTACATGGTATCAGAAATTGGGTAATGTTTTATCCTTACAAATCTATTATAGTTTAGACGACCCGGGCCGAGGCCCACTGAACCGTAAATGGACCTCTTGTGGAGGAGACAATCCACACTGTTACAGATGACCTGAAAAAGGTTCTATACTTTCATCGTTTATTTAGGGTACTTTGACCGAGTTTACCTGGGGAAGGTTTCTCCGAGGGGGTCCTTCCCTGTAAGGATGACGATGCAGGGCAGCCCTTCCAGATCCTCATAGGTGTGTGGCACCCAGTCTTCATTCTCACAGCCTCTCCACGCCTACAGCGTAACACACACAAAAAAAGCAACAGGTTTCTGTCATGAATGCATCCGTGAGAACGAGGCCGAGAGTTCATGCCACTAAAGGTCTCATTCTAAGCGAGCAGTCCACAAGTGCCTGACTCTTAAAACAAAAAAAGGTAAACGAGGCTTGAGATTGACCTCAATCATTTTAAAGAAATGAAGTGAATTAAAATCAACACCCAGAGAGCATGTAAGAAATGAAAAAGAAAACGAATGTCGCCCTCACTCTGAGGCGCATGGTGAAGTTCTTCTGTAGGTTGAGCTCGGTGGCCGGACTTCCCAGCAGCACCGCGAAGCACATCTGGAGCCCCAGTTTGTCCCGGACGTCCTCGAGGCGCTCCCGGGCCAGCATGGCCAGCTGCAGCGAGGGCACTCGGACCAGCAGCATGTGGCCGCGGCCCTGGGAGCCCTCCCTGCTCGGGGCGTTGATCAGGTCCTCCACCATGGCCAGGGTCTCCGGCGTGATGTGGTCTCTCAGGGACGGGGAGGAGGTCAAGGCCATCATGGCCTCGGTGTACTGCTGAATCAGCAGGTAGCTGCGGATCACCATGCTGTGAAGGTGCGGATGTCTGGGGACACAAAATGTACAAGGTCTTTCACAACAACTAGACCCGACGAGGCCCAGACGACGGCCTGATCTTTGTTAACGACGACGCAGGGGTTACGCCGCACTGACCTCTCCAGCAGCGTGTGGACCATCTTCTCGAAGGCGTCGTCGCAGCGCAGAATGGGGCTGGCCACGCCCCACTGCAGCGAGCTGCTGTAGTCCCTCAGGCCGAAGTAGAGCAACTCGTTAGGGGACTGCTCCCCCTGCCGGGGAAGACAGCGGGTCAGAACACGTCAGCCTCTCATACGAGTCAATGCGTCTAGATGTTCCGTTCCACTCAGCACATCGACTCTACTTCCAACCTTCGTGTGCCGCACGTTGTTTTTTAAATTTTGGGTTTAATTAGTTTGAGAATCACAAGTTTAAATAATGTTATTTTGACAAAACTTTGTAATAACTGCGAATAATAAATAGCTGCATTGACACCACGCATCTGAAAAGGAACCAATAAAATGTCATAGGTCTGAATTAGATTTTTGTTGCAAATTTTATGGAGCCTGAAATAAACCCCTTTTCACTTCATTCAATAAAAACAGAATTACAACACAGCACAAAATATCTGCTCAATAGCAGCATACAGTTATGACGTGACGGATGACTCAAAAAATTATATTTTGGGCCAACACAGAAGCCTGTCAAATTAATTAATTAAAAATGTATTAAGAACTGTTAAATTACAACAAACAAAATCAAATTGCAGCAAAAATCCCCCCAAATAGATACCGTATGTTGTATTTCAAACCTCAAATCAGATCAAAGTCATCGCTTCCAGTGTAGATTGGTGTAAGAGCGCCTTCGGGCCACTAGGTGGAGCAGCTAAACAACAACTGTTACAAACTGGCCTCTGTCTGCTGCCATAACGTTACAGTTTTAAATTAAAGTGTTAAAAAGCCCCCTTTTAATAACGGCGTGCGTTTGGGCCGTACAAAACAAAAAAACTCACCAGACTCTCGCTGGAGGGCCAGTGGACTTCGTTGTGGATGCTGATGCGGGACTGGTGGGTCTGCAGCGTGTACGGGAAGCAGCTGACCTGCAGGACCAGGAGGTTCATGGCGTCTAGGACTTCCTGGCAGTTGACCACCCGGTCGGCCAAACCCTGCAGCTCGCCGTGGCACACGGAGCCCGAAAGAGCACTGGGGAGGGAGAGAAAGGGGGGAATGGTCACTGAGCCGTGAGGGATACTGTAATTGAAGGATTTCATATGTGGTGCGCGAACTGCGCAGTGTATTGAAGGTCACGCATCAAGGAAACCCCTCTGGAGAACAGGAAGGAATCTATTTGGGTTTTAGCAGTAGTTTACTTGGAATCAGGTATTGGCTCAATAAAAAACGGATGAACACAAACTTTATTCATAGAACGCAAGTTTTTATTTTAAAGTAGATTAAACGTTGTAAAACATTGAGCAAAGATCCAGCATATAAAAAAAGGGTCAGAGTAATTAAAATAATACTTCTGATAGAAGGAAAACTAAAGTTAATATGTGTAAAATAATTGCCACTTGCTCGCAGCTGTCCCCCCTCTACCCCTCTTTGCGTGTATAAAAAAGGCCGAGGCTAGATTTGCAGCCACAACATCCCTTTTACGCACATCATCGCAGTGCCGGCCCGAGCCTCTTGGGGACCCTAAGCAGAATTTTATTTGCACAGTCATCTGTGCTAGAAGATTATTGGCACAAATGTCACGCTATACTGTTATAGCGAAAATTATAAACGAATACAAAGAGGTTATAATAGAAAACTAGGGCTGCTTGCAGGCCGGCCCTGCATATTCGCGTTACGAGCCGCGCGGCACAGTGTCGCCTTACCTCGTGAGGTCGACGTGCGAGTTGTCGTGAATGAGGACGAACAGCGTGTAGGGGTTCTGCTTGACTTTCCTCATGAAGGCTTCCATCTTGGCGTGAACGTCGCCGTCCAGACGCACCACGTACTTGTCCGACTTCTGGTGGGCCGAGCAGACGTCCTCGACGCCCAAGTCAACGAGGACTCCTGGGAAACGAGACGCAAGACGTTTGACGCCCCCCGTCGACATTCAGTCCCCCCTTGAATCTTTACCGGGTCGTTATCTCTCTCGCCGCAAACACAAACCTGACTGGCGGATGCGCTGCGCCGTCTGGTGCACCAGGATGTGAGACGGAGGCACCAGGACCAGGAAGTCCACTTTACAGAAGCGGCCCAGGTCGAGGTTCTGGGTTCCCGAGTCGGCGATGGAGCAGACCTGAGAGAGGAGGCTGCGGGCCACGCTCAGCTGGGTGGGGTAGATCTGGAAGAGCTTCCCCAAAAGCTCTGTAACAGGAAAACAAAGGAGGCGGAGAGTGTACGCGTCAGTGAACTGTGCAATAACAAAAAGCACAAGCAGTGAAACAGGCGCTTTAAATGTAGAGAAAACAATGCTACCAAGGAAAATGTACCAAAAAAAAAGAATTTATTTGATGCATTTGACACGTCTTTCATTGCAAAGGTGAAGCAAAGTTCCGTGACGGAGGGCGATCGAACCTCTGTCTGAGGGCGTTGACATGCCGGCAGCCTCCTGGGAGTGGATGTGCTCAGTGACATCGTTCTGGAAGGGCTGGACGACCCGTCCCTTCCATCTGCGCTGGTATCGCACCAGCTGCTTGTCCAGATTGTCTCCTGAAAAAAATGAAAATAACAGTCACGCAAGTGCCGCGACAATATTCTCTTTGATATGCAGCGCGGTCGACGGACACAGAAGAGGATTCATTACATGGATCCCATTGACCTGATGTTCATTCATCTCTCGTGGAGGTCAAGTTGGTCACGTGATCACCTCCAACGAGGAGGAGGGGTCACATTCTCAAAAAACAATTTGCCGCAGTCACAAGCGGAGCATCTCGCCACTCACCCAGCGACGTGGTTTTAAAGTGGGACGCCAAGATGCTGACTTTCCCCGTGATGAGCTCGTAGCTGATCTCCTTGAGGAACTCGTTGGTCGTCAGCATGCCTTCAGCCAGGGCCCGCGCCTGATATCTTCCTGTGTCCGACACACGGGTTTCGGTTTAGATCCTGCACGATCACAACTTTTAATTTTTTTTTTCAGGCTTTTGGCGACGCTCACCCAGCACGAGCACGCAGAACTCGTTGCCGCTCATCTTCGAGGCGCAGATGATGACCACGTAGGTCGGCAGGCACTTCTGGGGTTGGGGACCCTCGCTCAGAGATCGGAGCGCCTCCGAGATGCCCTCTCCCAGGGAGTTGTGGGTGACGACCACCTGCACGCTGCCCCCCGAGACGCTGGCTTCCAGCCGGGCCAGCCAGGGCAGCTGGGACGGGGGAGATGGCCGGACCCCGGGGGCAGCACAGCATGGCCTTCAGGACGATCTGCTCCAGCTCCTCCCGCAGAGGGATCTGCACCGAGCCTGCGGGACCAACCCACTCCTTTAAAAAGCCACTCGCCAGCCCGCTCTCCAGCGCGCGATGTCCCCCGTGCTTACCTAAGCGAGCGAGGTACTGCAAAGTGAGCAGCGCCATCGTCTCCACGCAGAGGAGCTGGCTGCCGCTGAGGCCCAGCGCCTCCAGGGCTTTCTCCGTCAGCTGGCCGCTCTTGTAGCAGCTGACCAGCAGGGGGCTCACCACTATGTCGCCGACGTTACCGTAGAAATAAGGCAGAGTGCCGTGGCCTGTGGAGAAAAGAACTCGTCAAAACATGGAGAACACCGGAAAACAAATGAATAAATGTCAGGATAAGCTCATTTCGACATTCAATAATAATGCAACTACAAGCAGGAGCGGGTGGCAAACTAATACAAACATTAGTAAATCAGTCAAATATGAACAAAATGCGGGATGGGTAAATCTATATTTTCAATGGATTTGGGAACATTGCAATCGGTTGAATCACACTGTGTTATAATGAGGGAGATAACATTTCTCCTGATAATCCCTAAAACCAACAACTGAGGGATTTCCCTCCGTACTCAGTGGCCGTGGATTCAGTTCCTGAAAATTGCTACATGTTGTTTCGTCGCGCCCCGCGGGGTATTTCATCGAGGTGCTGAGGGGGGAGCGGGTCGGCGAAACGAGGTCGGTTACCGATGAGGATGACGGGGCGAACTCCCGAGGAGGTCAGGAGGTTGTCGGGGACGATGACAGTCTCTCCAGCGGTGACCGGTAGCGGCTGGATGACTCCCGCTGCCGGTGGCTGAGGAGGGGACACTCCCAGTACAGGACCTTGTAAGGAAATAATAGAATAACATATTACAGTTTGATCTACATCCATAAAGGGAACACGGCAACGTTTGTGGCTGTCGTGCTGCCACACAAATGCTTTACACCACAGCAATAAATAAAATCAAGACCGTCAAATTAGTTGAAATGATGCTCGTCAAAACAGTTACGAGCATCAATTACAGGACGCGGCAGGAAACCTCCTCAATCATTTGAACCATTTCTGCAACAAACTCCATCTCCACGGTGATACGAGGGGAATCAAGCCCAACGACAAGAGAGGAGGGTAGGAGATGGAACAGAAAAGCACTCACGCACTCATGATAAATTGAGCTCAAAATAAAAAATGTTTAAAAAAAAAAAGACGTCACACAAGAGGGTCGATTCACAAGCCCTGACTCGTCCCATTAGGGCTCAAAAGGAACTGACCCGGAGAGCAGGCCGTCGGCCGCAGGGCTGGGACGGGGAAGGCCGCGGCCGGGACGGGCAGCAGCGAGTTGGGATGCCAGCTCCGGTGGCGCTTCTTCGGGGGACCCGAGTTCATGGCGGAGGACACTGAACCTTCGGCAAAGACGGGAGAACAAAAAAAAGGTGAGAAATGGCGACTGGCAAACCAAAGCCCGATAAATAAAAGCGGGAATGTGACCTACCGGGACTGTCTCCCAGGTCAGCGGCGCGATACGCGGGGGCCTGCGGCCCCAGGGACACCTGGCAGGGGCTCAGCAAGGGGGGCCGCACGTCGGCACTCAGGCAATTGGACGGCCCGTTCACCCTCAGAGCTGTGGGGACTGGACGCAGTCGGGCACCAGAGGGTCAACACCTTACATCTCACCATTTGTGAGCTCTTTGTTTATACATTTGATTGAAACTAAACTCGGTAGCATTTGCTGATTAGCGCGCAACACAAAGTAGCATTCAAGCTCGCGTAAACACGCTAGAGGAAAAGCCTTTAGAGCCACAAAGTAATTAACTGTTGAATATAAATAATAGGTTCACAGCTGAGCATTTCATAAAAACGAGTCAGTCCTGCAGTGCATTGATTCACTTTAAATGGACATCGAGCAATCTCATACTCTAATGTACTGTGTTTACAATACACTGAGGCATCGATCGGTGTTTGTGGCCTTTGCTTGTCAATAGCGCAACCTTGTAAGCGCTAATGGATAGCCAAAGCCTTAAAAGAGTCATTACGGCATTTCTCCCCCTCAGTATTGATCGGCGTGCGCACACGCGTCGCCTTTGTGTGCGATTGCGCTCGTCTCAGCGGGCCAAGGCAGAGGTCAATCTTTGCTCCGCGCCGAACCGCGTAGCTTAGCAACCGTTTTCAGCGCAAGTGCAACGAACGTAAAGCCCAAAGTCTTGGATCCTCGCGTACGACTGGACGCAACCGGCGTGATGGGAATGTGTGCACATCTTGTGTCGTCTGTCCGTTAATAAGGCGAAAGCCTTTTTGCGCATGAAAAGAGCCCTCAC
Organism: Apeltes quadracus; assembly: GCA_021346845.1. Classification (NCBI taxonomy): domain Eukaryota; kingdom Metazoa; phylum Chordata; class Actinopteri; order Perciformes; family Gasterosteidae; genus Apeltes; species Apeltes quadracus. Next base: position 13,673,803 of record CM037919.1, read on the forward strand.
CTATCGGTAGAGTCTTGTTTCCAGATGTGGAGGACAGAGGTTTGAGGAAACTGCAGTCTCTGCCGAGGTCCTGACTCCCGAAGAAGACCGAGGACAGTTGCATCGTTCTCGCCGGTGGGGAATCTGCAGGTAAAATGAAACAGACTCTTAGACTCTTTTTTTTTGGGGCCTTTGCACGTCGAGCCACACAGAGCCTTTCCCGCGTCCGCATTTCGACTGGTCACAATCCAAAAACGCAACCGCAGCTCTCTCCCTTTCATCAATCACTCCGCTCATTTCAGGGGAGGAGGAGAAGCGCGTGTCGCCGCGTTTAACCTCTCGCCTTGCCAAGTGTCAGCGACCTCTCCGGGAGCAGGATGAACCCGGAGAGGTCGCCCGTCAGTCCGGCTCAGCTGTCTTAACACATTAATGCGCGAGAAACAAATCAATACCACCACACGCCCCCGGGAGCCGTTTCCTCTCAATCACCGAGGGAACAGGCGCTCTTGTTGTGAGAGGTCAGAGAAGAAAAAAATAAATGAACCACCTCCTTGAGGGTAAGGAGTCATGTGACATTAGGTGGCTGGCTTATCTGAAATCATTACATTGCACTGTTATGTATTATCACCCGGCACATCATTTAATTGTTTTATGTGGGAAAAAAAATAAATTAAAGAAATGATGCGATTTAAAAAAAAAGGTAGAATGTTTTTTTTAGGGCCAAAAACCGTTGAGACGTCAGCAACTGATCGCAGTAACAAATGAGAAAATGTAATGGAAAGGCTACTCACTGACGATTTACTACCAAAGCAACCAGGACGACATGAAACCCAACAAACAAAGACAGCTCACAAACACTATAACGAGCGCAAACTAAGCAACCCAGCAGCTCTCTTTGGTGAAATGTGTACATGTGTACATTCAAGGAAGAATCTCTTTTTTTAAACATGATGTTGCTATGATCATCCTGCAGGGGAGCTCATACACGCACACCTAAAGGGGGTCGTGGGGGGGGGGGGGGGGGCCCCAAGTCTGGCAACACACGTCGTCAGCCTCACCTGAGAAGGAGAAGGGCGAGGAGCTGTGTCCGCTGGCGCCGCCGTTCTCTTTGCTGCTGAGAGAGGAGGACGAGCTGGGTTTGGAGGCCGGCGCGCTGCTGGAGACCTGGCGGGTTTTACAGTCTGGGAGGAGGGACGGAGAGAGAGAGAGAGAGAGAGAGAGACGAGTGACCAAAAGTGGGACCACGCAAACGTACCGGGGCGACGTCGGTCGGAGCATCCGCGTCGTGTGAAACGCCCGCTTGAAAAAACGCTCTTGTACCTTTCCAGCAGATGAGGGGTCCTTTGTACAGAGCACCCTGAGCATTCTTCACCAGGTAGTGTTTTAAGTGCTTCTGCTTCTTGGGCTGGGTGGACAACTTCAGGTTGATGTGGTTTGAAAACTCAGTGAAGTATCTAAAGCCCTTTTCCCCACACCCCACGCAGTTTCCTGAAAAACCTGGCAGTAAAAAGGAGACAGGGTTATTTATTGAGTGTGAGCAACATGTAGAAGTTTAATTCGAATTCAAAAAAAAAAAAAGACCAAGGCTGCATTGTTTTAGATGTTACAGATGGATAAATCAACAAGTCTCGCGGCCATTTTTTTCTTTTTCTTTTTACAAACAATCTTTGGCAAACAGGGGCTAACAATGAGGTCTATTCACTGCAACAGGAACCTAAAAAGGATGCCGACGGCTTCCCCCTGATCTCCGACCGGGGGACAGACTGACCCAAAAGTGCATTTTTCCCATTCTCGTCGGGCAGAAAGCGGCGGTCCACGGCGCACACCAGGATGTGCTCGGGGACGGCGGGGGACTTGGCGCCGACCAGCTCGAAGCCCGCCGGGACTTCGATGGGCTCTGTTGCTATGGAAACCAGGCGGATGTCCTTGCCGGCCTGACAGAACCCTGTGGAGGACAACGGAGAAACCGAAGTCAGATTCGATTGGCGGCGGGAGACTCAGACTTGATCGACAGTTTTTTATATTAGAGATTAGAGAGATACACGACTCTAAAGTCAAACGATTTACCGTCCAGCGTGCAGCAGCCGTCGGGGGCCGGGGCCTGCAGGTAGGGAAGTGGGGGGCTGCTGCTGTCGGAGTCGTCGTCGTCCTCCTCCAGCTCCTCCAGATCGTTGGACGAGTGGCCGTTGGTCAGCTCGCTGCCGTGCGCCTCCCCACCGTGGAGCTCGGCTTTCGGCTTTATGTCTGATTGACGTTGGATGGGTTAGAACTACAGGTGACAGGTTGTTGCACAGGCATATTGCTGCTGATGATGATGATGATGATGATGATGATGATGATACGGGATTTAAAGCAAATCATTTAACGATAACTTCTATAAAGTCTTTGTCTTGTTTAAAAGGGAAATACTTGTTTTCCCTCATAATAATTCCACATAAGCGGACTCACTTCTGATGTAGACAGCGAGTTTCCTACCTTCCATGTTTCCGGGAAGCGGCTCCGGCTCGAGGTAGAGCTGCGTGAAGATGGGCTGCGGATCTCCACTGCTGGAGCGCAGCGACGCCTCGATGGAGTTGTGGAGAGCCTCCTCAAATCGAGCGGATTTCAGCTGCCCAGCATATGAATTCCCCATTATCTGTGAGGGCCATTCAAAAGACGTCGCATTGAGCTCCGGGGTTATTTTTCATCTCTGACATTTCAGAGCGCAAACTATCCGAAAAAAAACGACTCATTCCGAGGGGTAAACGCCTCCGGTACACCGGAAGATAATGGGAGAAGCCGCGGTGCCCTTTCTCCTTCCGTCTGTCCGTGTCACTCCCCCCCCCCCCCTCACTCCCTCCGTGGTCCCCCACCACCCCAATGTGTCCACTCTGGGATGGGACATCTGCTGGGGGTCGGGTGTGCGGGCCTTAGGTTTGGCCGGCTCTCTGTGGTGGCAGCTGGACGGAGGGCCCAGCGTGCAGCATCAAAGAGACACACACACACACACACACACACACACACACACACACACTGGAGCTTCCCACTCAAACTATCCACGGTTTGTCATAACATTTCACGCGATCTGCTTTTCAACAACGAGACCGGCGATAAAGGCTGAAAGGGAAGGGAGTTGTGGAGCTCGGCCCGGCGTGCCGCCCACGTTTGTCCTCGGACTGCAGTTGACCGCTGAGGATCGCCGGAGCCCCACTTTGAAGACCCGTTCAGGGCCTTGAAGTTTGGCAATATAACTAACCTGGATTTTAATTATTGTTTTGTACATTTAACGCATCATTAACCTCAGATTTTAGATAATTATGCTGCCAAAAAACAGTTTGTTTGTTCACCTGCGGCGTACACGGAATATGTCAGTCAATCAATATCCAGCAAGAACACGGTGTCTTTTGGCCTCACAGGAACCCTGGGCCGTTTCGTTTGGTCGATAGCGGGCTGGGTGAGAACGAGGTCGGAGCTGACTCTCCCCTCTCCTCCCACGTCTCGCTCTGCCGACCTTCCTGGGGGGGGCTGGGGAGGGAGGGGGGTGGGGGGGGTATCTGGCCAACCCGGACAAAAGACAAGATTAACAGTGCCTGACTGTCAATGAGATAAGGAGCTTAAGCGAACGAAGCTACAGTATTACTCGCCTAACTGATGGAGGAAGGTGGCACCGCGGGGGGAGGGAGGGAGGGGGGAGGGTTCAAAAGCTAAATGAGAAAAGAAACGAGTGCCCGAGGGCGTTTTCACGCAGTCGACAGAGGCTCCGGGGGCCTCGCTGGCCGGCTGGTCCTGCGTTCGTCATTAACCTCCGGCGGGCCGAAGGTGAACGCAGAGAGCGACCTTTTGTCACCTGGGCAACTCCAAAACAAAGCGCGACCGCGCCGGAGGTCACCTAACGGATGTTTTCAGTTTGTTGCCGAGGTCACCCGTGGTGGCGGGGAGGGTCAGAGGGGCGGGGGGGGGGCATTTCAGGTGAGCCCGCGGCAGCTTGATGATCGGTGGTCGGGCACAATGAGCGAACTCAACGCTCAAGGACCGAACAGAGACGCCTGCGAGCCGGTCAGATGGTTCAAGGCCAGATGGTTCAAGGCCGATCGTCGGCTCCTGGGTGGCGTCAACAGATTGCATGAATCTGACCCCCCCCCCCCCCCCCACCCGGGGGGTCAAGATCTTCACTTAGAGGATCCAGGAGGATGATGTATCAGTCTGAAATTCATTTGAAAGAATAATAAAAAAAAAGGTGACTTACGTTGTCGGATGGTTCCCAGGCGTGAAGGGACTTGTTTTTCTATCCTACATGCTGGATCGCTTCCACTCAGAGGAAAAACTCTCGGTGAGGCATTTCACCCAGTGCCTCGACACCTGGGGGAGAGCAGGGAGGTGTCCAATTAGTTCACTGAAAGTAACCCTTTCAAGGATACGAGGAATCTTTTTTTTTTCTTTTTCTGAAAAGATACGCTGTGGGACACCGGGGTTATGTGTGGATTAATGCCACGTGTGAAACTCAAACCAGCAATCTAACAATGACACATTTAGGGTAAATAAAACCTTGCATCACGTAACTCTGTTTCTGATTCTGTTCACTAGACCTTTCGGAAGAGAAAAATGAATAACAGAAGCATAAAAGTTAACTTGTCCCTACTGTTTTTAGTTGTTTTTTTTCCAGGAATTTTACATCAGGATAAAATTAAATCGCCGCAGTTCAATAAATCTCAAATGTAAATCAGGAAAAACAACCTGTTGGCAGGCAGGTCGATTCAAAATAAAACCTCAGAAAAAAGTATTTTGCCATTGGATGGTAAGTGAAATGCATACTGTGTTTGTCCAAAAAATAATTCTACCGAAAGTCCAGAGATTACAACATGTGTGGCAGCCATGAGGTGTGTAAAAGGCCGCTGCCATTTTCATTAAAAAAAACACAACTGGCCGTTTTTGTAGCTGCACTCGCTGCAAACGGTCACTCTACCCTGAATAGATTTCCCGGTTACTTTGACCCCTCTACACGTTGTTTGGCAAACCCGGGCTGCGATATTACACAAGCAAAGCTCCCTATTAAAACACGGCTACAATCTCCCCGGTCATCACTTCTGACCGTGTGGCGCCGCTCTGAAAGAGGGATGTTGCTCCGGGTTCCAAGTCCTTCAACTGACAAGTGTACATAAGGTGGTTCAACTTGCATTTACCGATCACAATGTGGCTGGTTTTGTGAATGATTGGCCAGCTAATCAAGGTAAAGGGTTAAAAATGTCAATATGTCAGACAAAAACCTGCTACTCTTCACTTACTGAAGTGTTTTTTAAGTGACCTAAACTTGGGCTTATTGTTTTAATTATGATTTAACCAACGCGGCCTTTCAGAATTGCCCCTTTCTGTCCAAATTCAACATAAGCTTTTGACTGCAGAGGCTCAAAAGCTGCTCAAATTAAAAAATGAAGCCGCAACAATTTTGAATGAAAACATGACAAAATAAAATTTAGTTAATTTTTAACTGACCAGTTTACAACCCATTTTAATAAGAACATTTAAGTAGAAGTTTAAATTAGATGAGAATAATTCAATTTAATCATAAAAAAAAACACACACACTTTACTGGCTTAAGTGCCACAACACGAGTCCCGGCTTCACCCAACTAATGACGCTAATTACCCAGGATGCAGAGTCTTGAGATATTTTGATGCTTATCTATCGGACAGACGACACAGAAGGAGACGCAGATGGCTGCCGAGATGAAGACGAAGGAGCTGTAAATCTAGACGCCAACGCCGGCCCGGCCCCGGGTGATTAATCGGGTTGTGCGCTTCCAGTAACAACATTCGAGGGGAAGGTTTAGACTGACGCGCTGGTTAAGTGTCTCACTTACAGCCAGATTCAAGGTTCTCACATGCACTGAAAGTCAGAATGCTACCACACACACGCGCACACGCACACGCAAACACACAATGTAAATCCTACAGGCATGTGTGTGTGTAGAAAGTAGAACATTCTACTCAGATTGTGAGTTAAATACATAAATAATATTTTTTTATTGTTTTGTTGAACAACCTTTTTTTAAATTTTTTTTTTAAAAACAAATGCAACTTTGGGAATATCAAATGACCAACAGCCATCTGGGCAACGTGTTAAAATATGATTCCTCGTGTTTTACATTGCAAGCAAATCAAAAGGGTAATAAAAAGTGGTTAGGTTAAATTCAAGAACTGGAGTAAAAATGTATGCATTGTTGTAAATGTTGCAGATAAGAATATAGATTTAGATTTTAAAATATTGATTAAAATATTGACACAAGACGAAAACACTTCAATAATCCAACGTTAATGCTCATATTAGTTACACTTTCTTTACTTGGGATGCTTTTGTGTTCCCAATAAAGTCGTCCTTACTTAAATCACTAAATGTAAATTAAACCTCAAAAGAGACATTTGTTCAAAAGACATTTTATTTTAGATAAACTATCCAATTGAGCTTACTTTTAACCTTTTCCTGCTGTCCAGGCCTTCTTTTGTTCCTGCTTAATTAAGTTGTGAGTGTCCACAATAGAAGGAAAGAGGAACTAAACCTTCCCCTCTTGAACTGGTTGTATCACATTCTGACTCAGCAGATCCTTCCACTCAAACAAAAGCCATTTGTTAATAATGTCAAGTAATCCTATACGGTTTCTTTCCACTTAAAGATATGACAAAAAAAAAAGTCAAAATATATTTTTAACTGTTTTAAGTCATTGACACTTTGCCATTTAAACTGCTACTGTAAAGCAAGACCTCAAATTATTGACTAAATATAACTATAACAAAATGTAAATACTAATTTGATAAATCTCTAAAGTTGTTTACATCTCATTGTTGTGAATTAGCATTTTCAGCTGATACCAATGAGTTAACATTAGAAAAGCCCCATCAGACGGCAGAGAACCGGGGGGAGGGATGGGGGCGCTCCCTGAATGAGGTGCTGAAAGCTCGTCTCATTAATGCCACATCAGGGCCACGCGTGTGACACAAACACACACACACACACACACACACACACACACACACACACACACAAACGGCGTCCGAGCGGCTTCTGTACCTTCCATGAGCTCTCGACCCCGCCGAGGAACCCGGAGCAAAACGCCGTAAATCCCAAACGCAAAAGGCAGCAGCTGCTTCTTCTCCTCCTCCTCTGGTCAGATATAGTCCATTTTAGGGAATAAATCCGTGGGTTTCCCGGCGGCACGTGGAGTCTCACTCTTGTCTGGTATGTCTCGAGTCACCTTTGTCGTGACACTCTAGAAATGGGAATCCCACTCATTCCCCTCAGAACAGCGAAAACCTTCCCTCCCTCCCTCCCTCCCTCCCTCTCTCTCGTTTGCTCTCACTCACACACACAGACCCCTCCCCCTAGTCCCCTATGTCCTCCTCTGTCCTGTGCCATTTGCTAAAGAGAGGGGGCGGGGGGTATGGGGATCCACCAGGGGCTCATTCATCTTGGCCCTGCTGACCCCCTGTGGTGACAGATGCTCTTGGAGGCCTGCGGAGCTGCGGGGGGGGGGGGGAAACAAAAGAAGAAGGTCCCGCATTTCCCCGCTGCCACACAGCTACGGCGCCCTGCCACGCGTGACCCCCACCACCCCACGGTACGCCGAGACACCGTGTCAGGTGGTTTTCTAGAGAGAGCAGTGGGCGGGGGGGTGGGGGGGGGGGCTTGATCTTGAAATCCAACTTTCGCTCTCACGCTTGTCTCCAGGCTCCAGTTGGCTGGCTGGCACGCCCAACTTTTATTTTTATTGGGGGGCGGGGGGGGGGGGCAAAATGGGCACAAGAATGTTGGGTCAGCTTGAGCATTTTGTCTCGCGTGGCCTTGCCCGGGATTGACCCCACTCTGGGCTTTTACCCCCCCGCTATAAATACCAGGGGCTCATCTGGTCAAAATAAATAAACGTAAATCAAGCGGCGCTGGCAGATGTCAGGGATTCTATGCCATTAAAAGCCTAATGATCCGCGTCAGTGCCTCGGCACGGCTCTGCTAAACGGGAAGGCCGCTCATTTATAGGTACCAGTGTGGTGTAACGGTATGTATGTGAAGAACTGCGACGTTAAAAGCTGAAACATCTGCAACGTCGGAGGAGACCGCCGAACGACCTCCGAGCAACGAGACCGCTGGAATCGCTCTTCGCGTTTTCAGCGATCTGTCATCTGGGGTTACGTTTTTATACCTCAAATCGCTTTCTATTTCAAAAGGTCGCTGAAGTTGTGCAACAGAGACAACTAACTGAGGCCTCGCGCTTGTAAAGCTATCGACGTAGACTCCTGCGTCCACTCTTCTTCTGACTGATGAGCGGCGCGTCGGTGAGACTTTGTCGGGTAAACAGCAGGTTTGAGCACAACTCGCATCTAGTTGACGGCAAACAGCATATTTTTTTAAAAACTTTCTAATCCCACGTTTTCACTCAGGTGAACTAACGGCTTTTATTGAGAGAAGAAAAAACAATATTCAAATGTATTCTTTTCTTTTTTTTAAACTATAACGCAACATAATAGCGATTAATGGTGGTGGGCCCTTTACAGGTGACTGGAGTCCCAGTTCATTACCACGGACGTAACAACAGTTCCACCGTTGTGTTAATCGAGTCGTGTGCAGCTCTTCTCACCTCCTCTCCAATGGTTCTATTAAAAGGCGCCGTCAGCGTGACGGCCGCCATAAACCACCAGGCGAGCCAATCAGGGCCTCCATTAGTGCTTAAGGGCCTTTCGCTGCCCTCAATCAGCCACATTTGTCTAAGCATTGGGCTTGAGTTTGACTGTGAAATGTGTCCCGCACATGGGAAAAGGTTGGCGAGTCCCAAACTGTGCCTCTGCTGTCATTTGACGTTTTTTCTTCCCCCCCCACCGCTACCGATATTGTAAATTAACTGGGGTCATCATGCGTGACCGAAAGTTAAATCTCTTCACGGGGATCCATCCGACACCGGCGCATCCACAAGTTCAACGGGGGAGGGAGGGAGGGATGGGGGAAAGGCGGGGGGGCGGGGGGAGGGGGGGCGCTGGATGGGAGCTGTCGCGGGTGACGTACGTCTTAGCCCCTGACTTTGACGTGGCCCGTCTTAAATAGCCCTTTTAGAACGCAGATAATGAGTAAACCCAGCATTCCGTTTGGCCTCAAAAGACACAGGGCGGAAAAACAAAAGGAAGCGGATTGAATGCGTCCCCCCCCCCCCCCCTCCTCCTCCTCCTCCTCCTCCCCCCTCCCGGGCCATCCTTCACCGCTGCATTGAGCTCCCGCTAAAGTCTCTGACAAAGGGGAAGTTACCCTGCCACCGCCACCGGAGGAAAGACGAATCACATGATCAGCTGTGGGGGGAGGAGGAGGAGACGGGAGATGACTCTTGAATGTAGAAAGGGAGAAAGGGAGAAAGGGGAGAGGGGTTCCTCCTCTGTCAGGATTCCTAGAGGAGCAACACAGATATTTGTGTGCCGACTCGGCAACCTAGCGGCCTAAAGCCAGCGCGTTAGGATGAGTCTCCCGAAGACACGGGATAAAAAAAAAAAAAAAACGAGACGGCAGTTTCAGGCGGGAAGGAAGCACAGAAATTAGCACGTCTGACTGAAAACAATGCTGCAGCTCAATTGCTAAAAAAAACAACAAAAATCCCATCATGTGAAAATTCCCGCAACGGCATCCCCTCTTCTGCCCGCGCGACGTGCAATACCCGACGCCCAAGGTGCGAGGGTGGCGGTCCGCGGCCATTTCCTAATAAAAGCCTCCACAACATTCCCCCTTGCCGCCCTGCCCCCCCCCCTCTCGGGGGACTCCCTGCTGGGCCCTGAAGTGTAAATCGGCGCTGGTGAGGACAGCAGATGAGCTCAGGTCGTTCGTGGCTTTGCAGCGGGCCTCGCAAACAAAGGGCCAAACATTCCGGCCGGATGCCACTGCTGAAGTCGGCAGCGACGGAGAGAAGAAGGAGCCTGAGCTCAGGGGAGATAATAGCTAGAGGGTGCGTGTATGTGCGTGTGTGTGTGTGTGTGTGTTCTGGGGGATTATTTGAGGAACTATAAAGTGGGGTGAAACAGGGTTTAAGGCTCGGTGTGACCAGAGGGGACGGGGGCAGGGCCCAAGGGGGAGGGGGAGGGGGGGCGGACAAAAGGAGCATTTGGGGCAGATGAAGAAGTCATCATCATTAAGCCGCTGGTAGTTTACTGTCCAGTTATAAAAGTCATTTCAAAATGAGAGGAAAGGGGGGTGGGGGGGAGTGTGTGTGAAAGGGCGGCGGGGGCCCGGGGGCCCGGGAGGGGCCGGCGAGTGGCTGAGGGGCCGCGGAGGGACTCGCTGAGGAACAGTAGCGCCGATTCATCGGGGGGGGAGGGTGGGGGGAGGGAGGCGGCCTTTGTGTTCACGCCGGGCCGACGGGGGTGCTGACCTTGCCACACACTCCGGCCCATCAGAGGAGTTTAAGGGCAAGGCGTTTAACCTTAAACTAAATCCCAGCGGCGGACAAAAGGCCGGACGGTTTAACGGTGCAGGTCGACCAGACGGAGAAACCACGCGGCACAAAAGCAAAACAAGCCGGGCTAAAAGCAACCGACTCGTGGACGAGCACTTCACGCCGTCACAGGGAAATATTATTACGGTTCCTGAATTTCATTAAAACAGTTATTTTTCTTAAATAAGGGGCCTGGCACCCAATTGCGTGGAAGTATGAACCAGAAGAGGACAGAAAGGCCGACGACTTATTTTCTAGCGCAGGGCTGCAAATGATGACAACTTCCATGCCTGATTATTTTCTTGACAAAATGTGTTTATTACGTTCCCTCTAAACGGTCACCAAATACCCAAGGACATCGTCAAACTGTTCCTTTGTGTCGGTTTACTAGCAAACATTCTCATTTAAGATGCTGGAACCAGAGAAAGTTTGGCATTTCTGCCTCGGAAGATTAAGATTTGATTTTCATCGATCGACTAATCAACCAATTGCTTTCAGCTCGGCTCAAAAATGATGACGCTTCTCAGACACAATCAATTAAACTGGACAGCGGCTTATGTTACACAAGATCTTTCTCCTTTTCTAAGCAAAAATGCCACCTTTGAAAACGCTCAGCCGAACGTTCTAAACGCAGCGGTCCGCTGCCGATGCGGCCGGCGAGCAGGACGGCTCGGCTCCCGCCGGCACAATAAGTGAATGAAAGTGAAGGACGAGGGGGACAGTTTACAACGCCGTTCATGACTGTGCAATAAAACGGAAGGCCCGCCAGTGAACCCGATCTGCATTTTACAGCGCCGTCGGGGTTGAACGCCAGTTCACCATAGCGGGGACAACGGGGAGGGACACGGGACCCTAATGCCTTTATGGACTTATTCAGCGAAGCCATATTGAATAAGACAACAATGAGTTCTATTTCATACTGTAAAGCTGTCACCTGCAGGGGTTGAACGTCGGTCAACGGTAACGGCCGCGAGGGGGGGGCGATGCACACTTTATTTTTGTTTCCGAGACTGGAGAGTCCTTCCCTTAAATTAAGCTTATAAAACACGATCGTTTCACCAGTTCCTTAATGAGCCTGTAATCACGGCCACGGCTTCTTCTAAAACATCTGGCCCGCACCCAATGGCTCGTCCCGGAGTAGATCTTTGATGACGGTTGACCGGGCCTTGTCCCCCCGGCCGTAAACTGTTGTTTAGACAGCCCTGTTTGCTATACGGGGTGTAAAAGGAGAGCCGCGGACTCCGGCGAGAGGGCCGTCGCTATCAAAACACTGGCTCTTATCAGATGCCAGGAGCAGCAGAGGGGGGTCAGGTTCTGTTTCCAGCCGCTGGCTTGAGCTGCACTCAGCCTTGGCTCCCGGTCACATGTCGTGCTGACTGAGGGGGAGGAGAGGGAGGAGGAGGGGGGAGGACAATCACCATCTCAGTTCCACCACCAACCATTGTGTTCTGACATTATACCACATTTTTAAAACATAGTTTAGCTATGGTTTGATTTGGGTGCATTTGCCCTCTACTGTAAACGAATACGTCAGACGGCTTCGTGCGGTTCAACCTCAGCTTTGGTAAAATCATCGGTCTAAGAACATGATCGCCTCAATGAAGTCAGTTTATGATTTTGATGACAACGTTCCTCATAAATCGGCAAGTACATTTCGTGGGAAAGAAATCGTTAGCGGAAATAATGATATTTGGGTTTTTATTGGAACTGCATGGTTGTCTGTAGACGGCACAATTATGAGAGGAAGTGAATGAATGAATGAATGAATATCTCTTGAAGCACTAACGAATAAGACTATGAATATGACACCCTCCGGTACTTTGCCGATCTTCACATTCAGTAAAAGAAACTCTTAAAAAAAAAAAATATTGTGATTAGTTGGACTTTAAAAGCATTTTTTATTAGACATGCTAATAATATTTTGTATGCTCCAGAGAATGTAATCCTTTACTTTTATTTTATCTCACACCACCATCTGACATGTTTTACAGAGTTAATTCATCAATTTAGGCCTAATTAGCAGATTAATGGATAGTGAGTCATTATTTTCGATAAAGACGTCGATTGCCTGTCAAGATCTTCACTAAACATTAAAAGGAAACCTCCAACTTTTCGCCCAAAACACGGACACAAAAGGAGCGGCAATCCTCTCAAGAGTTCAGTCAAAGTTCTTCCCTAAAAAAAAAAAAAAAAAAAGTTCACACAACTGACACCAACACAATTTAGCCACGCAGGAGCCCTGAGCACTCATGGAGAGGCCATAAGAAAGAGGTCTGTTGTGTTCGCCCGGCATCCCGAGAGAGACCCACCTTTCACAATGGGACCTCTCCTCAGTCGCAGCCACCTTGAATCCGTTTTGAGTGACGCCGCGACAAAGAGGCTTCTCAGTGTCTCCCCGACGAGGCGCCGCCTCCCCTTTCCCCCTGGAAGCTTCCTCACCGGGCGATCAGCTGTATCCATCATGTCCTTCTTCCTGACCCCAGGCGCCATTGCAGCGTCGGCGCCCCCCCCCCCCCCCCACCGTGCTCTTCCGATTAATAGGAACCAGGTTGCCCTCGGTGACAGGGCCCACACTTAAATCCCATCAGTCCTCCTCACTGCAGCGAGAGCCACGGCGTCAGCAGGACTTTTTTTTTGTCTTAATGAGACAATGGAAGCAGAGCCATCTTTTGTTGACGGCTTGACCCCCCCGCCACACACACACACACACACACACACACACACACACACACACACACACACACGGCTGATGGGAAAAAGTGACAGTAAACTCATCCCGGCGCACTTCATCCTGGCCTGAAACCCTCCGAGAGACGAGATGCTTTGACCAACTGGCAGACGGGACGTTAAAAAAAAAAAGACGAGTTTCCGGCTTTTCTTTTTTTCGCCCACGTTCAGCTCTTTCAGAATGTTTGAAAATGTCAACACACAACAACAAACGTGCATGTGGAGAACGGATGGGCTCTTCTTCGGCGGATTAATGAAGTGGACCACAGCATGTTATGCTCCTGCATGAATGAGTGAGGTCAACTCACAGGAGGGCCTTCACTGCATGGGCATACAGTAGATTAGGTCAATACTGTTAGAAAGCAACGCTCAAAAAGACACCGTTTGGCATTTGCACCGTAAATGGTGGCGAAGGCGGCCAAACACAACCACTCAAACAGTGATTGAATTGGACTGAGAGCAGGTGATTCGCAGCGAGGTCTTATTAATGATTCACCAGTGGCCTTTTTTTTTGCCAATGTCGGGAAGTTATCGATTTTTTTTAATCGGTCAAGTCAACGCGCCGATCGAGAGGCGGGAATCCACAAAGAAGTCTTCATCTGTGGACGATTTTCCATGCGTGGAGCTTTTATTTCGTTTCTGGGTGCGAGTTGGAAGTGTTGACAGAGAGAGAGCGAGAGAGAGAGAGAGAGAGAGAGAGAGAATGACCTCCCCCTGCCACACAGGAACGCAGGGTTCCCGCCGCAGAGGGTTCTGGGTCTTGGTCACCGTGGCCTTGGAAAATTTGGCGACAGCCTTCTTGCTGCAGGCCGGCCTCTCCCCCACAAACCTTGGCAGCATCCACAACACTCTGACCTTGTGTTTCGACAGACATGAAGAGCGAGCGAGAGAGAGGGAAAGAGAGAGAGTGGGAATTCTGGCTAGAAGCCTGAGTGTTTCCAGCTGCTGTTAGCACACGTCCTGCTCCTTCCACGGCAGACGAGATACACAACACTGCAGGGGCGGTTCACGGGGCACGACAGCTGACCGATTGCGTCGGAAATCGGACGGCGGTTGAATCTCACCTCGATCATCCGGGAGAGAATGAAATGAAATGAGGGTAGACCTGCAGGAGAACCACTTCATGTGACGAGCCCCAAGCATGACAAGGCGCACTATATTAGATGTGCAGGATGTTAGATGCGGCTCCTTTGAGTGTTGCAGCGGCCGCTGATTGAAGAGAGTAAAATAACAAATGCACGGGATTACCAGCGGCGTGCGCTGCCAGGCCCGGCCCAAGGAATAAGCGAACTAAGCGGCTGCTTGGGGCCCCCTGGCCAGGGGGCCCCAAGCAGCCGCTTAGTTCGCTTATGCTGCAAGCAGCCCTAGTTTTGTATTATAACCTCACTGTATTCGTTTATAATTTTCGCTATAACAGTATAGCGTGACATTTGTGCCAATAATCTTCTAGCACAGGTGACTATGCGTGGTGGGAGGGGGGCCCCCCAAATAAAATTCTGCTTAGGGCCCCCAAGAGGCTCGGGCCGGCACTGTGCGCTGCTGCCACGTCGCGTTCCTCCGACAAGCAAATCTGACCCTCGTGGCCACGGTCGACTACAACATGAACTTTGTCAGACAATTTTTTTTTTTTTTTTTTAACAAATGAATCTCATATATTCATTTTTGGCGGCAACTGCTTTTCAAAGGCGGGGTTGGCATCCGTGCAAGGGAGGAGGAGGAGGAGGAGGAGAAGGCAGCAGCACAGCCTGTGAGAACACACTGTTCCGTAACAGTACAGTGAAAAAGGGGATTCTCAGCTGGATGCGCTCCAGGCTTCAGCGGAGAGAATGAGCACATATTATCACAAAGAGCTCTCGGCCGTGATGCAGGCACACTCTGCCCTTTATGAGCTTACGTCCATGTAATGGAGCCGACAATCAAACCGAGAGAATGATTTTTTTTCTTATTATATTATATTCTTTTTTAAAAAGGGAGAAACACCGTAGACACGATCCTGTTGTGATGAGATGCATGATATGAGGAGTCGGGCTATTGAGCTCATTATGTTTGTTACCGCTGAGAATACAAGAGTTCAACTTAAGGATAAAAAGAGGCAAAAATTCCTCCTTCACCTTGACACGCCATCACACACACACACACACACACACACACACACACACACACACACAACGGTGGTTGTTCGACTTTGCACGCCTCCTGAAGAGCGACTCGGGGGAAAGTCCATGAAAGTCCCATTCATTTCTAACAGGGAGCCATTTTAACTTTGGACTTAAACTTCTTCTACACATTTGGAGGGTTTTCAGCGTTTCCGTTGTAACAGAGCCGTGGACATGGTTGTGTCAGTAGGAATGAGTGTGACTGATGGAGAATGACAGCTTATATAAACCGGGGATCGGGTTCATTGAGCGATTCGAGCCAACTAGGACATCAAGCGGGGACAGATAAGAAACCGCCATGCATGTCAGAATCAGAGATAACCAACAGAACAACAGGAAGTGCCTTCTACCGGGGTCGTGTTCCACTCATGCATAAATACATGCGCGTGCACACACACACACACACACACACACACACACAAAGAGCCTCCCTTGCAACAAAGAGCAGGATGTCAGTCGTTCGGATGACTCTGTTGAAGAAAAGGCATAAATGACCTTAAAAGTTGTTATTTTGGATCCAAGATATTTGTGTGTGTGCGTTTGATGCAAACTCTTCACTGTTCCGAGTGAAGATGAACAGAACCATGTGCCGAAGAACCTCTGGGAGACATCAGTTAAGATTAAAAGCCAGGAAAACTGGAACAAAGTGCGAAAAAGACGGCAGAAGGATCATTTGACACACAGAAAAAGGGTCAACTCGGCCCAGATGGAGAATATTCCTATTTAAAGTTGTTGATTGGAACCCAGCTTGCATTAAAAACATAAAAAATGCATTAAAGAATTGCAGAAAACATGATTCCCCCCCGGGCAAGAATGCAAGTCTTGAGTAGGAGGGAAGTCGACTCGCATCCGAGAGCACAAATTCCCGGTCAGTCATTAAGGGACGAGAGGTTAGTTGACGTGGAAACAGCAACAAGCCTTAACCGAGCTGCGGTTAATGAGTGAGGCTTTAACACGTGCAAGAGCAACGGCACTTTGGAGTCGATCCAAAGTAAAAATAAATGAATTAAAGGAATCTGATGTGTGACTTACATGTTTCTGCTCTTAATAACATGTAATAATAATAATAATACAACACAAATAAGCAATAAATAAAACCTACATTTAACTAAGCAATAAAAACAATTAAAAAGCGGTTCCACTTCCTGCAGGTGAGACTAAAATATAACAGCTGACGGCAGAGGGCTTTTGGGGAGGAAGCCCCACCCCCGCCAGAGGGATCAATGCACATAAATGGAAGAGGTCGCAGACCTTTGACATCTCCTTTCAGCCGGGGGAGGGGCGAAGGCCTTTGTGAGATTGGCTTTAAAGATCCGATTGTCAATTGCAGCCCAAATACAGTACAGAGTTTGTGTCACTCCAACCGTGCACGCTCTTCACAAGTGCGAAGGTTTCAATCAAATAATGTTGCTATATGCATCCAGCTGTCTTGCTTTGCTCTTCATCCCCCCCCCAACGCCCCCGCTTACACATACACACACACACACACATCTGTTTTAACCACTTCTCCAATAATTCCCCCTCCTCAGCCTCCCTCTCCTCCTCTTCAGGCCTTATCGGCGCCTTCCCTCACTCCTCTTTCCTGCAGCATTTTTTGGAGAGAGATTTGATCAGTTCCTTCTTTACACTAATGGAACTTCAACTGCATTAAACTCCCTGCTACAGAGAGAAAAACACACTCACACACACACACACAAGCCTGACACCACCAACACAGCCTGTGAGTACTCAGACATTTTACAAGTGCACACCGTGTTCTTGGCATTCTTGACCCTTAATAAAAAAAAAAACAAGAACAAGCCAGGACAAGTTGAAAGGTTACGAGCATCCAGGAGGAACCCGTTGTGTTCTTCTATCCGGTCAGTCAAAGTCTGATGCAGACAGGAAAATTGATATTAAACGTTGAGGTTCCAACACGATTTATTACTTTTACTCTCCTACATTTCATTTGAATAGAGCTGATGTTATTTTTACTCCAATGGACTCATCAACAGCTCCTGGTTACTTTGCAGCTCATTCTTATTTACACACAAAACATTTCCCGATGCAAATCAAACCGGACACACAACATAACGCAGAATCAGCGTCACAACGGATCACATCAAAGTTCAATAACATGTATATCAGTGCCGGCCCGAGCCTCTTGGGGGCCCTAAGCAGACTTTTATTTAGGGGCCCCTCTCCCACCGCGCATAGTCACTTGTGCTAGAAAATTATTGGCACAAATGTCACGCTATACTGTTATAGAAAAAATTATAAACGAATACAGTGAGGTTATAATACAAAACTAGGGCTGCTTGCCCCCTGGCCAGGGGGCCCCAAGCAGCCGCTTAGTTCGCTTATGCCTTGGGCCGGCCCTGATGATTATATACGAATATATTTTATAGTACAACACTTTTACAGTGAATACTTGCACTTTGATAATGCAAATAGCAAGCAGTTTGCTGATAGTATTCTTTATAAAAAAGTAAGAGGATGTGTGCTGTTAGATCATGTTGTGTTTTTTATTGACCCGCGACCACACACGGCTTGAGGTAACTTTTGTTTTTGGTGCCGTCCTCCTGCTCAGCAGTATTTGGACAACGAGGGTTAACACCAGTTTCCTGAGTCCCGTCAAATCACGGTCAAAAAGTGTGCATCGATCGCACTGATCCCTTCCTGGTCGGGATTTAGTCCTTTGCACCATCTGTACTCCGGATCAGAGACGACCACAATCGCTAAGACCTTCCTCTGAAGGGATCAAGAGAAGCATCTGCCTCTATCGCTGATTGGTCCCAGTAGTGTTTGGGAGATCTCATTATTTAGAATTGGGAAGTGTGAGAGATTTAGCCTCACAAATCAATATCTAAAATGCTGCGTCTCTGGAGCCGAAGAACCTAAAACCTACGTGTTGGTAATTGTTAATTGTTAAGTGTTGTGGCTGACGGTGAGTACATGTTAGAGTGATCCATCGCACACGAAAAACGCACAACGCCAGCTGTGTGCAAGCTGGAGGAAGAAACGGCAAAGAAGAAAAAAAAGAAAAAGAGTCCGGGTGAGCTCGAAATGAAGAAAATGAAATAAATCCATCCGTTACCCTGGTAACAACTGCCTTATGTACAAAATGGATGCAAAATAATCATCTCTCCACAGCTTGATGGAGCTTGAGAGAAATGACATGTTGAATTTTTTGCAAAAGGGCCTCCTTGTCTCGCAGCCGGTCTTCCGTTCTGTTAATTATACTTTGGCCAAAAATAGAGAGGGAACGCATTAATATGATAAGAGGTTGACCAAACAGCCTGCTCTCAATGGAGGAATTATACATTTGAAAGAAGGGCATCTTTTAAGGGATGAGCAATGAGCATTACCAGATTTTTGGTTAAACATCTCAAGTTGCTTAATTCAAATTGCTAGAATTCTGCTTTTACCCGTTTGTGTTTATTTCTCATCCGTGTAATGGTTGAAGTGTGCTGTACTCAATAGTACCAATTTACAACAAACCTCTTATAGGAGAGAAAACAATACATTTCAGCAAAACATTTGGGTTTTGAAACAACGTCTAACTCTCTCTCCGGATTTCCCCCTGAGCCAATGTTCCACTCAGGTTTAAGAAATAAAAAGAAAGGGTTAAATGGCTCGACCACACAGAGACAACAGCCGCCGCCAGCCGAAGGCTTAACAAAGCGACGGGGGAATGAGATGTCTCCTTCAAGGCTAAAGAGAGAAACCTGTCCGACCGCAGGAGTGGTGTCACGGGGGCCTTACTTATCTCCTCCCAGATTAACTCCCAATTGTTCCACTGGAACAAAGGCAGCCAGGGAGGAAACCACCCCCCCCCCACGTCCCCAAAGGCCAGATGGTCAGCGTTCAGGGCCTCCTCCTGTCCCCTCCAGGCCTTCCCTTCTCTCTGGCAGGCCCGCTGCGCACAAGGCCACCCAGCCGATTCCAAATCCACACAATCCCCGCACGGAGCCGACTGCAAATTAGCTTCCTCGAGCTCAATTTGAAGGAGATGCTCAGCGGGAAGGGACGGCCACGCGTGTCACAGATCACAAATCTGCAACTGTTGGCCACAGCCGGGCTTTTAGGTACTTTTGTTGGGGTCAACGGAAACATTTCAAGGCTCAATAAATGTGGAATTCGCTCCACCCGGACCACGTTTGGTGTTTTTCATGAGTGGGGCCTCGACATGAGAGGTGACATAACAGTTTCTTTATCACCCAGTGAGCCCTGCCGCATCTTTTGAAATGAACCCGCTCCGGTCTGCATGGATCATGTAATGCGCATGTTATTGTCATTAACTCCGATGGTATTTTTGAAAGTAAAAGGCGCGGGAGGGGAGACCGGAATGCAACCTTTGGGACATGAAAACATGGAATGTCAGATTAGATGCAGTCAAGATGGACTGGTTTGCCGCGTCACTGCAGTGACAAACCACCCAAAAAGGGTCCCTGGCTACGTGGCTCTGTCCAAAGCGCTGCAACCTGTTTCAACATCCAGCCTGGGGCAACAGTGACAGTCTCCAAGAGACAAACGTCTAAATTAGGGGCCTGGTTTCATGCAAAACAGGACGAACCATCGTGAGGACAGGAGTCAACTTTTAAAGGCAAAACTAAAATATGCTTTAAAATCGGGGAAGCAGATATCAACGATCCTTTTATCACCCATAAGATGGACCTGTGGAACTTGCACATCATCTTTCATGCTACAGGTTGGACCAAAGATGAGCTCCAAACTGACACTCATATTACACTGCGAGACGTTAATTGCTGGCAACAGCCCACTAATTGGGCTATTAAATCTAGCTCTGGCTGACAGCAACAACGTAGGCACATATGGAGCAAATCATGAAGAAAAAAAAAATAAAAAGATCACTAAATTACTGCGTGCTCACTCAAGCAGTAATTCAGAGGATAAAAACGTGCGGAAATCA
The DNA here is from genome assembly GCA_021346845.1 of Apeltes quadracus. NCBI lineage: Eukaryota > Metazoa > Chordata > Actinopteri > Perciformes > Gasterosteidae > Apeltes > Apeltes quadracus. Next base: position 13,694,009 of record CM037919.1, read on the forward strand.
TTTGCTCATGATTAGATTAATTAATCCCAGTACTTTAACTGCAGTGGTTTCAGCTCTGTAGCGGTGACACGCCTGGGAAACCCACAAACACAAACCAGCTGCCCCCCCATCCCTCCCTCAAGCAGGCTTCAGCACGACCATCACCGGCCCCGATCCCCGTGTCTGCTCACCGGCGCCTCTTCCTCGTTAGAAGCGATTGTGCGCGTAGAGTAAAAAACCCGGTACCCGACGGAGCGCGCCTACCTTTATCCGCTCGGGAGACGCGTGCCACCGCGCACACACCCACACACACGAGGCCGCGCAGCAAATTCGGATCCCGTGAGGTTTAAAATCGTCGCGTCCGCGAGCCGATCACCAGGCCGACGCGGCTCCGCTCTGCTCACAGCTGATCTGCGCAGCGAGAAAAGCCGCCGAGTGACGTCACGGCGTGACCGTCCGCCCGCGGTTCAGCCGAGGATACGTTCACTTCAGCGTGCCGTGTGGGACGGATAAACGCGAGGGTTGCGCAAAAGGGGGGGGGGGGAGAGAGAGAGAGAGAGAGAGAGAGAGAGAGAAAAGAGAAGAGATACGTCACAAACTTTACCAGAAGTAGCCAGTTAAGCGGTTAAAGTTTAAATAAGGTGCGTGACGAAAACGCCTCACAGTGTCACATGACAGCACGATGTGCGGATTAGTATTTTTGCTCAACAAACAAATAAAATAAACACACAATGAATAAATATACCAACCGAACGTGCAAAACAAAGTAAAAGAGTTATTATAAACATAAATTGGAACAAACTCGTATAATAAAATTAGATTTGGAAACCGGTTATCCTATTAGACATCGTAAACAGCATTGATAGAAGTTTGTATACATGTATGAATTTATCAGAACGTCACTACTTAAGTAACCTGTACAGTATTTTTCCATACTTCTGGTTTCAAAGTTTAAAATACCCTCCTCTACTGGCAGAAATACACAACGTATGTACTGAGCTCATTCTGCAAGGTCAGCATTTTAAAGAAAAATAGTTGACTTTGTCTTGGGCTATATGTATTTAAATAAATTGTACGCTTTTTCCGGAGAGCGAAAGTAAAAATGTTCAGTAAACACGCATGTTTCTGAACGCCGGAGAGTTCTCACCATAAATGTTGTACAACAGCGCCATCTGTTGGGTGACATGCATAACACAAACACACACATGTGAATACTGCTGAAAAAAAAATAAGAGTAGTAGAGAACATAAAGATAGACAGGCATAAAGTTAGATAGACAGTTTCACAAACATAATCCTTTTTTGTAGACAAAAAAGTATCTGCCCCTAATCAGGGAGCAACCAACAGCCGGTCCCCAGAAGCATTTCCTGTTTGCCATTGTTTTCACTCTGAGAACTAACTACATGTGACAATAAATGGCAAATCGAAAAAAACAACGTTATTACCATAAAGCTTCTTTATCTGAATACAAACTTTTGACTGCAGCATGAGCCAGAAAAGCTGACGAGACTATGTTGAAGTGACCTTTACAAAAATAACCATCACTGTTATAGTGACCTCATGGGAGCTGGTATCCCCAAAGCCATCTACATGTTGTCACAAACAATCCCAATAACCTAGAGGGCAACTCTCACCGGCTTTGGTAATTTAACTACGGCTCCCAACCACCACCAAGAGCAGAGGTGCGCCGCACGAATCATTTTCGTAATATTTAACCATAATAATAATAATGCTCCAGGAAGAAGACCATGTCTTTGTCCCACGTGGACAATCACAATGGAATTTAAACAAAAATGTCATTTGAAACATGACTCGGAACCAGGGTATCAGGTAACGCTTCACGTAACTAAATACAATCGAACGTTATTCACATACGATTATGGTCCATAACCACAGCAGGATAATTTCAGTCGCACTTTAGAAAAAGTAAAGTAAAGTAACATACACGAGCGTGCAAATATAATTGATCACTAAACTTGATATAAAAACTTGATAAAAACGAACCATAGTGTATTCCTCTTACCCCCCCTGATTGGCAGGCGACGCAGTAGCTGTTCACATATCACATTGTGACACTCGTGAGCAGCAACATGTTGCTGAACTCTTGTGCGCAGGCGCAGTGCTTGACATTTTGAAGTTGCTCCTCCGGGGTGTTTGAACAGGAAGGCGGACATGTTGGTCGGGCTGTGGGAGAGAATCGGGCATCGTCCGCTGTTTTTTTCTTCACAAAACCAACACTCGTTTAAAAGTTGATGGACATGCCTTCGAACCGGCAGACGGAGCACCGCGGACGGGAAACGGTTCGAGAGTCTATGACAACGCACGGGGTGCAGCGGGAGGACCGCCGTTAGACGTTGAAACGAGACCGTGTTTTAAACTCATCGAAATTTGGAAGAAGCAGAAGTTTTGTTTTTCTTTTTTTCCCACCACTTCTACTTTTGAGCTGTCAGACTCTATTGTGGGTTTTTTTTTCTGCAAGGGCCCTGGACAGAAATACGGAACCGGGCCTGGACCAACAATCCCGTAAACTTTTGCTTTTTATTTTATTGTTCTAATTGGCAAAACGGGCTAACTTTGAATTGCCTTTTGTTCGGATGCACCCACATTTTAAGCCCTTATCCTCAGCGGCATCCTGCGGAGGCTGACTAATCTGTCGCCGCGTTTATCTTTTGCCACTGAAGTTGTCCGCCACTTCACACTGGAATAAAAAAAAACCAAAACCCTCTTTGGACTTCCGAGAATGTGGCTTTTTTACAGTCTTCGCAATCTTACACGTTTCATCGTCTGTGAAAGCTCGAGGAGAACGATGCATTTCCTTTAAAAGTGCGGCGCCCGCGGTTCACGCTAAGAAAGGAACATTTGGCTAGCTAGCTACTGCTGGCCGCTAAAGCTAGCTAGCTGGCTAGCTACTGCTAAAGCTAGCTAGCCAGCCCTCTGCCTCGCCAGTGAGCTGTTTTTGTTCGCGACTCAACGCCGGTGGGGCCGACTGCAACGGCAAACATGTCCGCCGGGGAAAGTATGGCGGCTCGGTTTGAAAAGATCGATGCCATGTTGAAGGACCCGAAGTCGGAAGTAAACACGGATTGTCTTCTGGTAAGTTTGTAACTCGCTAGCTGGCTGAGCGAGACGACGGTTCGGGGTCTGTCTACTCCTTGGAGCAGTTCTTTCTTCCGAGACCAACAGGTCGTCTTGAGTTGTCACTGACGGAATGGTGATATGACTCGCTCAGTTGAACACGATCAAAACGTTTTTGTGTGTGTGTGAGATCAAGTGTAAGACATGTAACAATAACAATGAGCGAAATGTCACCCAACAGTCATAACACTGCAGCCTAAAACGGCGAAACTATTTCCTATCAGTTGGATCGTTGTTTAACGGGGACGTGCGTTCAGTAACGTGTCTTGTCACACCAGCTTCAATAACTAATGAAGACGCAAAGGTAACTGTATGTGAGTGACAGGTGGCAGCCGTGTTCCTGTTCCTCCACAATGCAGTCACGCTTTGTCAGACGGCTTGTGGTCATTTCCGCTTTAAACAGATTATGCTATTCATTAGATCTGATCAACTTAATTGCCGCCCACGACGGTCCGATTATACTCCTGTGATGTCACCGGGGCATTTTGTTTTCCCGGCTCGATCACACGGAAGTCGGTGGCTGAGGTGTGCTGCTTCGCATGTATTTTACTTAGCTTAATTTGAAGTGATCGCCTGCCTGCGAGCCGGTTGTAAACCTGCTGCCCCACTACACCTGCCGGCTGGAGGTCCCATCCCGGCTGTCTCCGGGGCCAACTGTCTTGCTCATCCACAGTCAGACTCCAGTCCATGGAAAGGAGGCGGCTGCTGCCACGTGCTGAACCCTGAAGCAACATCATCAGTTGTTGCTGCTGCTTCTATCTCTCTCTCTCTCTCTCTCCCCCCCCCCCCCCCCATGATTACATTAGGCAAATAGGAAGGGTTTGTTGATATCGGGATCCTTTCAGCTTGGGTGACATCGGCACACAGTGCTTTCTCACGGATCTGGCTCTCATTGACTCATTACAGGAGTCACACTCAGATGTTAGGTGTGAGGAAAGCTCAACCTGAGGTTTTTCCCTCGCGTACAATATAACCAGGAATGGCGATAGTCATAGTTACTCAATCGGGTGTTGTTCACATCCGGTCCTTCTCTTTGATTAACGATCCCTGTATCTTGATTGTGTGATTTATAGAATTCAGACTGACTAAACAAGCAAGGGGAAATCAAGCAAGCAGTGTTTTTTTTTTTTTTGTTTCTTGGAAAGGGGGCTTGTCCTTAAACCCCACCCTCATGTGAAACCAGAAGTATTTGTGTAAAGGCTGCTGTAGATTGCTGTCTATTGAAAAGAAAAGCTCGCTCGCTCCCTTTGACCTCCCATCCTGTTGTTGAACGAGGCAATTAAACTCACCTGAAAGTGTGCACGCGCTGCATTTTCAGTGGCTGAAAGCTATGGGGACTGTTCCTGCTGGCAGCAGCACAGACAAGGGTGTTGTTTTCTTCGCCCCCCCCCCCACGCCCCCTTTCTGCAATCTTGCTTGATCAATGAATGGGGGCCTTTTGCTGAGGCTCTCTCTGCCACCGTGCAACTCCACCCACAGCTTAATAAAATTCTGTGCTAATCAAATAACCTCTTGTCTTTTGAGTTCCCTGTGTGTGCCACAGCCGCTGTGCACGTCTGGAGGGAGTTGGGACCAGGCAGGCAGCTCGGAGGGAGCTGGGTGTGGGCTCTTCTCTCTGCCCATAAACCAAAATTATGTGAACTGAAGACTCATGTTTCTGAACGCCATGAATCAGGATGTTTAACTCATAAAGCAGCCAACACGCTGGGCTGTGAGTAATAGGTTCCACCAGAATTCACAATGCAAGCCTTTTACTGGCTGCACTTCTGTACCTGCGTCCGAGCCGCCTTTCGGGTCCCCCCCACCTCCCTCTAAAGTATTGCATTTTTTCCAATGCAGGGCCTGGTCTGTGTACTGTGATGGTGACACTTGGCCTGCACCTTAGCACTCAGCTCTGGGCTGGCCTATTGAGCACATTGTTCAAGCCCTGTCGCCCTTATCTGCGCCCTTTAAATAAATCCTGCTTGGAGAGAGGAGCGCGTTATCGGGACGCTCTGCCCTCTCCCCAGCGATTGTGCTCTGGGCGGCTCGATTTGAAGAGACAGAATTCTTGACATTGTGACGCGAAAGCTCACTGACATTAAGGGTAGAAGAGTTGCCTCAGAGTGCTTTTATTCCCACGACCGCTTGCATCAAAAACTTCAAAAGTCTGGATTCTATGTTCTCACCGTAGTTTGATTCTCCATAAATTAACATGATGGAAAATGCATTTGCCAAGTTTTTATAATTTTTATATAATATATATTTATTTTGTCCCTCAAGTGTAGAGTCTGTAATCATTTGGTGTGTAAAATGGTTGCGTTGATCTGTCGGAACTTGTTTTGCAAAGTCTTTGCCTGCTTCATTGCTACTTTCACACTTGGGGTCCGTTGGCGTCTCCCGTGTTTTGATCCCTCTTTCATCTGCCGTTTGGACTTTAAATCTGTAATACGGGTAATTACAGGAAACTGCAAGGCTAGAAAACCTTGATTTGAAACCTGTGGTGCACCATGTGGATGTTGCATGTACATACCAGGGTTATGAAGTGAATATCAGGTAAATAAGATGAACAGGAAAGCGTTACCGTTCTGGTGGTTGCTGTTGGCCGGATGCTGTGGAGCAAAATTAGCTTTGTGCTAATTCACTTATGCTTTTGAATTTAGATTGGTCTAAATGCTTTATTGAATAATGATAAATTGATTTAAAATCCCATTTGTAGGTTAACGCCTGCCAGCATTAGCGACTCAAATTAGTTTATTGATGGAGGTGCTTCACCACCTCTGTCACTACTGCTAAATAATAGTGCTGTGTGGCCAAGGAGGAGCTACTACTTACATTTCAAGTTAGATCCAGCCCAATTCCCATTCCAGACATTCATAGGGAACTCGCGATATAGCGAAACCAGCAAGAACAAATGCAGACCATTTAAGAAAAAAAAAAATCAAACCGCCTTTTAACGAGCTGAGGGAACTCTCTCGGTCACAGCTGCCTAAATCAGAGCCGTGAGTGATTTGTAGAAGGGGTTTTTACTGGCGTCCCTCCTAACTGCTTTACACAGTCTGTGTGCTGTGGCCCAGTCGGAGTACAGTCGGCCTTTGTCACGCCGATGTAGAGGGCTTGTCGGCGTCCTCCTGACCTTTTGCCTCTTGACGGACAAACCCCACCTGGAAGGTGCTGTCAGCACTGATGATGAAGCGACAGTCTGTGTTTGCTTAACAACGTGGAGACAGATCGGCACGGCTTTGAACCGAGGGAGCACTTTTGCGTGACATATTAACCCCCTCAGATTAATGTTAATATGCGTGTAACTTTGCTTGTACTTGTTCCCCAGTACTTGTTTCCATGGGATAAAGCAAGCTGTTAGATTGCAGGCCGGCATTGTTTTCAGGTTGGTTCCTGTTTCTGCCTCGTTTTGTCCACCCATGCATTCATACAAAACAAAGTCATCATGTTTCGTGATGACTTTGTTAAAACTCTCAGCATATATGTGATCCAATTGTGATTACTGATGGCCATATTTTATTATTGTCAGATCTTAATGCAGCTCTCAGGAGACATTGATTTAAAAACTTCTAATGGATGTCGCACAGATAAACAGTTGACCGGTGGTGGTATTCCCACTCCAAGCCTGCTTCTTTCCTTACTTGGATTAAATCCTCTCCTTTTGTATCCGGCGGGACGGTTGTTGCCGCTGTTGGATTTCCTCCCGATTCACCCCTTGAACTTTTGCATCCATCCGCTTGTGAAGGGCTGCGGCCCCCCGGTTAGTTTTGCCCCACTTACAGCGGACTCCGCGTCCGCACCGCCTCGCACACCCCCTCCCCAGTGAAGATGGTCGGAAGGGGCCGAGTGGACGTTTAATAAGGCGGTTATTTTGTTGGGCCGAGGTCAGACGTCCCGGGCAGCGAAGCAAGAGTTTTTGCTGCAGAATCCGGAGCTCAGTCAGTGGAACACGTGAGTGCGCGCCGCTGTTGGAATAACTCAATTACATTTTGACATGAAAGCCTTTGTGACAGTGATTCTCGCTCGCTGGGACCTCATAAGGAAATGGAATGCCCCTGTTTTGCCACCCCTGGGTTCACTGTCACTGCCATTTATCCAGCAGAGCTGTCGGATGCGCGGGGCTTTCTAGGTAAAGGGGCTTTTCTGTCAGTAGATGTTATTGTACAGCACGAGTTGTGCACAGGGAGTTTGGGCCGAGAAGTTGGTTTGAATAAATGAAGAAAAAAAAAAAAAAACTGAGTCCCCCTGTGATCCCGTGTTGATTCAAGCCAAATCAGATGGCTACGGATTCCAGTGTTGTTCCACTGGTGATCAAACTACATGAAGCCACTACACGAACGACGTCCCGCTTTGAGTGGCCTCGCTGGTTCGTGCGATCACATTGGCGTTAACGTTGGCACCGCCTCCATTTGCACGGCCAATCGCTCACACGTGGCAAGACCGAACTGTCTTAAAGAGGTGGCAGTAAAGGAAGTGAGGAGGCCAGTGCACACGCCTAGTGCCGGCCTGCAGAAGGGGAAGATGTGGCCGAGGCTCCCATGGAAACTTTAACTCAGACTTTAATGTCTGGAAAAGAGCTTGTGTGTGGATGTCTCTCCCCTAAAGCTTTAAGAAATAATTGCCATGTGTAATGTCAACCACTGGCTCGTGCGTTTTTTTTTTAAATAATATAATTACCACATTTCAGTTTTAGGGTGATGAGATGTTTTCTTTAATTTGTATTATTACTATTTCGTATTCCCAGGGATGTGTCGCCCTCTGCCTGAAGCATAATCCCCAGAAATAACATGGAGTCCTGTAAGGCAATGTTTATTTTTCCCCTAAAAGACTTGCCACGTAGTTAAGCAGTAAGGTACGAGAGGCTTTACTTTATCATCCAATAATGTAACAGTTTGAGCTGTTACATTATTGAAGTACTGCCTCACGTACCTTTTATTGCTTTTATAACACGGTTACCAGCAAGAGCTAAAGGCTGAAATGCAAACTAACGGTGCAGTGACATTTTTATCGCCATTGCCCTTTTTTTTGTAGTTCTGTTTTTTTTGGAAAGCGGATGGAAATAAATACTTATTCAGGAACAGTTAAATTGCTTTGTCCACAGCGTTGTGCTGGCAGTTGTCATTGCTTTTTTTTAAATAGTTGGTTTAAAAAGCTGGTTTTTCACGTTCCACAGCAAGTCGATTGTGGGTTTTGTTTAGATACTCGCTGTGCAAATACCCAGGCCTGTTGCTGATGCAAATGCTGGGATGCAAACCTGGGAGACACACACACAGTGTCACACCCGTACCACCTCAGAATGCTTGTCGGACAATTTGTTGCTTGTGTCTGCTTTGATCAAATTTGCAATTAAAATCCCATTCCCGTTTTTTGCCACAGTGTTTCACTGTGCAAACTCGACAAGCGTACTTTTGTCCTAACGCTGTTGCAGCGGAGGACTCTTAGCATGGCCGTCTTCCTGATTTTTCTTTGTTTTTTCCTTCGTTTGTTCTCCTATTGGAGTAGCCAGCACCCGCCCTCCTCCCTTTCCGTCATAGTCTTCAGCACCAGTGCTGATTTGAAAATAAGGCTCTCTATGTGACTCCGTACTTGGGATGGATTCTTTTCATTTTTTTTTTTTTTTTTTTCCTCCCTTCCTTCACTTTTTGTTGGGAACTTGTTTGGCCACATACCTAAAATAGCTCTCTGACGTGTACAGTCCTGTTGAGGAATGTTACTGTGGCTGTCCAGAGTCCTCTGCGGCAGGAAGTTATGCGTTTGTGCGTTGCTGAGCATGAAGCCTTGTGATTAGGGTCCTGAAGGACTCTGCTTCTCTGCTGCTGGTCGCATACCGTACGGGGGAACAAGGCCCGTGTGTGGCGATCACATCCTCCCCTCTTATTGATGTCCGCTTTCTGTCTACGTGGCTTTTGTTCTTGCCCCCCTGTTTTTTTCCCTCTACCCCTCTCGTCTGCCCTTTTTTCCTGCCTCCACCCATGTCTCGTCGATGGGGGGGTCGCGGTTGGTGACATGGCCCCGACCTCCACTGCTGAGCAGAAGCAGAGTTACTTAAGAGGATTGTCCGCCTCGTCTGAGCTGCTGATTCACCATGTGTCATCATTGTTTTTGCTCGGCGGTGCAAAGAGAAATCCTCTGAATATTTTAAGACGGAACAACACATGCAAAACCAGAACGACAACATTCTTGGTGTGAAGGAGTTCGGAGAATGATGTCATGTCAACAAGGGATGAAAAGTTGTTTGTAAATGTTCTCTGGGAAGACCAGCTGTGACTATTAATCTCTGACCTTTTTTTAAAGAACGAAAACCATTGGCTCGGTGAGTGACGACTAGGAGATGGTCAACTTCAACATCTGGTTTTCGACTGCTAGAGGGAATACAAAACACTATGTTGTGTTTGTGCGCCGGTCTTCTTTGAGTCATCCTGCATAATGGAAGATTGGATTAAATCCAGCCAAGTAGCATTTGGGCTCCTATCCGGCCCTTTTGTTTATTTACGGCTCGGACTTTCAATACGGCAGCTGTCATCATTTGAAAAGGCCATTGATGCAACCGATTTATCACCACCCTCCTTCATTACAACAATGCTGCTCAGGTTGTTGTGGAATTGTTTGTGAAATCTCCCACTTTACCTCACGGTTCAGGTGTCGTTGAATGACAGCGCTAATCACGGAAAATTTTGGTCATGCAGCAAAATGCAGTCCAGTTACTTTATATAAATGCTAAAGGTGCATCCTTTTAATGACGATTAGCCCACATTTGTTTGATCATATTTATATGTGAAAACACGTCAATTACTCAGTCTAACTACTTGGAATAACTTCCTGAGGCTGGTGCACTCAATGAGAAACATGTTCCTCTAGCTTCCCAGACACCAGTTACAACCAATGGGAGAGGAGGGCAACCAGAAATGTGAATAAAACATGTTTTTAATTGTTCCTACTTCACCTTCCTGATCTCGGTGAAAGGGAAGACCTTTTCTTTCCTCTAGGGCCAAAGTCGAGGCGCAGCCTCATTCATCACACACAGACCAACATCTCAATTTGTCAATTCAATTTGTAAACGGTGTCCACCATCGAACCAGGCGCTCCGTCTTTAATCATTGGACCAGAATTGGGACGTTTTTGCTGCTGCTGTGTTTTGTAATGGTCTTACGTCACTGAGGCCGCACAGGAAGTCGTCTGGATTACAACCAACCGTTTCTCTCCTACCACCAGTTGGCATAGTCCGGATTCTCTTTCTCATATCGGGACGTGGTGATTACGTGCACGTTAAACAACAATGGGATCAAAAACCCTGAACAGAACCTAGCTGTGCGTGTTTGTATATCAACATAAACTCATTGTATTATACGATGATGCAGTATTTTCTTTTAAATACAAGGCTTTCTCTCAGCACGCCTCCTGAAAGCATATCTGCTCAACAGCTGCCTCGAGCCCCGAGACATAATAACCTCCCTCCGTACACATGGGCCCTCAAAAGCAGACGTGCACTTTCAAGGCCGTAGCATCGGCACGACAACATCAGAACCAGACTGTTTACTTCTGCCGATCCAAAGACCCAAAGCATTTCCCGCGACGCCGGAGTATCTTTCTTAATTCCTCGAAGAAGCACGTCATCGAAAGCCAAAAAAACAGACTATATTCATGTAATCCAGGAATGTCTCACTAATGCTGCGGTGTGTGTGTGTGTGTGTGTGTGTTGCACATATGCCGCTGTGGCTTTGTTTGCTTGCATGCTAACCCTTCTCTTCTGCCCGCAGGATGGCTTGGATGCGCTGGTGTACGACCTTGACTTCCCTGCCCTGAGGAAGAACAAAAGCATTGACAACTTTTTGAGTAGATGTAAGTGCCCCCCCGCCCCGGATCCCCTCCCCATGTCCTCTTTTGTCATCGATCTCTGTGTCTTCACTTGAACCACTTGTGTTGCATTCGTGTACCATCCAGAGAAGAAGGCGGTTTTTGGGTCACCGTCTCTATGTAGGCTCGGACACAATACGTGTCTGCTGCTTAGTGTCCCCAACAAAGGGGCTTTCATAAATGGCTGGTGACCCGCATGATGTCCATTCTGATGGTTTCCATTTTCCCAGTGTCCTCAGACTGGGGAACTGCCGTCACCAGAATACCGATAGTGAGGCTAACTCCATCTTTCCTTGACACATAATAGTGCTTATCCCAGAAGCTGTGCTTGTAAGGTTAGCTGTGTGTATGTGTGTGGGGGGGGGGGGGGGGTCGAACATCAGTGCTATGTCTTGGGAATATACATCTTTAATTCCCTGAATTACATATAATTTAACCAGACCACCTACAACCAAACTAAACAACGAGATGTCTGCTTTTGTGATGGATATTTGTGTGTCGTGTGGATCAGGCAGGGAGGAGGGGAAAAGTCCATGTGTGAAAGCTCGCTGCTCATTGAGAGGTTTATTTATGTCCATGTCAACGTCTGTCATCTCCTCCTCATATTTGGTGATCAACTCAAAATACTGTTAAAGCCCTGGGCTAAAACTGCCATCAGGCCTCAATTACTCCTGGTACGGTACTTTTTGCACACTGTGGCCGTGTGACGGATCTGGACTAATGGACCGGCTGTCTTGTGAGACAATGGCCCTGAGCAGCGAGCACTGCCTGAAGGGCTCTTTCTCCTCCATGCATTGTGCTTGCTACTTGATCACATCAGCTGATTATTGTATGCATGCATACGGGCCCTACCGGAAATAATCCTGCCCCACCCCCAAACACATGCGAATACGCGTAACGGCATCGAGAAGTCCCATTTGTTCCATTTCCTAACTTGGTTTATGTCTCCACGGTCCCTCTGGATGATTCAGGGTCCCAGGAACCTCTGCTCACAGTGGAAATGACTCGCTCAGTTCAACTATGACCAAATTTGGCTGAACAGTGAATACACTACCCCCCCTCCACGCCCCCCTTCCGATGGAGCTTGCATTGTTTCATCAGGGAGAGGTCGACTCTTAGTAAGCAGCCAACGCTCCCCGAGCAGCAGCTCTCGGCTGTGCAGAGGCCCCGTCAGGTCGGGTGTTCGGTCTGCCAAAAGTAAACAGTATAGAACATTTATACAAAGTAAAAAAAGACATGCATGCATGCATGTCCTGTACAAAATGCAACCTGTGGAAAATGTCTTGAGTCACTTAATACCCTAATACAGGTCAAGACTTCAGCTTCCATTCCTTCTATTTTCTATTAACCTCTGTCTTCTCTTTTTCCAGACAAGGAAACCATTAGTAAAATTCGTGATCTACGCATGAAAGCGGTTGATTATGAGGTGGTTAAAGTTATCGGGAGGGGAGCATTTGGAGAGGTGCAATTGGTAAGAATTCTATATATATATCTATATATATAGATATATATATTTTAATGTATTTTTGACGATGCCGTCCATAAACTGCTGTAGTTGTATTATATATTCGGCATACAAGTATTACAGTCACTGTTTTCTTCCCCATTACTCCTGATATAATGCTATATTACCCGTGTCTTGCTCGTTTTTGATAAATACTTGGCTGGCGCCTGACTGGATTGTCAACACCTTTCTTTTCTTTTCTAGGTGAGACACAAAGCCACATGCAAGGTGTACGCCATGAAGCTGCTCAGCAAGTTTGAGATGATCAAGAGGTCGGACTCTGCTTTCTTTTGGGAGGAGAGGGACATCATGGCTTTTGCTAACAGCTCATGGGTGGTGCAGGTAAGATGTGACTCTACCCAACCTAGTGTGATATAGATATATATATATATAATTTTTTTTTTATTGACTATTTTTTAAAACTAATCACTTCTCTTTTCTATTCCGCAGCTCTTTTTTGCATTCCAAGATGACCGCTACCTCTACATGGTGATGGAATACATGCCGGGCGGCGACCTGGTGAACCTGATGAGCAACTACGACGTCCCGGAGAAGTGGGCCCGTTTTTACACCGCTGAGGTGGTGCTGGCTTTGGACGGAATCCACTCCATGGGCTTCATTCACAGGTAGACGGCTCCCGTCCCCACGGCTCCTTTCCGCTTTGTTCAGGCTTCGGATTGAGCGACGTGTCGAACAGGTGTTGATTCTGACGCGCGTCATGCTGTTGTGTTTTTTTTTTTTTTTACCATTTGGAATTGGCTTGGAATAAGTCTTCCGACGTGAAGGTGTGGAAGGTCTTTTATGGCTCATGACAACGTTGATACACAGAAGTATTTACAAGGTGTGGTTGGCGACCTTTGATCTAAGGGGGCTTTGGAATAAGCAGGAAGTGCAGCGTCGGAGGAACGCACTGAAACACAGGCCTTCGTTTCTGAGTGGCACCTCGCACATGAACGCATGCAGAGGGATTCTCATTGTTTTACGTGTTGTTCAGTAGTGTTGTGTTTGTAATGTGTTTGATGTCTCTGTGTCGTTGCCTTCTCAGGGACGTGAAGCCTGATAACATGCTGCTGGACAAAGCAGGCCATTTAAAACTGGCAGACTTTGGGACCTGCATGAAAATGAACAAGGTTTCACATTTATTTTCTGTCACCACAATAGAATTATTGTTGACGTTTCGAGTGAAAACATCTCAGCATTCGCTTGTCCTGATAATTGATTTATTTCCATAAAAAACGACTGACGGATGAGAAAACTTTTTTTTTAAATGTGTCTCTACTTCAGGATGGTATGGTACGATGTGACACAGCAGTGGGAACTCCAGACTACATTTCGCCTGAGGTACTGAAATCCCAAGGAGGAGATGGCTATTACGGCAGAGAGTGTGACTGGTGGTCAGTGGGTGTGTTCCTGTACGAAATGCTAGTCGGTGAGTTCTTTGTGTTTTTTTTTTATTTATTTTTTATATCTCCTGTGGTTGTTACGGTTACATCAAACTTAAATCTCAAAGACAGAATGAAATTGAAGCTCAAACCCTCGACCCCCCCCCTCGCGTTGTGCACAGGCGACACTCCCTTCTATGCCGACTCCCTGGTGGGGACCTACAGCAAAATTATGAACCACAAGAATGCCCTGAACTTCCCCGACGACAGCGACATCTCCAACGATGCCAAGAATCTCATCTGTGCTTTCCTCACTGACAGGTGAGAGAGCGCCACTGGAGGGCCTTTGATGGCCTCCTAGCTCAGAAATACCTCAGAATCCTTGATTGACATGTTCATAATAACGTAGACGTGCCTCTTTATTCAGGAATAGTTCAGAACTCCTTCTGCTTTTTTTGTCTTCTGAGAACCATGCACACAAACTGTATTCCCCTGCCCAACAGGGAAGTTCGACTTGGCCGCAATGGTTTCGATGAGATCAAGAGGCATCCCTTCTTCAAGAACGACCAGTGGACGTGGGAGAACATCCGAGACAGTAAGGACAATTTCACTGCGAGGACCGCGGGGCTCACGTTGCGTCCTCCCGTTTCATCTGGCGCCCTGCTCCTTTAGTCGCGTACCAGCCATCAGGGTTTTCCGTTTGACCTGCTGCGGACATTTGCAGGAAATTCTTGTGGACAAGCCATTCATTCAGTATCCTTTCCAAGACCAAACGTGATTCCTGCTCACAAGGAGTAATTGGCAGCACGGCCTTTTTTGAGGCCCCGCCTCGGGGGCAAATGTTAGTGCGCCGGGATCGACACCGGAGCAGAGAGAGATTAGACATGTAGGGATAAATCCAGGAGCTACGCTGTGTCCTTCACTGGCTTTATATTTAATGCTTTACTCGACTCAGCACTTTAGTTTTGGCCCCCGGACGTCGGTCCGTTGGCTCAACAGCTCCAATGACTGCCTGCTTCCCCATGTGTAAAAAAAAGTTTCAGGGGATCTGTGATCCAGAAAAACCATGTGTTTCTGTGTCTTTTATCTTCCATTTAAAAATACAGCTGTGGAAGATTACAAGAACAAGGAAATTCTTATTGCAAAGGCAGGCAAGGATAATTGGTTTTAAAGTTAACAAATATGCTGGATGGTAAAACGGGTCTCAACCAGATCCTCATTTCAGGAGTCTCTTCCTGTGTTTTACGTTTTGCTGCGTCGGGGAGCGTGGGCTGTTGCTCCTGTTGCTGTCTCCTCACCGATGTCCCTGTCTCCCTCCGTGCCTCGTTTAGCGGCCGCCCCCGTCGTGCCCGAACTGAGCAGCGACGTCGACACGAGTAACTTCGACGACATCGAGGAGGACCGGGGAGAGGAGGAGACGTTCCCCATACCAAAGGCCTTTGTGGGCAACCAGCTCCCCTTCGTCGGCTTCACTTACTACAGCAGTCAGCAGTAAGTCGTGTGTTGGCTCGGTGCCCTGTCACGCTAAATTGCCCACGTAATGGAAGATGTATGGAATTGGTACCGCGATGATTAGATACGCAGTCGCTCTATTCCCGGTCTAATAAGGAGGCTTTTA
The DNA here is from genome assembly GCA_021346845.1 of Apeltes quadracus. Taxonomy (NCBI): domain Eukaryota; kingdom Metazoa; phylum Chordata; class Actinopteri; order Perciformes; family Gasterosteidae; genus Apeltes; species Apeltes quadracus. Next base: position 13,709,463 of record CM037919.1, read on the forward strand.
CATTACATGACATTTAACAGACGCTTTTATCCAAAGCGACTTGCAATAAGTGCATTTCAACCGAAGGGATACAAACCCAAAGAACAAGGAAGAACAAAGTACTTTCAACCAAGGAAAGCCGATTTACAACTTGTTATAGATAAGAGCCATTATAAGTACAATTTAAGAGCCAATACAATTTTAAGTGCTGCAATTTTAGTGTTTTATGTCAAGGTACAGTCTGAACCTTCTTTTCTTGGTAGGAATGAATGAAATGAATTGGTCATACGGAACATTGTTTAAATACCTTGATGGAGCGAATGTCTAATATATAAACTTTCCTGGTTGCCCGTAAATGCTCCAGTAGTTATGGACATTGCTCTATGTGCTCATTTGTTCTTTGAAGAAGCTTTTCAGGGGAGGTTTGCATATAACTGCAGAAATGAAATGCGTTTTTGTTTGCAGCCAGTTGCGCAGCTCCAGCGCCCCCACAAAGACCAGCGAGAAGCGTAGCAGCACCACAAAGGAAGACAAGAGTCATGTAAGTTGAAGACTAGAATCTTTATTGTAGATTTGTACGGCCTGCCATTCTTTAGGATTTAAACTTCACGCAGGCATCTGCAATATCTGTCCGCAACTAAGATGCTCTAAGACGGTTCGATGTCTACTTTAGCTGGAGAACCTGCAGAAAAGGATTTACCAGCTGGAGGAGCAGCTCCACACGGAGATGCAGCTGAAGGATGAGTTGGAGCAGAAATGCAGGTATTGAAACAAGAATCTGATCCGTCACAAAAAGGAAGCCGCGTGCGTCAAAGTGCAGACCGGACGCACATTCTTTGGTCTCAGACGGGCCTCTAAACAGACAACAGCGTCAGGGAGGAAGATTGAGTGCGAAGACGTGCATGTTTACTTCTAAATACAGATATGTTATTGTTTCTCAGAAAATGTAGACATATCTGCAAATGTTTATAGAGTAGACCAGACTTTTTTTAATCCGCTTTTTATTTAAGAAACTTTATTTTTTTTCCCTACCAGGACATCAAACACCAAGTTGGACAAGATCATAAAGGAACTCGATGAAGAGGTTTTTGATGTTTTTCTCCCCTTTCTCTCAACATATTTAGACACTATTTGTGTGATATTTGCTGCTCTATTCGTAGTTGCAACCACTGATCGCATCAAGCGATGCAGGTTAAATGCTTTGCTGTTCAGGGGTTTAGTTTCTTCCTGCCACGTCACGGCTGCCCTTTTCTTCCTCGGCGCAGGCGAACCTGAGGAAAAGTGCGGAGGGCAGCATGTCTCTGCTGGAGAAGGACAAGATGGTGCTGCAGCACAGATTCACGGAGTACCAAAGAAAAGCTGACCAGGATGCAGAGAAGAGGCGCAACCTGGAGAACGAGGGTAAAGACGAAGGGGATTCAGACACGGTGTAATGGTTAATGGAGTTAATGTGCGGAATCAGTCGGCATTTGAGTTTAGTTTCAGCTCAGCGCCGTGCACTCTTTTTGTTGCTTCTGAGAGTGGTGTATTGTCCAATGGAGCCTTTGACGTGATTTTTTTATTTTTATTTTCTAGTGTCGAGTTTAAAGGAGCAACTTGAAGACATGAAGAAGATCAGCCAGAACTCTCAGGCCTCAAATGACAAGATTGTTCAGCTGCAGAATCAGGTATACAGCACGCACACATTAACACACACACACACACACACATAAACACACACACAGTCGGGACAAGTGAAATCATTGAATTAAATTTCCCTCCCTGGTCCTCTGTTTTGATTGACAGATGGAAGAGGCCAACGACCTTCTGCGAGCCGAGTCGGACACTGCAGCGAGGCTGAGGAAGAGCCACACCGAGATGGCCAAGTCCATGAGCCAGCTGGAGAGCTTGAACCGCGAACTGCAGGAGAGAAGCCGGGCGGCGGACGGCGAGAAGGCCCAGCTGGAGAAGGAGCTCCTGCTCCTGCAGAGCTCCCTGGACTCTGAGAGGAGGAACTACAGCCTGGGCTCCGAGGAGATCAGGGAGCTGCAAGGTGATCCACCGACACGCCCACCAAATGCAGCACTCCCATCTCTGACCATACATACATGTTGTCTGATGTATATCGCAACACAAAAACATGACTGCTGTCTTGAATTAATAGAGTAACGTTTAAAGCAGAGTACACAATTTAAATATACATGAAACAGTTTGTGGGGGGAAATGCATCATCCACACATCGGCACCGTGAAAGTGACGATGTGTCTTTACGGTCCGCTCCCAGCCAGGATGGCGAGCTTGCAAGAGGACAACAAAAGCTTGAAGCTCAGCCTCTCCAAGGTGGAGTCGGAGCGCAAACAGGCTCAGGAGAGGAGCAACAACCAGGAGAAGGTACTTAAAAAGTACTTCAGTTAGATTCTCGCGCCTTGTTGAGTTTCTACCCGGACGATGGGACATCTCGGCCTCATGTGGTCCTGTTGTCGCTCCCCTCGCCACAGGAGAAGAACAACCTGGAGATAGACCTGAACTACAAACTGAAGACGCTGCAGCAGCGTCTGGAGCAGGAGCAGACGGAGCACCGGGTGACGCGGGCGCAGCTCACCGACAAATACGAGTCGATCGAAGAAGCCAAATCGGCCGCCACGAACGGTACGCGGCTCCTGTGTCGATTCCTACTTTGTTCTTTATGCCTCTCCTGCTTTTTAACAACCTACTTTCTGACCACATGTTCCTCCCCCTGTTTCTTTCTTTTCTGCCGTCTGATCAGACTCCCCCACCGCGGGGATGTTTGTGTGGGAGGAATTCAAGGAGTGTAAGCGGGCATCGTGTCAGGACAGAGCCTCGCCGCATATTAAATGAGCTTTTTCAATCGAGTTATGATCTGTCTTTTTACCTCGGAACAGGCTGGAAAAATAGATTTTCCTGCAGCAAATAGTTGAGGCTCGTTGTTGTCAATGTTACTGATTCTCTGATAGATTTGTGAGTTTTGTCTGGATTTTATGCACAAACGCATTGTGTTTCCAGCTACTTCCAGAGAAATGTACTGAAAAGTCCTGAGTGTTTTTATTAATAGAAAATAAAAAAAAATGTTTAAAGGCGACGTTTGTCAATGGAGTTGACACTCGGCTTCTCTCAGGCTCGACTCATTTTTCTCTCCCTGTCCTCCTCCAGCCGTTCAGCAGAAGATGTCCGAGGAGAACTTTGCGAGGATGCGAGCGGAGAGCCGGGTCGTGGAGGTCGAGAAGCAGTGCTCGATGTTGGAGTTTGATCTCAAGCAGTCTGTGCAGAAGATGGAGCAGCTGATGAAGCAAAAAGAGAGGCTAGAAGATGAGGTAAGAAAAGACCCCCGCCACCCCCACTCTCCGCTCACTATCTTTTATTTACAATCAAAGATCTCAAATAAAAATGCCCTTTTTGCCCCTCTCATCGCCCTTCTTCCAGGTGAAGAATCTGCAGCTTCAGGGAGAACAGGAGTCAAGCAAGCGCGTCCAGGCTCAGAACGAGCTGAAGAGCCGCATGCAGGAGGTGGACCGTCTCAGGTGTTCAGAGAAGCAGCTCAAGCAGGAGATCAACGCGTCGCTGGAGAGCAAGCGCTCGCTGGAGTTCCAGCTGGCGCAGCTGACCAAGTATGTGGCTCGTAATGCCGCCTTTATTATTATTATTATTATTATTATTATTATTATTATTATTATTATTCTTATTTGTTGTGAATGAAACCGTGCCGTCTGCTAGAAAAGGAGCAGATCTCGAGGTCGCTTACGCCATCGTGCTTGTTGCTATCACTCTGGCAGCAATTGGCAGCGGCTGCGGCCAGGAGCTCTGATTTTCAGCCAGTAATGCTCTTTGGAAGTTGAGGTGTAAATTACCCTTCAATTGCCTGTTTATTTTCAAAATGGTGCCATTATTCCAGCTTAGCTGCCAAAGCGGTTCTGCTGCAGTATTTCATTATCAGGGGATTAGAGTTTAGCGTCCGGCTCCATGCACTCCATTGCTAATCCCCTGCCTAGTGCTGCTAGTTTTGGAACAGGTTTTGCTACAAGTGCTGAAAAGCTTCTGAGTGTGTAAAATGTGTTTTTGCTGGTGTGCTGAAAGGCAATACAGAGGCAACGAGGGACAGATGAGGGAACTTCAGGACCAGCTCGAGGCCGAACAGTATTTTTCTGTAAGTATAGGTCTCTGTTCCCCGAAGCCAAACAAATTAAACGTGGCTAAACCGCCTCTGTCCTCCATCAGACGCTTTACAAAACTCAGGTCAAGGAACTTAAAGAGGAGATTGAGGACCGGAACCGGCAGGTACAAGAGACTCATAAAAAGGTGCAGGAGTTGTGCAGTGAAAGGTAAGAGAATAATTTATCCTGAGGTCTCAAGGCCATCCCTTTTTTTATTGATCTAACCACCTGAATGTCAGCCAGTGGCTTCATGAGTTTTATTGTGATCCTGGGATAACAAGCGGCTGAACAAACAAATATTTGTTCTATCTTTTACAAAGGGACTCCCTGTCCGCCCAGCTGGATCTGACTGTGACCAAGGCCGAGTCGGAGCAGCTGGCCCGGGCCCTGCAGGAGGAGCAGTACTTTGAGCTCAGCCAGGAGAACAAGAAGGCAATCAGTAGACACAAGCAGGACCTCGGGGAAAAGGACGCCACTATTGCTCGGGTATGCCAATCCCACACCGGATTATTGCGTCCCTCCATAATGTGTATTTTGTGGTGCACGTTGATTGCGTTTGAGTGGAAACGAGTTGTATTATCCTTTCCTCTGCAGCTTGAGGACTCCAATAAGACTCTGACCAAAGATGTGGAGAACCTCAGCAGAGAGAAGACTGACTTAAGCGAGAAGTTCAGTACTCGGGAGGAAGGTACCGCCCCCCTTCGTTGAGCTGAATGCGTGTTCGCTGCGTTTATGATTACGCTTCGGCAGGAGCTGATTCTCTCTTGCTTAACAGAGTATGCCGCTCAGAAGGAGGAGATTGCCAACGCCATCAAGTCCAACTATGAGAAGATCCTCAACACAGAGCGCACACTCAAGACGCAGGTAGGGACGCTCGGCTTTAGCCGGCTGTGACCCAATCAGAGAACGGCGACGCGCGCTTTCCAACCCTTTCCTCGCTTTTGACCCATCAGGCGGTGAACAAGCTGGCAGAGATTATGAACCGAAAGGACATGAAGCTGGACCAGAAGAAGAAGGGCAGCACCGCCGACCTGCGGAAGAAGGAGAAGGAGAACCGCAAGCTCCAGCTGGAACTCAACCAGGAGAAGGAGAAGTTCAACCACATGGCCATCAAGTACCAGAAAGAGTTGAACGAGATGCAGGCGGTGAGTAAAGAGATGCTCCAGAACGCGAGTAAACTCCCGGGCCGCGTGTCCCTTCGGTTTTTAACGCCGCGCCCCTCTCGGCTTCTCCACCAACAGCAACTGTCGGAGGAATCCACGTATCGCAACGAGCTGCAAATGCAGCTGGACAGCAAGGAGAGCGACATCGAGCAGCTTCGGGAGAAACTGAACGACCTGCAGCTGCGCATGGACACCTCGAGCATCACCAGCCTGCAGGCCGACGAGACCGACAGCAACATCGCAGGTGGGGACGACCGCTCTCGACACAGGGAGGAAGAGAGTAAACCTCTAAATAGTCCTGGCATCGCACAGAAAAGTATCACAGCCAATCCTTTTCAACAGGTTTTGGTTACAGCAACAACAAAAAACACGTAAAAACTTCCTCACAAGTCTCCTCTGCGTAACACATTAAAACGTTAACGCTGAAACGTTGTGTTTGTTTACATAATGCCATGTGTTTATTGAGCAGCTGTTAAACAGGTGCGTGTGGTTTTAGGTCGGTAAAGTCAGCTTATCGTTCCCACTGTACGATGATTAACACCTTCACGATGTCTAACCTCGATCTTGTTTTAGGTCTGTTATCACACAACCACATGTGTGGTTAAACCCTTCTCTCTTTATTTCCCTCATGTCCAGTCTCTCCTTATCTTTGTAACGTCTATTCCTTTCCCTCTGTGAGTAACTGTGTGCGAGCCCCTCTTGCGTGGCCTGTGCTGCACATGTTGTGTTTGTGGCTTTTTGCCCCCCTAGTTGTTCCTAAGTTAACGTCTTCTTTCGGCAGAAGCTAGACACGCCTCTGTTTTGAGGAAATTCAACGAGACTTTTGAAAGACGCCTGATGGGGTGGAGATTTAAACAAATGTACATCTCTGTCCAAACCAAATGCGCAAGACAAACTTTGTAATGTCATGTTCAGCAAAGAAGCACTGAACCTGCTCGCCGTTCGGCGACCGCATCAGGCCCCGCGGGTCAGTCCGCCCCGCGGGAGGTTTACCGCCTCGCGCTTTCAAAACGTGCGTTGAAACCGAAGCGCCTGTGTTTTCTACTCGATGGCACCGTGTGCTCCAAAAACACAACACTTCTGTTGGCGGCATGTTCACCCCCCCCAAGCACTGCTCGGTTGGACGCACACAGACCTCCCTCACGATGTTGCGTGTAGGCGACGAGCCCCCCCAACCCCCCGTACCCACTGAGCATTCAGCTGCATGCCCTGAAAAAATGTTCATTATAGCACCAAATAATGGATCTAACCTGTGATACACATGGTTGTTTCTATGACTAATCAATCTAATGGAGAGACTAATCATTCCAATTACTTCTGAAAGGCCTTTTTTTTTTTTTTTTTTTTTTTTTTTTTTTAAATGAGCTTCAATTTGAAATAACGATCCCAGTAAATCCCTGCACTCCCCTTAATATCTTACTGAGCTCCTTTTAGGCATTCACAAACGAGTATGACCGTTGTCAGTTAACTTTTTTTTTTTTTTTATATATATATCCCCAGTTTAGTTTTGTATTTTGAAACACTGCATGGTCTTTTTTCCCGCATTGCTTTCATCGCATGGATTTGTAACTTTTGGTCGTATCTGGGCTGCGTTTCAGAATCCAGACTGGAGGGCTGGCTGTCGATTCCAAACCGAGCGAATATCAAGCGATACGGATGGAAGAAGCAGGTTGGGATTTTAGGTTCTATTTGGCGTCTCCTCTGCACACCAGAGTCTGTTCTGTGTTTGTTCCGAGGGCTCAAAGTCAATTTGTCCTTTAAAAAAAAAAAAAATGTTACAGTATGTGGTGGTAAGCAGCAAGAAGATTCTCTTCTACAACAATGAGGAGGATAAAGAACTGTCCAACCCCTCGATGGTACTAGATATCGAGTAAGTATCCCCAGTCATCCACTGAGGTCATGTTGCAGGGGTTGTGTTTCCATGTTCGTGAAGGTCACAGCGTTATTGATATGGAATCCTTCACTTTGCAGCAAACTGTTTCACGTGAGACCGGTCACACAAGGAGACGTGTACCGGGCTGAGACAGAAGAGATTCCAAGGATATTCCAGGTTAGAGGCTCCTTTTTTTAAATGTCCTGTATACATATTTTATATTTTTGTTCTGCTCGCACTTCTGGTGTCAAAAAAGGCCAGTTCGTATTCTATGCGACGCACTGCTCAGCCACAGAAAAGCTTTTTTTGATTTGCTTTGACGTCGGGCCTCCTCTCCCTCCGCCGTCAGATCCTTTACGCCAACGAGGGCGAGTGCAGGAAGGAGGCGGACATGGAGGCTGTCCCTCAGGGCGACAAGACCAACTGTCTCCCGCACAAAGGCCACGAGTTCATCCCCACGCTGTACCACTTCCCCTCAAACTGCGAGGCCTGCTCCAAGCCGCTGTGGCACGTCTTCAAGCCGCCGCCGGCCCTGGAGTGCCGCCGCTGCCACGTCAAGTGCCACAAGGACCACCTGGACAAAAAGGAGGACGTTATTGCTCCTTGCAAAGGTAGAATGCTCGCCGGTTTGGCACCTTACTAGCTGTAAATGTTTTACGGTACTTTTAAGAAATATTACCAGGAAAAGTACTTGTATAAATGTATTGGTGATTTATTTAGTTTAATTTAGCTAAACCCGTAACTAACTTTACGACCAAACGGCACTCAAATAACCAGTCAATTCATCTTTAATAGAGAACGTCTTAACAAGCGAGCTGTTAAAGCCGACATGCGGGCTAGTTATGCCTTCGTATCTGTCGGGTAATGACGCTCCTAACACCTCCTCCACAGTAAACTACGACGTGACCTCTGCCCGGGACATGCTCCTGCTGGCTCTGACCCAGGACGAGCAGAAGAAATGGATCGGCCACCTCGGAAAGAAGATTCCCAAGACTCCGCCGTCCACATTCTTACGGGCCTCGCCTCGTTCCATGTCTACGCGCTCTGGACCAAACCAGTCCTTCCGCAAGAACCCTAAAGGCAATACCACGAAGCTGAGGTAACTCCACAATTTGTGGCGGATGTCTGCGCCGTCACGTTTGATCGCATGAGGTTCCATGAGTTACCGTGCTGTTTTTTTTTTTTTTTTTTTCGGCCGGCGCTGCAGTCAGAAGTCTTGTTAAATCCCATCTGGTGGGATGAGCGGTCAGTCGCGTGACCTGCTGTTTGTCTCCTGTGTTGTAGCAGAGCGCAGTCCAGCCTCCAAGCCGCAGACACAACCTCCAGCACTTGTTGACAGGAACTTCTTCACACAGTGTTTTCTTTTTTTTTTAATCCCCCCCCCCCCCCCCCTCCCTCTCTTTCGGCTTTAACCATGTCTATTTATTGTGTTACTGGGTGTTTCTAACACGAGACGCTTCCTGGTGGGTTGCTTGGTTGACTCCAGGGCTCTTTCCGGTTGACACCTTTCTCTAATTGGCACTAATGTGTTGTTGGGTTCAGTAACTAACATGGACTTACTATACAACTCTTCATCAGAATAGTCCGTATAAAGGTTTTTTTACATTAACAGTCAACCTTGATGCACAGATGGCAGCGGCGTTGCGTTCTCTTTTGTATGTTGACTCTTTTACTGGACACCTGTCTTTTGTCTGTCTTTTGTTTCAGCTAACCATCTGAAACGTTTGGATTTTTTTTCTGGACTCTATACTTTCCCTCCTTCTTCATCCTCAAAAAAAAAAAACCCAGAGAAACATGTATTACATAGAAAATTCATCAAAAAGAGGGAATATATCAATAAATATTGAGCGCTGGAAAAACGGCAACACACATCAGGCACGAGGCGTCGGAGACGAAAAGAGGCCTCGCACCCGGCTCCGCTGTCCACATTCAAGAGACGACCATCCTTCAACTCAACGAACCTGCAGCTCTCCATTTCTACCAGAAGAGGGCCCCCTCGTCATGGACTTAGATGGACAGTGGCCTGCGATAGAGGGACTCGTGTCATGGAGACGTTCTGTGTTTCATACTATATGGCAGTTGAGCATTGGCAGGTGAACAGGGGTTTTGCTGGGACTGAGTGGGTCTTCAGTTTAAGGTACTGTCATACAGGGATTGCAGATCTGCAGTGACTCGGGTGGAAAATGAATATCTATGTTGTAATTCCATCCACCCCGCCTGACAGATACTGAAGCTAAATGCAAGCAGGCTTCTGTTTCCGGCAAAAGAAAATGACTGATGCCTTTTATCTAATATCTCTGGCCTTTTTGCCTTTATTCTCATCTTTCTGCAAGTCACTTCAAGTCAGGTTCGGGACAGAGTATTGGGACATAAGTATTAGATGTTTTGAGTGTGGAGCATGCAGGATCATCATTTAAATCGATGCATTATTTTTATTATAATTATTTTTATTGCTCCAAGCCATAAGGAATATTCCATTGTAATGGCATATAGGGGTCATGAAACTTAATAGATTTTTTGTTTGTTTATTTGGTACAGTTTTTTTTTAATGTATTGCCTTACATTGATTCATAGATACATGGTTCAAAAGGAAAACATTAAGTTAACAAATGTAAAACTGCACTGTTTGAATTGTAAATTATTTGTAGACTAAAACAGGTGTAGCATTTGGCCCACCTAGTGCCTTAACGTTTGGATATTGATTTTACTGCCATGTTTTTTTTTTTTTCTTTCCTCCAAAACAAGAAAAATCGTAATGCTTCCACAACTTATTTTTTTTAAATCACCATGCATCTCTGGTTTTATCTGAACTTTTTTTTTTCTTCTGGATTCAGTATATAAAATATATATATATTCGATTACTTCTTTACGGACACATTGCAATAAAGTTATTGTGTCAAGGTCCCAAAACTCGGTTGATATCATAAGACAAATTTCAGGACTGTGTACCTAAAGGGAGAACACCAGTGTCAATAATTGGTTGGGCTGGTTGAGTTGTTTCTCTAACAGGGTGATGTCCCGGTAATGCAAACCCCCCCCCACCATCCCACAGTGTATATAATGAGAGCGACATAAGGATTAAGGAATACCTCCGCGATCTTTTTATTTGTAACTTTTTGTTCAGTTAAAAAAAGCACTGGAACTATGGTCTACTCTTGTCTTGGATAATTTGCATGGTTGCATTGGAGTCCGCACTGATGGATATGTCAATAAACATATCTTTATCATTCACTGCACACTGGTTTTCACTACAGAAATATCAGGCTTCCAGAGAGTGAAGAACATAATCACTCTGGTTTTTGGTAAAATTGTTTTCATTTAGTGTTGATTCTATATTGTATAATGTGTGTTGTGTTTATCTTGGAGAAACCACACGGCACAGGGAATGTGTTGTGTAATCCACGTCAACCTGCATCGGTATCAAGCGCAGGTGAGATTCAATAATGCGAAATAAAATCCCCCGCCACGATTGCACTGGTCTGAGCAACAACGAGCCGTGCATGTGCGTGTGTGCGTGTGTGCGCGTGTGCGCGTTCCTTCGCAGGGTGGCTAGCAGATGTCAGAGCGCATCGATAAGTTCTCAGCGTGTTGTTGCAGCGTCATTCTGTTTGAATGAAGTTCAGCCCCACAACTAGCCAACTCTTCATTCGCGCCCCGGTCCATCGAAACAGGAAAAAACAAAGAGTTGAGGACGTTAAAGGTTGCCAAATATGCCGGTGTTTACAGGTACGGTGATAGTTTCACTCGACACATTGATTGCCATGAATAATGGCACTGAAAACTTCAGCTCTTACACGTGTTTTTGTGCAGTAACGTAAATTACATTTAGTTTGCTAAATTGGTTAGCCTTAGCATGATATGCAAGTAGCATGCTAACGGTAGTAGCCAGCTTGTCAGTCTGGTTAGGCCACTTGGTGGCGTTTTAACAAAAAAACAATAATTCGAGAGAGGATAACACGCTCAATTATTACGTTACTGTCATTGGGTGACTGTTAATAGTGGACTTTAAATAATGTGTTCGGTGAAGCCGGATACTCAAGCTGGCATCTGACAGTCCGGAAAGCAGCTTCCGACGCTAAGTGCGGCTAACGTTAGCTAGTTTAGCCAGGTGACAGTTGAGTAAGGTGGTTAACCAATGTTAATTATTTAAAAGTCCCTTTGTTGACAACCTGGTCAGTCTCAGCTGTTCACGTCCACCAGGAGGCTGTAACAGTATGAAATCCAAGAATCATGCGTTTTATTTATTTTAACTCTTCTGTACGAGCCATGATTAGCACGGGTAGCCCTGCTAACCGAAACTAGGGTTCGCCAGATCAGGAGTGTACACATCAGAAGACCTTAAACGTTGCTGCTTCTTGGAGACCAACAATGCTCACCGAAGACGTGATTTACTTTTAATGTGGCATTTAGCTTCCGTGCACAACAAAAACGGCAAATCCTCGCTTATATATCTTTGCGTTGACATCCAAATCGTTATGTGTGTATTCTTCCACTTTCATCTTTTCGCACGACAGGCATCTGGAGTGAAGCTAACATTAGCTAACTTAACTGTGCTAACCTGATGCTGTGTCATAACGTTACATGACACCAGTTTGACAAAGTTGTGCGTGTGTGTACACACTAATCTCCTGGCCTTTTCCAGTGAATGTGAAATGGGGCAAAGAGAAGTTTGATGCAGTGGAGTTGAACACAGAGGAACCACCCATGGTCTTCAAGGCTCAGCTCTTCGCCCTGACCGGAGTTCAGCCGGACAGACAGAAGGTCATGGTGAAGGGAGGCACTCTGAAGGTACTCCATTAAACCAAAATACGGTCCTGCACGGTTCTTTCTTTTGTTTGTAGACTTGTATATGGGTTGTTTACAAATCTGATCACATGGAAAGACCAACACCTACAAAGTATTGCCCCTTGAGCCAAAGCCTGTCGCAGAGCTGCATACATACAGACATCTGTTCTCTACAAACTAGTTTAGTTTCTGCAAGCACCGCATACAAAGACCTGGTGCTGCTGCTGTTAATATACGCATAAGAACCACGTGTGTGTTAATCTACAGCTATTTGTAGAAAACTACGATGCCCAGTTGTTTGAGCATTTTATTTTTAATGAAACTACGTGTGGAATGGGAGTAAAAACAAAACGCCGGCTGCCTTTTTTATCATGTTTTTTTATTTTTTTTTAAAGAAGCTCACCGTTGTCTCGTTCTTATTCTAGGATGATGAGTGGGGGAACATTAAACTGAAAAATGTGAGTACTTAAGATGTGTTTGAAGCGTTTCTTACTTCACAGATTTATACCACCTAATGTGTTTAAAAAACAAACCAAAAAAAAACGGTTTATATCTATTTGTAGGGAATGACTCTGCTGATGATGGGCTCAGCAGAAGCCCTGCCTGAGGAGCCGGCTGTCCGGCCCATGTTTGTGGAGGACATGACCGAGGAGCAGCTGGCCTCAGCGGTGAGTCAGCCTGAAAATGACCAGTTTGCCTCATACAAACATGGTGATTGTTGTTTTCTGCACTGACCTGTCCGGGTTGAACATGCTTTCCTAACTGTGCTGTTCACCAAGCCGAGAAGCTAATGGATGAAATGCACATTCTATACAACTTCTGAAAAAGAGAATATTTGTCAGGTCAGCATTTGTGTTGATCTGAGGGAAGTGCACCTCTCCGGCTGCAGCAGGGGGCTTTGGCATTGACAGAAATATGATTTAAGGCAATTTAATTTAAACTTCAACCTTCATAAAAGTCATTTTTAAGACTGCCATACATAATGTCCGAAATGTATATCCTAATTAACTATTAAATGTGCTTTAGAAAGTGACATCGTTATCTTTTTATTATCCTGAAACGCTTGAAGCTTTGCTGTTAGCTACTCAGAACAAACTGCTTGTTGTATACATTCTACCTTTTTTATACATCTGGAGGAACCTCTCTGTACTTCCAGATGGAGCTTCCTTGCGGGCTGACAAACCTGGGCAACACCTGTTACATGAATGCCACGGTGCAGTGCCTGCGCTCTGTGCCGGAGCTCAAAACCGCTCTCAGAAGGTGGGTTTTCTGCCTCCGTCGGCTTGCAGAAGATACTAAGGAGGGCGCCGTACATAATGTAGCATTTCACCGCCATCTCTCTCTCTCACTGAATTTGTGCGCCTCCTGCTGAAATGCCCTCTCTCGCTGCAGGTATGCAGGTGCTCTGCGATCTTCAGGGGCCAATGCACCGGCACAGTACATCACAGCAGGTACGAAGCCCGGTGAACGCTGGGCCCTCTGAAATGAGCGTCCTAAACTCTCCTAAGGCATACGACGTGAATATGTACAAGTCTTTTTTTTTTTTCGTTTTTCTTTTCAATCCTCAGCCCTCCGTGACTTGTATGAGACCATGGAGAAGACCTCGTCCAGCCTGCCGCCCATTATTTTGCTGCAGTTCCTTCACATGGCCTTTCCACAGTTTGCCGAGAAGGGGGACCAGGGACAGTACCTCCAGCAGGTGAGCGACTCTTCCCCATCGTCACCGTCATTTGTACTTCTACTCCCAGCTACACCTACTACCTGCCCTCTTGTTTCAAACATTGAACGTAAATAGCAGGACATGGTCTCATTTGTTCCCCTCAGGATGCCAACGAGTGCTGGCTGCAGATGATGAGAGTGCTTCAGCAAAAGTTGGAGCCATTAGAGCCAGAGACTTCCATGGAGGTAAAATCTGTTGGCTTTTTACTTGTGTTTTATGATGAAAGGAGGATTCTGTAACCTCTTAATAAGTTGAAAGTTAAAATATCCCCCTTTGTCTCTCAACATCTAGACCGAGTCTGACAGCGCAGTCGCTTCTTCCTCTTCAAAGAAGAACTTAATTGATCAGTATTTCGGCGTGGAATTTGAGACTACGTATCCTAACGGCGTGCTTTTTGTTGATCACGGCTTTTCCATTTGTTAATTCTGTGTTCAGTGGTGTGACTCTAGTCGGGTTCTTTTTCTTAACTCTCCCGTTCAGTATGAAATGCTCAGAGTCTGAGGAGGAGGAGCCAATCAAGGGCAAAGAAAATCAGCTGCAGCTCAGTTGCTTCATCAACCAAGAGGTCAAATACCTTTCCACAGGACTAAGGCTGGTATGAACACTGTGTCTACCAAGACATGCATTTTGTTTAACTCATTATAAAATATTAAATTGTACTCGTTTTCATGGTTGTCGAGAGCGAAATGTACAACTGCAACATAAACGGGGCCGTGGTCAGTTTCATCTCCAGGGTAACGAGGACCAAATCCTGTTTTTGACTTCTCTCTCTCCAGAGGCTGCAAGAAGAAATCACAAAAATGTCTCCATCCTTGGAAAGAAATGCCCTGTACATCAAATCTGTAAGTCATAAATATTTTTCTTCCCGTTTTCCTGTAACTAGCGTTGTTTCCATTGTTGCATTTAGAAAAAGGAGTTCTTGATGAATTTACCTTTTATTGAAATGTTTTCTCCGGGTCTCTCCAGTCAAAACTCAGCCGTCTCCCTGCCTACTTGACCGTTCAAATGGTCCGATTTTTCTACAAAGAGAAGGAGTCCGTCAATGCAAAAGTCCTTAAGGTTTGTCTCTAGCCACCTTCCTCACTAATTTTAATGGGTACCCGTTATTACAGATTTATTGTAAATACATCCATTTTTTTTGTTTGAAGGATGTCAAGTTCCCACTCATGCTGGACGTCTATGAGCTCTGCACCGCGGAGGTCCAGGAGAAAATGCTGCCAATGAGGTCAAAGTTCAAGGAGGTCGAGGACAAGAATCTAGAGAAACAGCAGAAAAAGGTCAGGCTGCTTTTTGGTACTTTCATGCTTCGATTATTAGCAGAAAGCCCCCACTTTATCATAAATGTATCATTTATTTAAATACCAGCTCTGTAGTGTCATGTCTCCTTTTTATATCTCGTCTTCATTAGTTGGTGAAGAAGCCGGATGCCGAGAAAGTGAAATATGAACCGTTCTCCTTCTCTGATGGTATGTAAACATGTCACTGATAATGTATAAATTGCTACACATATTTGGCGACGAGTCTGCCTTCATCAGTGTAAAGCGTGGCATTAAAAAGCATTGATGCTTTAGAATGAATGACCCGTGAACCAGTATGTGCCTATTAATTGTAGTAATGCACCCTAATATTCACATTTTAACAGCCTAAGAAGGAAGTGTGTTCGGCTGTCTCAAGAATCAGAGTAAATTCCTTCAGCAATGAACCCCAGTGGTCCTTCCTCTATCCCACAGACCTCGGCTCCAACAACAGCGGCTACTACGACCTGCAGGCCGTGCTGACGCACCAGGGCCGCTCCAGCTCCTCGGGTCACTACGTGGGATGGGTCAAGAGGAAAGAAGGTAATATTCAGTGAGGGGAGGAGCCTGATCCCTGAGTGTACGGAGCTAAGTGTTTTTTTCTTTTCTTCCTGCGCTTCTCTCTCTCCTCCGTCAGATGAGTGGGTGAAGTTCGACGACGACAAGGTGAGTCTGGTGTCACCGGAGGACATCCTGCGACTGTCCGGCGGCGGCGACTGGCATATAGCCTACGTTCTACTGTACGGCCCCCGGCGGCTGGAAATAGAGACGGACCAGTAGCCGTTGAGGGGGGCGTGTCCTCGAAGACAAAGACGACAGGCGTACAAAAGGCCATTTCCGAGCACTGTCTACCAAGATGTGCAATAAAACTGGTGTCTTTAAAGATTTGATGAACCTTAATTTCTGTTCTTTTTTTTTTTTGTAACCACCACGGATGCTTGTAAAACATTCAACTATACTGGGCTTTGAAAATGATAGCCGATCTCCCCACCGGAATCTGGCTCTGCAGTTTCATTCATGTTTTATACACATTGTATATTTTTTAAAGCCTTTGATAAGGTGCTCATATCATACAGGCAAAAATATTTCTCTTCTCGTCATTTAATCAACCTTGACAGAAATGCCTGGCCGAGCCGCTGTCCTCATACGTGTCATGCAGAGTTCCACGTAACGCTGTTAAAGACTTGCCCTTGTTCACCTGTTGCCCTCTGGGAAAACTCGGGTTCAACCTCAGGTCTTAAGTGCTTGGCTCACGTCATCTCCTGGAATTGTTCTTTCTGCCAAATCTCACTAATGCTTCTGGAAGTGTGTTGGGAGCTGGACTAGAACATGTCGCCCTTGTGATGAACTGTGTGTGGTTAAATAAAGACTTGAGAATCAACCACGTCCCCGATTTCATTTTCACAGGTAATAATGAAATATTCTACATATAAGAGAACATTTATTGAATTTTCTTCAGTGGAAAAAACTCCAGTTTCAACCTACTCTACATACAAAAATGTTACGTTTCCAAGTTTTTTTTGGTATGAAAAAAAAGGACAGCGGTACCGAACGATCAATTGTTAAGCCTCACTGAGGATGTCCGCAATCTGGGCGAACCCGGCAGTGTTGAGGGCTGCGACCAGGCTCTCCACAGTAGCCTGCGTTCCCTCTCGGTCCTGCCAAGCCACCAGCAGCAGTTTGGCCTGCATGTCCACGTCTTCGCTGTCCGTCTCGATCTCTCGCAACTCCGCCGCCTTCATCTCCAAGTGAGGCGCCAGCGTCTTCCACTGGGCGCCCAGCTTCGCCGCCACGTCGTCCATCTGCTGGTTGCTCACCATCTTGCTCTGTATGCTCGGACCTGGAAGAACGAGGATAAGATGATTGTGGCTTGATCTGAAAAGGGGCGAACACACGTTCAAATCATGAAAACTACGGCCGCAAGAATCCAGAAAGGGTGACGCTATGTGTTAATGTTGACTCACTGTCGTTGCTGTCTTTGAGAAGATTGTCTCCGTTATCGTCGTCATCCTCTTCTCCCGTCTTGATCTCTTCAGAGGGGATGTCCTTCTGCGTGCGTGGAAGGGAAATCAGAAGGTCAGCAGTGGTACACAGCTTTTGAATAATGCTGGATCGTGTTGCTTCTAACTCACCGGCAGTTCTTTGGCCAGTTTGCTGACCATGCTGTCGAGGTAGTCCGCCAGGCTCTTGAACTTCTGGTTGGTTGGCTGGAAGAAGTGTGGACTTCTCCGGGACAGCAGCCGCAGAGCGCGCCAGCCGTAGTTTGGGTTTCGAACCGCCCTGAATTGGTTTAAAAAGGAGAGACCGGATGAGCCACACAAACATGTGCAGAAAAGAGTAGAAATGATGGCAGTTTACATCCATGACCGTTAAAAATGCTTCAAACTGCCACAATTACATCATTGATCATCACATACGGCTGGAAATCTTTTCGATCACTAAATTAAAATATCTGAATTGAACTATGGTGCCCAATATGGGTGTGCGAGAATATTGATGGTGATGCTGGCGAGGAAGCAAGAGATGTCAAAGTATATTCTGCCTTTAAAAATACATAGTATGCCTTAAAAAAATCATAAAATGCCAGAATAATGTCCTAAAAAATATATTTTCTTCTATCACATTCATACAAATGGCATGGAATAGAACACCTAAAAAAATCATATAGTACAAAATAAACTGTTCAGAGAAATCATAGGACAAAGAAAACTCGAAGACCCTAATCTCTGCAGTCGCAGTGCAAACTCACTTGTACTCTTCCTCCACCATGTTAGCGGGATCGGCCTGTTCAATGGCCTCCGCAAAGAACTCGTCCAGCGACGGCATGAACTCCCTGAAGCAAAGACATCCGATGAAAACCAAACAACGGCGTGTGACATCCACGTGGCGGGCGCGGCTGTGGAGGAGAACCGCCCCCCTTTGTCTTATGGACCACTGACCTGCTGTCGGACTTGCAGGCCTCCATGTTGTCGTGGTTCAGGTTCCACAGTCGAGTCAACTCGTCACTAACGGAAACACAGAAAAGTGGGAATTGTTGAGGTTAAACTGCACAACTTGGTCGACTACGGTTTATTAAGGAAGGATCTATTTTCTATTGCAGACAAACACCTGAAGTGCACTGGGTACATTTACTTTGACAGGGATGAAACCTGAGAACGAGCCACGTCACTTACTTTCCCATAAATATCTTGGAGTCCGGCCCTTTGCCAAGGAAGTCTTCTGGAGCTTGTCTTTTCCTGGTGGGCCTCTTGGGTTTTTCATCTACTGTCCTGTGGAAGAAGGGAGACATAAAACAGGCTGACATTTTGGCACACTTCTGTTGTACAATGTACAGATCAACCGACATGGAGCTGCCGTACCTTTCTTTCACGAAGCTTGAACATCCCTCATTTTTCCAGGCATTCCAGTTCTCCTCTGTGTTGAGGATGTGCTGTCAAAAAGACCATTTCCCGTGTTACTGGAGTACATGGAACTCATACAAGGGAACTACAAAAGCTTGTAAGCACAAGCCCTGTTTCCACATATAGTGTTGTCCGGTCTTGGCTTACTTCGACCATGGTGGCAAACTTGTCTCCATCAGGAGGGATTTCTTTCAGCAGCTACAAGGGAACAGACATAGGTTAATACCGTGAGCTCTTTGCTCTCTCTGGACCATGTGCCAAGAAAAAAGGAACCGGCAGATCATTCAGAATCAAACTAGACGTATTGCCACAGCTAATTTTCCTGGTGCGAAATGAAAAGGTGTATTGACCAATTGTAAAAAATAAGAAAAAAGGTCTGGGTAAATCTTCATTTTTAAGCAATAAATACCTGAAAAACCAGTTTAGTTGTCTCTTCGATCCACGTAGTCTGGTCATCATTCAGAACGCAGCCAGAGCTGTGCAACGACAACAACCACATATGAAAACCCGGAACCACTGACGACGGCTTCTGGACACACGCGGTTTGATCAGAATGGGCCCAATGCGTCACCTTTTGAACTTGACATGACCCTTCAGGTACTGGAAGAGGATGAGGTACTGCAGCAGAATGTGCCGCCGGAAGTTGCTGTCGCTGAGCTGCAGGTCCATCAGCTGGAGGGCGAGAGCAAAGAAAAACAAGCGATGCAACGCTCAAACTCTTTCTTTGTATAAATACAAATAAACACACTCAAGCCAACAGGAGCGTTACAGGAAATCAGTTTCCTTGAACTACATGGAGACAATTCACCTAATTGGAACACTGGATATCGCTGAGATACCAGCTATGCAGACAGAGACATTGAGGAACTTGGATCGTGGCAAATACGGTTTCTTGCGGCATAAAATAACGTTGTCTTACCTTTTCACTTGTTAGAAACTTGGCAAAGTAGACATGCTCTCCTCCAGATGCTCTCAGCTCCTCCAGCTTTCTCTTGGAGGCCTGCATGTCATCTAATTTATAGCTCTTGAACACGGCCAAGGTCTCATCTGAAAACTGCGTTAAAAAAATAAAGTGAGTCATTGCCTCTTAGCGTCTACTTTGGAATTTGATAGGACTCGATTTTTGATGCATTACCTTCAGAAATGTCATCCAGGAGAATTTATCGTAACACTGCACAGGGTTTCGGAAGTAGTCCTGCAGCGTCCAGAACTTTCTGTACAAGTTGTAGTCAATCGGAATGGAACTGAAAGAAATAATTAAGGCAGCTTTAATAAAACAAAAAAAGACTAACTCGCAATAGTTACATTTGACAAACTTCCTTCTTAAAACTTTCACCTACCATGGTGCAGGAGCTTCCTCCTCTCCCATTTCTCCTTCCTCCACCTCCATGCCATCTTCCTTTTCTTCGGTGTGCTTTAAACATGGAAAAATAAAAAGCTTAAGCTAATGTGTAACGGTTACGTTTTAAAATGCTCAGTGTCACCATCAGGGGTTGACTCGCTACCTTCTGGCCGAAAGTGCTTTCTTGTTCATTCTTGTTGAACACGGTTATATTTTCCAGGTTGAACTGGCTTTGCAGATTGAGCCCTGGAATAAAACAGTAAATTAAAAAAAATACACGGTTGAATGACAGTGGCCACTACCGAATAATATAAATGATCGTTGATGCCTATTTAATCAAACGATAATATACATTTGTTTACCTGATTTTTCAGACAGAGGAAAGAGGCGTGCGAGGAATAGCTGGATCCGCCCACAGAATACCGTATTCTGGGATTTGGAAAGCCTCCTTAGAAGATCTAGATTGACAGGTGTGTTACAGACAGCCATAACCTTCAAAAGATAAAACTGTTGCTCATCAATAAGAATGAAAAATGGTTATTACCATTACACATCCTCAACAGGTAGTTCTTCCCTGCAGTGTAAAAGGAGCTCTAGGGAAACAAAGATTACATGAAGATTAAATGATCTTTAGTACATTGGAGACTTATTAGAATGGTCTCCAGCTTTATTACCGATTTCCACGTGGAAACATTCTCCTCGACAAAAGAGAATATTTTGTCACATTGGTCGAGGGGAAGACAGTCGAGTACATCTCCCAGCAGAAGAAAAGGAGTGGTAGCAGAACAGATACCTACAGCAAGGCAGTGAAACAAGACAGAAAACGCTTTAATTGAGATTTAAAAAAAAGATTAAACTTAAAACAGAACCTCATATCAAATGGTTGGAACACACAGTTCTACAGTAAAAGAAGAGCAACAACTAAGCGTCAATCCTTTAAATATATTAAGCCTTTATCGACTGCTGAGTTCAATACAAACATAGTGTATTATTATTATTATTATTATGTTTGAACCATTGATCAAACCCGTTTATCAACTGTGGTCTTTCATATAGGTCAAAGACATAAAAGGCAGCATACCTTCTGTCACCGCATCAATACTCAGGTAGATGAGGGACAGGTATTCATCACAGTTCACCTTCTTCTCAACCTGCAGACAGAAATGCCACACGTTCACGTACACGGTTCATTCAACGAGGTTAATAGAAATACAACCAAGATCGCTAATCCACTCACAATCTGATCACCAAGAACCCCCCTCAGCGCCTGGTCCAGGGTGGTCTTCTTTTCTGCCTCACTTTAACACAACACAGTTGAGTCAGAAGACGTTTCACGACTGAATCCATGTCGTGTACAGAAGCTAAACGTAGCATCACTTACTTCCCAGGGAACTGATTGAACACGTTTATCAAAGGCTTGCTGGTTTTACCGACGAGTGCATGTCTGGCAGACGCCTGTAGATGTGTGGGAGAGAGGGAGAGCGAGAGAGAGAGAGAGAGAATAGAACATAAAAAGGCATCGTCGGGATGCGTTTTTAGCTTAGCTGGAACTAGCTAGCTGCTCGGATTTAAGCACACTAGTCAACAGAGCGAGAACAAGCAGCAACCGGCGGAGGAAAACACCAGCTATTTTTTTATCATCACAATACACCGCGTATGAACCAAGCTCTTTGCAAACGAAAGGCCATTCTCGGGTTTCTCACCGTAAATTTGTCCTTAGCGTCGACAAAATTAAATAACGTAGGCGACATCTTTTCGCCGTTGCAACCGGAAGTGCCGCCGAACGTTTTCCGGTTTCCTTGGCAATGGGCGGAGGCCTCCTCTGCGCCGCCCAAAACGCTTCAATTTGCTAAATACATATACAAATAATAACACAGTAAATTATCATTTTAATTTTCTAATCTATTTTGTTTAATATCACTGCTCATTTTTCACAACTCATACTAACATTTAGTATGACAAGACTTACGCATTTAAGAACCAATTTTCGATTTAATTTTCAATTTTGATTGCAAACAAAGAAAATGTTATTAACGCAACACGTTTCAAACACACATTTTTTAATTAAAAACTGAAAAACTACCCTATCTTACAACATGCCTGTACGGTGGTGTCGAAGGTTACAATGCTGCGTTTGAAGGGCTTGAGTTTAATATAAGAGGATATTGCTTTTAGAAAAGATAAGATTATTTCTCATACCAGGATATTTGTCTTGTTTTCGTACAGAGGCCTCAATCCGTTTTAGACCAGGGGGCGGCAGTGTTGCACATTACATTAACTCCCAGCAGTTTAAGCTGTTACAGTGTAACGTTTTCCTGCACACTTAATACTAATTTGTGTGTTTGCACGTGTGTTTGTGGGTGTGTGTATGTCCCTGTAGCATCACAGCCATGCAGCTTACTTGTTAACTGTAATATGATGCCACATATTACTTGTCCTTCATGGTTGAGGTCATGGCTAAAGTCCTGGTGTTTATGAGGAGGCTTCACAAAGGGCCTCCTCATATTACTTTTCATGCATGTGTGACTGTGTCTGTGTGTGCACATTTCTGTGTTGCTGGCATACGATTTAAAATTACGACTAAAGGCTATTTGGCTGGGCGTACTTTTTTCTCTCAAGGGCTTGTTGAACCATGTCACAAAGAACATTAGAACCACTGGAATGTTACACTGGGATGTCAATCTTTAAAGACCCAATCCATTAATAAAATAAATGCCAAATACATAAGCAGAAGGAATTTGGATTTTTTTTCTTCATAAACATAATGATACATGAAAACCTTTAACCCATTAGTTTAAACAATGTTGTTGTCAAAAGATAGTTTGTGCTTTAAAATGGCACTTTGGTCAATTTTAGAGTAAAATTGATCCCTTGTTTTTAGATTTCTTTTCGTATATATATACATGTATGTATGTATTTTGGTTTACATTACTCAGAGATTCTGCCTTTACCTTTAACCGCGGCCCAATGTGCAGTGTGAGCTGTCCTGATGTGTGTTTACCGAGGGACAGGGCCTCCCGACACACTATTTATTGGAACGTTGCCAAAAACTGATGAAAAGCAGAGAGGGAGTGAGCGGAGTGAGGAGCTGGCAGATGAGCTCCCACCATCAGTCAGAAATTTAAGATGGGGATGAGATTTGCCCTTAGATTCTAACCACAAAGGTAATACATAATGAAACAAACAGCGTAACCTATTGACCAAATAATCAGCTAAAAGCTTTTTCATCCCCCTCTCCTAGCACCAACTGCATCAGTACAAAGTTGAATTCAATTAAAAATATAAAAAGAATTCAAACATATATAGTAGTTTTTGCCATCTTTAGTCTCATGTTACAATACTGAGGATCTGTGTTTTGTTTGGCAACGCCCTTAACGCTGCGCTGTAATTACCGGTAGGCTCTTTCCACTGCTTGTGAGTTTTTTAGGGAAATCAAAATTATGAAAATCCTCCACATTATTTATTTGAATAAGTTACCATTAATTTGTAGAGTTAAAATCAAGGCAATTTTCTATAACAGAGTTGTAATATATTCTATATTCAGGAATTGTTGGTTTAACTTGTCACTCTGGGATCAGTTGAAAGCAGGTTAAGCCTTCATTCATCATACTTGGCTACATGAATATAATGAGAGGGCCACCGAGCACTGTCCCGTGCCAAGTCGTGGAATAATCAAGCACGACACGAGAGCCAAAAAATTTGTTGGAGGTCAGTCTCAGACAAAATGATCGAGGGCCCACAAAAAGAGCATTGTCCATGTTGTTGAGGACAGTCTTCAAAACAAGAGGATGAACACAATGCTCTGACCTCTGGGGTTAGGCACGCAAAGAAAGCACATTTTAAATTGGCCGCCGTCATGTGACCGGCCGCTGAACTCCCGAAAAAAGAAAAAAGAAATCATGTGTAAAAGTATCCTGTCATGTATCCTTCATTGAAACACTTATGATGCGAGTGGATACGGGAGGTTTGTAAGTATTCACATGGCAGTTATGGTAACATTCAACAGAGAGATACTCCTCATGGAGGGAGGAAGGTCGTAAAGAATGATACGGAATGATTATTTTGGATTGATCCAAGCTTTACCATCGATATAAACAGATCAATTGATTTATGGACGCTGCCCGTTTCGCTGCATTAGTCGTTATGCTGGAAGCAAATTCCTCCCGTGTGATTTTTGGCACTTGACCCGTCATAATACTTCTATTCTTTCAATTACTGCCATGACCACTACTGTTACTAATACTTGCCACTCATAGTTATACTACTACCATCATTACTGCTACTACCTCCACTACTTCCTTTACTGCTATAACCTTTGACGATAACTTTGTTATTCCATATTTTCATCTTTTCCTGTGCTGTAAATAACTTAACTTCTTTGTTAATGCGGTTGTTGCATAACTAGAAGGTTATGCAGTCAAATTATTTTGTCCTTCAACATTTTTCATTCCGTAACTTTCTCCTTTCTTTATTTGTTATTTTAGCTTTCAGCATTCCAGCACATTTTCTGAAGGAAATGGATTCTTCTGGTGCTTAACGTTGCAAATATCAGTTATTTTCCACCACAGATTTCACCTCACTGGTGATGCAAGAAGTGGAACTTGGACCCCAAAAAACATAACATATACACCTTGACCACCGTAAAGGCCCCTGTAAAAAGTAATTGGGAAACAAACATTTTGTTAATGATTACTTTAAAAGACAAATCACTGAAGTGCTCTTTATTTGAAGACCCTTTCACTATTACTTATAAAAGTGTGCTGTTTTATACTGCACTAAAAATGTGCTGTTATACATCATTAAAATTACACTCAAATACTGTACATCATATATAGTTACTTTTTAAAAGATGCTGTTCTACATTCAGATTTAAATATTAGAATTTGGAAGGACTTTTTAACTAAAAACCTAGTTGAAATAAACATGTTAAGTGTATTTTAAAAATACTGATTTTAGTCGAGTAAAATTCTCAATGTATCAAGCAACGCTGATGATGTATGTATAAATTCATGATTAAAAAAAATGTCCATTCATGATGACGTTATTACAGATTATTTGTCTCATAATAAAATTGTCCACTTCCTGAATAACAACATTCTTCTGGTCCCGATTCCCAGAGTAGATGCGCTCGGAGACGGGAAACATCCGTGAAACACAAAGGGGGGGATCCAAACAAAGTGACAAAAATGACCAATTGATCCTAAACACACCTGCATTTGCACATCGCCTCTCTAGTCTTCAAAGTCACAAACTCAAGTGGGGACGGCATTGTCTCCGCTTGAAGGGAGTGAGAACACCACGCTGCTGAATTCCAAAGATTACAAGTTACACTCAAAGTACACCGTGTAAAGGAACGGCCGAAACGAACGGCCTCGAGCCGCCACAGGACACGATCCCATTTATCTCTGTACGCCCGAGCGAATCTTTCATTGTAACAGGAGGACACGTTCGATCACACACACCAACGCAAAGAGCGAAGGGGTTTGAGATCAGAGCTAAAGTACAATACACAAAGCAGAAATGTTCCACAGCTTACAAAACAAATACAAGTACACAGAAAAGATACACTGAAATCATCTTAGGTATTGATTGCACAGTTAGTGTGTACTACAACTAAAGACACATTCTATTTAAGTACTATTTAAATATGATCAAACCCAGGCGAACCTTAGATTCATTGCATCTTTAGACAGACATTGTGAATTTGTTGATACTTAATGCAGCAAAATGAAACAACCTTTTAATTAATGGTGTTCTTGAAGATTTCATGTTGATGGCCTCATTGTGACCACTGTTACAATGCACTTTTCCTGTGTTTAAACAAGACTTGTCCTGGCTACATCATGAGTTAGTCTTGGCAGCAGCAATGTAAGCAGAGACCCTCTTTTACTCCTGGAATAATAATAATGATAATAATCCCTTTCCAAAGTCTCACACCGGCGCAGCAGACATTGAGGTTGGGTTTTGCACTTTCTGATCTCTTGACACGCACGCTGCAAAATGACGACACCACGGAGTCTGTAATATTTATCAGAATAAGATTCACTTACAGCTGCAAAGGGCCAAAGCGTGAATTTCCACTGCTGCCACCTTTTCTGCAACATTTTTCATAACGAAAGCAGATAAATGGAAGTTCAATTTCATCCTCTCTGTCAAACTTGCCGTGCATCCAGTCAGCAAAAGGTCACATTCCTAAAAGCACTGCACACATTTCCGGGGCCACATACTTGTGCATGAGAGAAAAGATTAAACTCCTGATGTTGAAAAAGCATTTTATTTCATACAAAATGATCCGTTTCGTCTCAGAACTCTCCCGAAACCTTGTCTAGCAGGGGCTCGCTGTGGGCTTTTCCCTGCGTGGAGCCACAGCAGAGCAGGCCTCTCGTTTTTTCACTGCAGGGATCTTTTCTAGGCGCCAGCAAATATCCGTACATAAGCGCTGCCCGGCCCAGTATACCTGAAACCAGACAAGACACAGCCAACGGTTAGGCAGAACTCGTGCAGGCGCAATCTGCCCCCCCCCCCCCCCCCCCCCTCCCAATACATACCCAGTGATCATCAAAGGAGTCCTGTATAACTGCAGGCCCCAAGGAGCGAGCTGGGTTGATACCGTATCCTGTGAAGCTGATCTGTAAACCACAGAGGGAGGAAAACAACTTCATTCCGGCTACAAATGGCAGATATAAATGCTTAGATGTGTTCACGCCAGCGAGGTGTCCCAGTGCTACGGACGAGCCGATGGCCAGCGGCGCGAAGCCGGCGACGTCACGTCGCTAGTCGGTGACTGCGAGCACACACAGGACCAACTGAAGGGTGAGCAGGAATTCCACACAGACACCTTTGCCCGGGCTGACACCATTCAGCTGGAATACAGGACAGACAGAATCATTTAAAAAAAGCCCTAAGGAAGCAATTGAACTGTTCCTGTTCAGGTCTATTAATGCAGCAGATTGGCTGTTATTCCACGAACACACTGGAGAGAGAAGAACTGCGTTTGCTCTAAAGCTGGTGCAAAATTAAAAAAACACCAGCATCCACAGCAGTTATACAATGGGTAAGTCTTGGAAAACAAAAGTGGACAATGTTGACCAAAGTGGACGCTTACTAGGCTGCAGGCAAATTTGCCAAATGCCTCTCTCAAATTCGAGAAGCACACGTCCTCCATTCAGCGGCGCGTTAGTCAGGGGGGAAGTGGAAACGCGTGCATTTAATTATCCAAACCTTGTTAACGCCGAGGGAATGCGTTGTTTCTGGCCTGACGCCGTACACGATGGCGCTCCCGGCCACGGCGGCCACGATCTGAGCGCTCACGTAGAAGACGGCCCCGAGCAGGCTGATCCGGCAGCCGGCCCAGAGTGACGGCGGGATTCAGGTGGGCGCCGCTGACGTGTCCCAGGCACTGCGCCAACGTGGCAACGGCCAGGCCGAAGGCCAACGCCACTTTAACCTCCTGGTCGGGGTAGGAGTTATTCCGGTCCCCTATTGCGGCCGACAGGCCGAGAAAGATGAAGAGGATCGTGCCCAGGCCCTCGGCCAGGGCCGCCCTCCAGAGACCCCACGCTTTGATTTCTGACATGACTTTCGCAGCCAGGTGACCGCATGCCGACGGGGAGCCGATTCTGGTCTCAGCGACGACGCGGGAACTTCTGGCCCGAGCCGAGATTTGGTTCCACGAGCAACGGAAAAGATCACGAGCGACGTTCACCAGCGTTCATCAAGCGTGAGGTGTCACAAAATCAGGCCTGATTGGAAGCAGCTGAGATGTGCTCCTCACCAAGTGACCTCCAACGTCTCCCACTGTGTCCACTACTTAGTCATTTCAAACAGACGGCTTTTACTCGTATTCACGATCCATTAGACTGCACCAAAGTGTTACTTTGAGAAAATAAGTGGCATGACGCAAAATGCTTCTTTTTTTATGATTAATTTACTGGGCAATTTATGAAATAACACAAGCAGCACTCAGCACCCGGTGTTCGAAATGCAATCCGCGGTCGAGATAATTGTTGATTTGTATTTTTATTATTATTCCTCTAACGTGAAATTGAAAATAGACTCCTCGCGATGCAGCAATTTAAAAGGCACCTTGTTGTTTTCTGGTTTAACTCCATCCTGCTTAACACATGAGGTGAATGTGCGAACGACACTTTGTTGCAAGTGTTTGTGAATCAGCTCATTCTATTCTCAGCTCGCGTCATGCAGGGCCGGCTGCATTGTTAAGTTAACATCAGTCATATATGCCGCTGTGAAGGAAATGGGATCTTTTTGAGTCTCCCATGCTGCCTTTCTATGTGGACGGACTGACGGGTCAAAGGGTCACGCTGCTTCTTATGGATAGTAAAAGAGAACGCTGGCAAAGCAACAATCAACAACTCATTAAAAAATAAAGCAGCGCATCTTCATCTTTATTTTCTAAAAGAACGTGTTGCCAAATATTTCTTGACTTAAACTCAGTCATTTCTTTACACTTCATATGAAAATTAAAAAAAAAAAAAAAAATTCATATGAAAGCTTCATTGTTTTCTTTACATTCTTAAATCAAATAACAGATCTGTTTCAGTTGTCACTAAATGTCATATTTGAAGTGTAGATGCCTGAGATTAGAGATGATAGCATCAAGGAGAGGAGCTATTCATTCAGCAGGATGGGAGAGTGCGTAATGATATGGGGCATAATAAAGTAAATGCCAGAGATAAGTGGAGGATCAACAGGAAGGACAAAGGCCACATTTTTTAAACTACAAGAGCAGGAGCAGCTCATCTGGCCTGACATCTCTCCTGTCAATGTTTTATTTGTTAAAAAAAGATGTCCGTATTCTTTTGGTACATATCTGATAGGAAAGATCCTCCCGGACCACACACGAGGCATAAATAATGACAGGTGGGAGGTTTTTCTGAACCCCTGAGATCTATTATTGTGCACTGTATGTGAGAAATGAAATAAAGGGTGGTGGAAACCTTTATGCAAAATTCCTAGGAAAAAAACAACAACATTTCTCTCACTCTTAATAAATCAAAAACTCAAGTTCACTGGAAGAGACCCTAAAGCACGTGTTTGGCCTGGAGCTCTCCTAAGGATTAATTTAGCATGAATCTGTATTTTGTCATCTGGAAATATTCAGAAAAAGACTTTTCAATCCCATCTTGTTCATATATAGTAATTCAAACTAACAGTAATGTAATTTAGGTTATTTCTTTTCTTCGATTTGCCAGAATAATCAGACTCAGGGCCGGCCCAAGGCGTAAGCGAACTAAGCAGCTGCTTGGGGGCCCCAAGCAGCCGCTTAGTTCGCTTATGCTGCAAGCAGCCCTAGTTTTGTATTATAACCTCACTGTATTGGTTTATAATTTTCGCTATAACAGTATAGCGTGACATTTGTGCCAATAATCTTCTAGCACAGGTGACTGTGCGTGGTGGGAGGGGGGCCCCCAAATAAAATTCTGCTTAGGGCCCCCAAAAGGCTCGGGACGGCACTGATCAGACTGATAATTAAATGAAATGATGGAAGGCAGAGGCTGTTCGCTAAATTCCCCAAAAAGTTGTCTTCTTAGGGAACCAGTGGTACAATAAGATAAAGTGAGTGTTAAGGGGTTCGTATGCCTTGACTGCTTGATGCTGAAAATCCGATCTGTGACGTTGGATGTTGTTTCTACGTGAACGCAAGGAAGCACGCGGAGTAACAGCTGTTAACAACAAGTGTTTTATTTATTTAAAAAACAGAGAGAGCATTCAAGAGTGCACGCATAAAAACATTATCCATCAGAAATATATAAAAAAGTTACACAGACACAAAAGGTCTATACACAAGAAAATGGCTCGTCATTAGAATACTGATATGGGAAAACATTTCTACCCGCTGCTCCGTCCAGACGCCGACATCCTCAACGTCCGAGCAGCTTGCGTGTGGGGTCAAACGAAGGAGCGAGAGACACCCAGTGGCTCTTTGCAACAATTCTCATTGGTAATTAAAAATAACACAAACACACTGAGATCCTACACCCAATATACGAGTTTTTTTCTTTTTTTCGTTGTTCCACAGGAGCATGAACGTGTAAAGAGAGAAAGTGTTAGAGGCCACGTTTGAGGCTATTTCGACGTCATCTCCACGGTGGCGTTGTCGTTGCTTCCGTTGACGTCGTAGTTGCCCACCGGGCCGCTGACCAGGACCTTCATGCGCTCGGGGAAGTCCTCGGTTTTGGGGAACAGCAGGAAATCGTAAATGAGGGCCGCCGCTAGGCCGCCGCACATCGGCCCCACCCAGTACACCTGCGACAGAGAGCTCGTTCAGCAAATCTCCCGGGGGGTCCGTCAAAACCCGTCGTTATCACGGGAAGATAAAGTTCAAAAGTTCTGCTTTTTGCCAGTTTAAAGGGAGCATTCCTCGGCGACGGACTCGTCTGCCCGTCATGGAAATTCAATTATGGAAGCTCGACGTGTAATATGCACGCAGAAACATGCCAGGCGGAGCGTGAGGAGCTTTTGTTCCTCTGCCCCTGACTTACCCAGTGGTTCGTGAAATCGCTCAGGATCAAAGCCGGACCAAAGGAGCGGGCGGGATTGATGCCGCAGCCCGTGTAGCTGATCTGTTACGAACAACAAAGACACTGCATGAGGGGATATCTTCTGCTACATGGGTCTGCCGGTATGACGAGGGTCAGGGGTCAGGGGGTATTAGCCGAAAACGTTAAGAACGCTCCAAACTGTTGCACTCTCGGAGCTCGTGGTGGCGTCTGCTGCTTGTGTGCGACTGCTGAAAAACGCTGTGTGCACAGGCCCAGATAAACGTTACACAAATGGGTTGTAAGGTGGGAAACTTACAGCTGCCAAGTGTCCCAGGCAGACCGAGAGGCCAATGGCCAAGGGTGCTGAGCCGGTGACATCACGCCTCCTCTTATCAGTGACGGCAATGACACACAGCACCAGCTGGAAGGTTGCCAGAAGCTCTATGCCCACGCCTTGGCTGGGAGTGACGCCGCTGAGCTGCGAGAGTTAGAGAGGAATCCAAAAACAACAAGGGTCTGTCAGTCTGTGCCCGTTGATAGCGACCACTTCTATTTAGCAAAAAGAAGCCTGACAACAGTTCGTCAGCGGCTCGAAACTGCCTCTTTATGCAAAAAAAAAGTTCTATTTAGCTGTGTTACACCATGTGTAGGGGCTGTGCCGTTTGTCCACAGTGACATCACGCCTTGAGACCCCCAACTCTTTTGATAAGAAGACAGCTGATGTTGCAAATAGGTCAAAGAGAAATGAAGCGCTGCAGTATGAAGCAATGTCAAAAAAGTTGAGGGATATTTTCATTGCAGACTCTTTCAGCGGTTCGCAGTTTGGTTTGCTTCAATCAACCAGTTGTGTCATCACGATTCAATGACACGAAACGAACTAAACGTCCAAAGGACGGCACGGACAGCGACAGATAAAGTGCACGCGTCCTCGGCGATAATAGAAAAAATGTACTCACGGTGTTGAGCCCCAGGGATTGAGTGCCGCTCGGACGCGCCCCGTACACGATGCCGCTGGCCAGAGCCGAACCCAGCATCTGGGCCACGACGTACATGACCGCCTTGAACACGCTGATCTGGCAGCTGGCCAGCATCCCCAAGGTGACCGCGGGGTTCAGGTGGGCTCCGCTGATGTGGCCTAAGCTCTGAGCCAGCGTGGCGATGGCCAACCCGAAGGTCAGCGACACCTTCACCTCCTGGTCCGGGTTGCTGTTGTTCGGGTTCCCGATGGCCGCGGAGATGCTGAGGTAAATGAAAAGGGTCATTCCGACCAGTTCGGCCAGAACGGCCCTCCAGAAGTCTTTGCTCCTGAACTCTCTCATGGCGGCGGCGGTGTGGCTTAAGGGTTCGAGCTCTGCAACGACTGTGTACTCACAAACAACAGCAGCAGCCTCCCTATATAGGGCCTGTGCTGATGCTGGTCTGTGGGCGGGCTTTTAAAAAAAAAAACTCAAAGAGAGGGCCACACTGAATAAATGAGAAAACCAAAAGTCTGGGCTGCCACTTCCCTCCCTCTTCTCCCTCACCCTCCTTCCTCTTTTGCGTGTCCTGCAGCCCAGTACCTCCCTGTGCACCACGCTGTGGTCTTTGGACTGAGTCAGAGACCATCGGCCCTCAAATAGCACTATCTGAAGGTAAAGCTTCCACTCGCTTTTAAGTTTACTTTTGCTTTAGAATGACAAAAAAAAAAAAGAAAAAGATTTAAACATTGGAGAAATTGTGTGGCTTGCTTTTGTGGACTCAATCACTATTCCCTTAGAGCACTCAGGGGACAGTGACAGGGAATGCCAGGAGACTCCCAACATGACACGGTTTTAAAGCTTCTCACATGAAGAGCCTGAGAGTTTTAAACAAAAAGAGAGAAAAGAACAGCTGTATCTATTGAGAATTTAAGTATTTAAAACAAGCCTATTTTCTGGTCTAACTTGTAAATTAAGCCAGAGGACAATAGTAGACAGATTTGATCAACTATAGTAAATTATTTTTTTGTATTTATTTATTTAGTTACTAAATCATAAAATGTTTGTATAGAATTTAAAAAACGATTTCTAATGATGGATCAACTACAACTTATTAACTAAACGGATGTTTGCTCAGCAATCATTTGAAAAAGAATTGGCGCAGAGTAAAACATTTTTTAAGAAATGAGCAGCCTGCTGCATCTGGAGCCAATTCAAGTGGAAGCAAACAGCAATCAGAACGCTGCTAAAAAGGAAAAATACTTTGCTACTACTCTGGATGCTTGCGAGCCTCTTAGTGATGGTTCAATAAGATCCTTTTTTTAATGCGGGATTAAATTCAAATATTAATAATTTAGCTGTGTCTGCAAAACTCACCTTTAAAAAGTACAACATTATGAAATGTAATGATTTGAGGTATGTCACATATTTAGATTAATGTCATTGCATCACAGGGTGTCTGATCAACACTCCTTAATTGTCAGCGAGGGCAAAAAAAAAGAAGAAAAAGAAAATGTAGTAAATAACGAAAGAACTGAAAAACAGGTTAGGCTCTATATTGTTGCCTGCTCTGAAATGATCAAAAGATTGTAGGAAGGTAATTCAAAGACAAATAATCCAGGTGTTAAATAAGCTCCTGTCTCTCATCTCTTAATCAATACTCCAACTGGAGACACAGTTTTGTTCTTAAAGGGAATTCCTGAACTCAAGAGATCAATGTTGGTGTGTGGAGGAATATTTCTCCATTGTATTGGGCACATTTTGTTCTGTGTGTGTGTCACCTGGGATCAATAAATACATGATTTGTATGCTGCAGGGCAGTGCACAGTCAAAAAGAGATCCGATACAGTCCGTCACATTGTCAATTATTAAACTCCTCTTTAAAAGGGTGCTGAGGCCAGCTACGAGCAGAGAAAGTCCACAATGAATGACTTATTACTTATAATAGTTAAAAGGTAGATGATGGCTGCCAGAGGACATAATTAACTGTATGCACCTGCCATTGACACAACAGAAAACATCCACATGAACATCAAAATCCTCCCTATTGAAAGTTGCTTTCTTCAGTGCAGAAGAAGAACATCAACACGCAGCAGGCGCGGCCTCTCCAGATAATAAGGGAGGGTCCACACTTCCCGAACTTATCACATCTGTTACGGTGAGTGATCTCACAAATAGTCCACCGCGTGGTTGGCGTATCAGCATCTTATCAGAATTTGGGAGAAGCGCAGCTTGCATCATCTCCAGACCCGACCGGGTCACTTGCGAGCCTGCTCACACCACAAGCGGCCAATCAGCCATGGATAATGGTAGCAACAATAACAAGAGTCTGCGGATTGCTCAAGGAGTGTTTCCAGAGCATTGCTGTTTAATGCAATCTATCATCAAAACACACTATGTAGGAGGACACCACCTAATTTCCAACTCCTGAGTGCATTGTAAAAATATCAATACTAATGCACTAAAATAAAGCAGAAAGAAAAAACAAACATACAAAAGTTATGAAACCTTAATTCACTGAAATGTCAAGTCACAATAAATGAAGTTGTTTCTCCCGAAGCGACACAAAGTTGGTACAACGTGCTTAAAAATATCCAACCACGTGCGTTCTGCCAGTGTGTGTCTGCAGAACTGTGGGTTGGTGGTGCAACAAACTGGCTGATGGGTAAAGAGCTTGAGGAGCATGGACAACGCTGAAGGCCAGTGACCCATGAACCCGCCTGTGGCCGCCAGGAACTCTGTTTACTAATTGCTCAAATTTATCTAATTACAGATTGGTCACAATGTATTTTCTGACCGAAGGAAACGGTGATCAAAACAAATACATTGTTGCTTGCACGATGCATCATTCAAATGCTGTCAATGGCTGCAATGACTTCCCGAACTGAAATGCTACTTAGGTGGATAAATTGTTCCTCCACAGGTGTTTTGTTGAAGAGAGGCTGTTCTCCCCAGCGACCTACCACCAACAAGTTAGAGGAAAAAGTTGCAAGCGATTGAATTCATTCAATTATCTGCCAGGGCTCCGTTTCCTCATGTTTCTGACAGTGAGGATGCGCTGCTCAGAAAACAGCCAAACGCACAACCTCGCACACACGCTCGAATGGAGGAATTCATCTCCGGCGAACCGCTTCTTAGCAAATCGCAGTCACGAGACTTTCTGGTGCGGCCGGAACGGGTCAGTGCGCTGGTGAGCAGCCTGCACCGTCCCATAACAATATTCTCTCATTGTTGTTCAAAACAGAAGGGACATCAATTTTGCGCGTCACATTCGCGGGCCGTTCCTAAAGATCTTAGCTTAGATCTCAGACAAGTTATTTATAACCTCCCTGAAATGTTTGTTTGTTTACAAAATAGCCAAACCTTCACGTTTGCTCAGGATAGGAAGCACTAGAAGGTCCATGGTCCCTGTAAATGGTTTTTAGCTTATCTGACTTCCTCTGTGGAAGTGTAATTAGCGATTTAGAAGGTAAAACTGTTTATTTTTTTTGGGACAGCCATCGTAAGGATATCCTCTTATTCTGCACACGTCTGTGACCGGAGAACCGAAGGCCATTTGCACGGCCTTCCACACCGCCGCTCATCGATTCCTGTGAAACCTTTCAGGCAGTTCAGGCATCTGCAGCTCGTCCCTGAAATAGATTTTCTGGTGTAAAAGCTGCGTGAAGGTAACAATGACAACAATAAACCATAACCCCCCGCCCACCCATGTATCTCATTCTAACCCATTCACCT
Organism: Apeltes quadracus; assembly: GCA_021346845.1. Taxonomy (NCBI): domain Eukaryota; kingdom Metazoa; phylum Chordata; class Actinopteri; order Perciformes; family Gasterosteidae; genus Apeltes; species Apeltes quadracus. The sequence continues at coordinate 13,744,362 of CM037919.1, forward strand.
CCCTTTCATCTGTAACGCTAAGGTGTGTGTGAGCCCATTCAGTTCCCACGTGTCTTATCTGAGCTGGGTTCATATAACTTTTAAATATTAACCAATTAGTCTTTAAAGGAACGCAGCACTCGCTGGACGAAGCGCTTTGAATGAGGCGACTGCGGTGAATTGTCAAGATGTATTTATTTATTTATTTATTTAATTTCCTAAACGACACTCTGCAATGTGCCGTCTCTCTCTTTATAGTCCCACTGCAGGCGTTCTCTTGAGGCCGGCAGACTCACAAACACACACACGGGTGGGGGGGGGGGGCTTTTCATTCAGTTCAGCTCCACTGTTGCGTGTGTCTGCCGGATCTCTGCCTGTTTCTTCACCATCGTAAAAGGCCCCCTTTGCCGGAGTCCCCCCCCCCCCCCCCCCCCCCCCCCCCCCGCCGCAACACAACATACACAAAAACCTTTGTGTTGCGGCTCAGTTAGGGGGTCTGAGATGCCATGACAACAGATCCAAACCTTATAGACTTCTTTAAAAGAGACCTTTACGACCAACCGCATGGGGGGGGGGGCGCAGCGCGGCGACACCTCGTTCAACGTGAAAGCCGGGACACGAGAGGCCGATCGATGGGTCCGTTTGACGATTTGATTGATTGGATCGTGGAAATGACACAATGTTTGCACTCAGTTAAAATACAAGATCATTTTACACCGAAAAGCAAGTTTATAAAAGACTGAAGTTGTGGTGCGCACAATCTTTGTGCCCTCAGCTCTGATCTAAGGTGTGATGGCGTAGTTTTAATAGTAAATGAAGTCGGCTCAGGCCCTAATAAATGAGAATGAACATGTTTTGCAAAGGTGATAATAGAAAAAAATCAACTTTTCCGATCGATGGATGCGAGTGAGGTTTGTGTTTTGTTAGAGGCTCAGCAGTGTGTGTTATCACGGTTTATGCAGCTTGTTCTTGATTTTCACTTTGACATAGAACCAGTTTGCCTCATGTTGACTTTTGTAGTCAACAGGAAAAGTTCCTTTCCTACACATACATTTATCTATATATTAACACGCTGCAAACGTTGACTGTGTTTAGAGGTATATGGGATCAGGAGGAGTGTCAAATTTAGTATACTAACTTGGTGCAACCTTCACCCAGTGGCATGAATACAGAGAAAGCACAACTTCCAAGAAACCCAACGACACCTTGGCGCACAAACGCCGGTGTCTAACACATTTAACGACCGTCATCCTATTGTTTGCTAACGCGTCTCATTAAGGCGTTAGAGGTTTCCTTCTGCGTCAGCGTCGCAGGCTGAGAGGATCAACAAACCGTCTGATTCGCCTCCCTGGGAATAAAGACGGATCTCCGGCCAGATGGAGGCTGAGAGAGAGGCGTGCACCGCAAGGCCCGAAGAAGGAAACGGGGTGTGAACTCCACAATGAGGTGCCACAAAAGGCAGAAGTAGAATGTGTTGCTGCAGAAACACGCATGTTGATTCCAGATTGGCCCTCGGCCGCTCAGTCAGCAGCAAGTTGGTGTCATTGTAAAATGTCTTTCATGCTCTTTTTTTATGGAGGCATGTTGTTTAAGGTATGTCGATACTCCATGTGCTTGTTTAGATGAACTAAACAAAAACAAACCCACTTCTCCAGTTATTTTTTTCATTTTTTTTGTAAAAAAAAAGAGACCATTCAGCAAACATTCACTATGATTGTGTATCACTTGATTTATCTGAACTCATTTGATTGTTCCGCTCGTAATTGCTGTTGTCAGATTTGAGACACACAGGGGGCCCGTGACAATATGTATCACAACGCTTTGTGTTGCATTCTCTTAATAAAAGACAAAACAAGGCATTGTGACGTAATCTGACATGAGATTTGGGACAAACTGAAAGGTCTGAAACGTACACGCGGTTGGACATGTGTTTTTTCTCTTTGTACTCACTAACGTGACGTTGTGTCAGTCCCTGTTGTGATGTGCTTGAACCCAATGATGATTGTGGAGTACTGACAGTAAAACCGTGTGATTTAAATAAGGCTTCATCTTTGATCGCATCGATGATAAGTCATGCATGTCTGCATGACCCCGCTCACCTCATTACACACAGACAGATCTACCGACTGGACGCCTCCTTACCTCGTGTCTAGGAAGCGCCCTTCCCTTCCCTTCCCTTCCCTTCCCTTCCCTTCCCTTGGTCCTCAAGCTTCTCAAAGAAATCTTTTCCCTGGCAATGGACATCAAGGTCTTTGATGTGGTAAAAGGTCGTAAACTTAAACAGCGTAGTCGCACGGAGTCGGAACTCTGAAAGCCAGTTACTTGGAAATAAGCAGAGACAGTCGTCGTGAGTTTGCTCCTGGATGAAGGGACTGAGTCACTGGAGGGAAATCGGTGACGGCCGACAATCAGCGTGGGTGCCGACTGGGAACTGAGGGGGTAACACCAGGGCAGGTGTTGACGTCAAATGCACAGGATCTTCTCGGAAAGTGATGCCCTATTGGGTGGGAAATGGACTTTCCTATCTCCTATGCTGCAGTAGCCACTGCCCTACCAAGAGAAAGGAACTTATCTGGGAGCTGCTTCCCTGCATTGTGTTTATTCAATTGTATTGTGCCCCTACTGAGAAGAGGCCGATAATGCCCCAGGGGGAATCGAAGGGGCATTTTTGTTTGTGCTTTCGAGGATTTTCAGTTGTTTTGACTAACAGGAAACAAATTATATTAAACTGCGCACTGGGGGTGAGAAGAAGCTTCCTGAAAAACGACCTAGTTGCCCGTTTTTCTATCCCACACAACCGTGATTCATTTGAGCGAGGGGTCTGCCCATTCACTGCCTCTGGCACGAAACCATGCCAATGAACACACAGGGCCAACTAGAAAACAGCGCATGTCCCTTTCCATTTCTCTGATGCTTAGCAGAACCGTAGGCTCCCACATTATCGCAACATGGAAATTTGAAGGAGCTCAAGAATGTCCGCCCCAAGAACGGCTCGGCCGCCGTGCCACTCGATCCATTTTGTTTGGACTCAACAGGCTGAAATGCGCTTTGCTGCCATGTCGGGAAGGCTGCTGACAGGTTGAACAGGAAAAGCTGAATTAACGTTCCCTGCTGGAGGATAATCTGGGCTGCTGTTCAACTGCCCAGACCGAGACCGGGTTACAAAACACACTCGTAACCTGAACAGCACTTTAAGGATACTCCTCTTTATGGAATGATGGTCAAATATTTATTGGGATTTTGGACCAACAGCAGCAACTTGGGAGCAAATGTGGTGGCGTGAGAGCATCGCGCAATACCTTTCCCTCCAGACAAATAGATCTAATCACAGCTTTGTCTCACTGGCATGATGGGGTCAGAGGGGTTCGGCTTTCAAGCCATTAGTTTGAAATGCCGCTCCATTCGATGCAGATCAACCCGCTCGGGGTGTGCTGCCTTTTCGTGCAACCACGTCCCTAATTTCGCAAATGTCACCCGCTAATTTCAAGTCGCGGAGAGCGAGGTTACGCCCCAGCAATTGGCTCGCACCCGAGGACGTAAAATACCCTTGACAGCTTCAGCTGCAGAGGGCAGGTCAGAAGAATAAAAATAAAGTGTTATTACGAAAGGTCTGGCATTCGAATATGTGCCTTTTTATTGGGGCCTCTGATGGGATGCTGGCTCTTTTATCTCCTGCTCTTGAAAGGATCTGCTTCCGTTTTTAATGCAGTACCCTCCCCGCCCCCCCTTGTCCCCTACTTACCCCAGCCCCCGGTGAAGAATTAAAGCTGTTCAGGCAACTGGGGCGTTAGGCCCCTCGGCTGAAAAGGGATCAAATATGTGAGCGCAGGGCTGTTTGAGACCTGTGTGTTAATGAGAGAGCGACGGCAGCAGGCTGTCGCTGCAGCAGCTCTGCCTCGGGACGCCAACGCGACGCAAACAGAAGGCGCAGGAACAAAAAGCACTAAAGTCTGTTCCTGGATGGCAGCTCCGCGCGTCGCATGAGCGCAACGCAACTGAATTATTCACATTTTTTAAATATCTGAAATTAAATTTCACACAGAAAGGGTAGACTCCTCATTTCACTCCTTTCGTAGGAAGCGAGACTCCTTTTTTGTCCTTTTTTTCTGTCCAATCAATTGCATCCACATTAATCAGTTCACTCGAGGTTCGGCTGTGGGAACTTCTCGCTGAACAAAAGGCCATGCGGACGTTGAAATGCATGCATGCGCAGTGGTTTTCTTAAAGATTTTCTTCACCATGGAGCATTTTGCACAATGGGATAAAGTAGCAGCAGGGCAGATGGTGTCTATAAATCAGGGCCTATAGGCGTAGGGCCAGTCATTGTCACAAGTTGAAAACCCACCTAGATGTTGCTGGACGTGTGCAGCGTACGCTGTCGCCACCAGCGCACACTGTGATTTGAATCTCGAACACTTAACATTCATTCATGTGCGTGTTCATATACATTGTTTTCAGATACAAGAAAAAAAAACCACTCTACTGAAAACGCTTGTTTTACAGAGAAATGCTGGGAAACAGTCTGACAAAAAGTCCTTGTGTAACCGATTTCAATCTTTTGTATGCAGGCCAACGATAAAATATCATCACGTTTTCTTACACAAGACTTTTCGATGAGGCCAAACATAACAGAGAAAACACAATCCCTTCATATCAGATAGTACGGTTGTTTTGACACCAGAGAAACTACGGCGCTCTGGCACCGATTGTTCTGATTCCAGAGAACATGCACAACTAAAAAACGTACATTTCATTATTTCACGGGCTGTTCAGAATGTGGATGCTGTGTCTGCGACCTCACCACGGTCTTCTGAAGAAAGTGAAGCTCAAAGTAGCTCCGCCCCCTCGCCGCCATCTTGTTTTGCTTGGAACCCGACTGCTCGCTGGCGGCCGGTTCCTGAAGGACAAGCGAGCCAGCGTGTTTGGCGAGGTGCGTCCGTAAACTCACATAAAAACCCCAGCGATCCAACGAATGAGTCGACTTAATGAGTCGCAAGTGAAATGGCGTCCAATCAGCTGCTCTGCATCGGCCAGCAGGGCAGCCGAAATTAAAGAATCCTCCTGATTAGGATTACTTGGGGAAAGTAAAATGGGAGGACAGGAAACCTCACTATTGACAAAGCACTGGTACAAATATTAGGATAACACTGTGCTGACCTCAAAATAAGGAAGGTATGGGCCGCATGTTATTTCAACGTATCCTGCCATTGTAAGATGGGATGGGAAAAACGGCACCAATAAAATTACGCTTACACTCACGTCACAAATCTTTCTGGTTCCGATCACTTCGCTGGACCACATACGGACAGAGAAACTGGTATTTGTTAGTATTTTGTTAGCACTCAGGCTTCCACGAAGCCTGAGTCTACACAAGATCTTTCCCCCCTTAAATGCCTGTGGAATAAGCGTTGATGATCTGCAGTCATTAAGAGTAAATATGTACATATGTGCATATCAAACGTGACATTCTGCAGAGCTCTATAGGTTTCCTCAGAGGTCGGGAGGCCCGCGTAGGTATTTTGCTTATCTTTGCTGCTATCAGGACATACCTTGCATTTACCAGAGGCCCATAAGGCCGCCCAAGAAGTTCACATTATGGAACCTTTGGTGGTGCATCGACGCGCTGCAAGCTGCATGGCATAAAATTATGTTTTTTATTTATCTGCATGAGGCCAGATGTTAGCGCCCTTTACTTATTTTTAATCTGTCATAAGCTCTGAGGTCTCAACGATAAGCAGGGACCAGACAAGCAAAAAATTAAAAAAGCACGGGAAGTTTTGTTTTGTCACTTAGCTTTCAACTCGTCACAATGAATGTTTCGAATATGTGGACAGCAGCTGAAATGTGAAAACCAGTAACCCGAACCATCGGGTATCCTGAGTCAGAGGAAAAGGAGATCTCAGTGAACAGTCATGCTCTTGCAGTTGGACAGAAAAGCACAATAATGGCCCTCCTTGATTCCACACATTGGTGTCATATGGCTTCCTATTGTTCATTTATCCTTCTCTGGAGTCAAACACAAAATACGTTTTCCCAACTCTGAAATATTTCTCGAGCGTGGTCAGACCAATCTGACAAAAACAAGTCTTGTTTCTGGATGCAACTTGGAGCTTATTTCATTTCTCTCAGGTGTCATGCATTGCTGACATGTTTTAACAAAACACCTTTCTCAGGATTGAATTGGCCTCATCCTCATATACTCGACCTCACCAGGAGCTTTATTGCTTTATTGCTGTCCTGTGGGAGTTGCTCTGTGCTGAATATTCTGTCCTGACCTTTATCTCCCTCTTCTTCCATATCTGTCCTTGAATTGGTTCAATAACAAACAAACAAGAAAGTCAAATCCATGAAATACTCCTCTGATTGGTGTCTTTGCTCGGCCTGAGGGAGACGTGCAGGTCCTCGACCCTCTGAAGCGGCCTGCTGGGGGAATAAGCAGGAGGCACTCGTTCCCCCGACTCCACCGAACGTTGCAGCCGTCGGACAGCACGCAGGCGTTCACAGCAACAAGGTGGGGGGGCCGACGCGGGACGCCGCCTGCATGCGAGTCACATACCCGCTGCACGTGAGGCCTGGGCGTCAAACAAATTCCCCCGAATAGATTACGTTGTTTACTGTACTGCGAAGACTTTAAATAGCGCTTCCTCTACATTATGTTTTGTGATTGCCTGCGACATCAAAACATATTCGTGTTTCCCCACAGGCTTTGTGGAAGACAATCGTCGAGTCTTTTTGGCTCTCGCCTGAATTCCAGTAATTCCAGATGTGGGCTGAACGTCGCGTCAGGCGCTTTGCTCCTGCGACGTGAGATAAAGCATCATCAGCAGCAGCAGCAGCAGAGCCTCCAGGTCACAGCTCTGAGTCTCGTCTCCTCGCCTCGCCATCGCCCTCTAGTGATGCAGAGGTGCCGGGCCTTTTTTTTAGAGGCGCTCGTAGAGCTGATGCACTCTGAGCACTTGGAATTACAGCGGCCACGACACAGTTTCATCACAAACCCGGGTGCTGCCTCCCTTCTCGTCACTCTTCACTTCGAGGTCGAAGGGGAGACTTTAGCTGCCGCTCTTCATCTTGACGTTTCTTTTGAGTGCTTCTTTTATCAGTGCGGACTTTGAAAAAGGGTGAAAGATGAAGGGAGACGACATTTGCACGTTGACGTCCTTTTCTTGATTAAACAAGTTGCATGGCAAGAATTTACACATGTGGCCTGTCTATATTTATCAGCCAACAAAACCCATAATAGCCAAAGACATCCAAAACAATGTCACGATGGAGACAAAATGTCTCTGCATTATTATTAAATTCTGTTTTTAATACTGTGTGTCTAATATCAATAGGAACATATGGAATGGAATAATGAAAGTAAAAAGATTATATAAATATAGACAGTTCACTGGGGAAATGGGATTTAAATATGAAAACTTGTTCTGATAATTTCATGTTTAATCAGATGAAGTCTGACCAACATGACTTCACTGAGAGAGAGACCGATGTCCAGCAGAGGGCAACAAGGGAGCAATATTTTCGTTTTAACATTCTTCTCTACATTCAGAATGTTGGTGATAACCTTTGCATAGTCTTTACATAAATGTCTTACGTGTTTGCTGCCTCCGTGTCACTCACGTCCTTTTCGCTCCTTTTCACACCCGTGTGGGAACACACAGCTACAGCTATTAATCCAAAACTTGTCAAGGATCCATTAGAGGTTCAGGTGAGGAATTCATATTATATGCAAACCTGTGCGCGTCGGATTAAAGTACCGTCTGTGCCCTGCAGGCAAGTCTGCTGTGGCTGATAGTTGCAGTGTGGCTGCAGCCTTCAGTGTAAAGTTCAGGGAAAAGCATACAAATACTCAAAGCCCCCTCCGCGCCCCTCTTCCCCTTTAAAAGGCAGGTAAAAAAAAATGGCTGTTTCTGCTTCCCTCCCACTGCCGTCCCCCGTGGGCGAACCTCCCCCCCGGCCTTCAGAGGAAACGGAGGCTTTTCGTGTCTGACTGCGCGGCGAAAGCAATCGTGCGCATGCGTGCGTCTAATTGGCCTGCGAAGCGTGGCGGAAAAATAATCCGCCGCCTGTGCCGAATACAATTCTTTAGGTACGGCAACAAATTGGATTAGCACACGTGGCAGATCATCCAATCATCGGTGAAGGGACATCGGCGTGAAAACGTTTGACACACAGATAGAACGCAACGCGGGTTTTGATGGAGTCGGATCGTTTTCAGACTGAGTGGAAGTGCAAGACATCGATGTCTTTTGTGAGGCTGAAAATCAAAAGATGGGCTCACACTTCATTTAAAGTTGGAGTTGGAGATGTCCTTGTGCCTTCACCACCTTTGTGCTCTTGATGAAACGCTAGTGCTGTCAGCTTGCTAAGCTCTGATTGCACGTGAAGTGCCACCACGCAGAGCTTTATGATTGCCATCTTTCCGTGGACATTGTTTGTGATGGATGCTCCAAAAAGGCCCTTCACAGACTCTGACGATGCACAAGAGGTTCTCCACTTAAAACAAACGCACGGGCAGCAATCATGGATAATACACATGTCACACATTTAAAAACAACTCAATTTGGTTGAAAGTAAAAAATTTAAAGTTGACACCCACACAGACCAGATCCTCCACGCACCAACGTTCCCAGCAACACAAATCTTCTAGTGTTAAAGGAGACACGAAACGCTTATTTTCAGGTTCACGTTTTCTGTTTGGCGCTTATTCTTTTCTCTTACCATCCGTCTGTATATTCCTGTATTCACCCGCCGTTCGAAACGCTTGGTTTCAGCGTCTGACGCCTGACTAGTAAATGAAATAAGGCGGCGCGAACTCTGCAGAGAGGGTTGAGAGGGACTGAAGCTTGACTCGGTGAGCGTTGGCTTCGCACCGACACCTGCAGGAACTGGATAATTAAATATCCCTCTCGCTCGTGGCAAACAGCCGTGCATGTCGCTCGCTATTTATGTGTCTTGTGCCAATTGCACGTTATTATACGTCCCCCCCCCCCCCCCCCCCCCCCCCCCCCCTTCCCCTCTTACACCATCCGGTACATCTCCCCCCTTGTTGTTCCCTCCTCCCCCTCACGCTGGGGTCTCTGTCCCCCCCCCTCCCACCTCTCCTCCCTCCCCAATGACAGCAGTGTTTTTGGGCATTAAATGCGCATTACCATCATCAGTACACAGACAACATTTTGCACTATTTAGTCTGGGGTGTGAAGCAATTGCGGGAATGTTAGACAGCGACTCGATTACTGAAAATAGAGCAGCTGATGAATGCCTGTGGTGCTATTTGATTTCCCCCTGAAAAGCGTTTTCTATAATAACTGCCTGTTCAGTTTCAAATTGAGGGAAATGGATACAGTCTCACCCGGAGGAGCTCAAACAAAGTGTTTTTTCATCAATTCTATGGGCTAACACATATAAGTGCTAGTACAAGCGACGTTAAATCAGAATATACAGTCAAAATAAACAGAGTTTAGCGGCAGATTCTAGGTAAAAAACATATTTTTCATGAAACACATATAAGATATTCACGGACTGGATCGACGGACCGAGTGAACAACATTTCCATCTCATTTAAAAACGGGAAACTAATTCAAATAATGGATCCCTTCAACAGCTGCACATGTTGTAATCTAATGCTCAGCACAAATGTGTCCCTACGCATGACTGTGAAGGACAGCATCATGATGAAATCACGGTTCAGTGATGAATGTCAGTATCTCCGTTGTGGCAGCAGGCCTTTGAGGATGCACGATAAAGATCAGGCGACATCATCTTAAATAGGTTGATTATTAAAAAAAAAATGGGAAACAACATTTGTTGAATAAACTCTTGAAGGGTGCTACATCACAAACAAAGCAATAGTATATATATATATATATATTACATTTACAGTAACATTAACAGTTTGTTACACAATGTATCAAATGATGACATGATGAAAACAGATGAAAGAGATCGAACTAGGTCAAAAATGTGCATGAAAAGCAGCAAAAAGTGTCCTGATCCCCGAAATCCAATCAAATTATCATCATACGCCACATTCTGCACACACTCTTAGGGAGGGAGGAACTATATGGACAGTTCTCCTCATTACTGCCTCGTGTGCAGCAAGGAGGCGATGAGACGCCGTGATTCAGGTTCGTTTCCACTGTCAGGGCTGCTTTGCATATTGAATTAGAGGTGAAGCTGACGGAGGCGCGGTTCTTCCTCTGGGTTTTCAATTCACGTTTTCACTTTGCTATCGGATGCTATTTTGGTATTTTAAGTCACCTACTTTCCAGAGACCTTCACACATCGGCACGGCGTGTGCGCTTACATGCATTGAGTCATTATTATGCTAATCTCATTAAATCTTTACCTGTTCTTTGGCCGAGGCGACGGAACGGGACGGGTGTTGATGAAGTGGCTGCATGATAATATCGGTTGGGAGGGAGGGAAGTTGTACCGGCCTTTGTTGTTTCCTTTTCTTTTTAAATGTACAGTATTTCTATTGGCGAGTGGCAGGGCAGCTCAGTGCCAATCAAAGACAAGGAAAGGAGCTGAAGAATGAAAAGCATCCTCTTTTACGCTCTTTTCCGAAGTTTTTACTTCGCTTTAAGTAGCTTTCTGGCAGACAGCGAGTGCACCAAACTAGCGGTGGACGGATCTCCACATGTGCGGCTCAGCTTTGCTCACCTCCTCCGTAATTCAATCCGGAAAAATAACCTGACTGACATATTGTCCCTCGCAGGCCCAAAAAGCTGATTAGCCAGTCACATGGGGGCGGCTTCCTGCCAATTATAGATGTACAATACAGATGTATGAAAACGCTGTTAATTGGATTTCCGATGCCAGGTGCGTCTCTGCATACAGAACGCGGTCGGGCGATCTCAAGGGCGATGCTGGCGAAAGCGTCAAATGGATCCGAAATGTTTGTTTTAAATACGTTTTAAAATTTGTCAAACGACCTTCGTACTGTTGGTGCCGCGTTGAAGAGTCGCTGGCTCATGGCACAATAAGCCCCCCCCCCCCCCCCTCGTCCCCCTTAATGGGGGCGACGGAGGTCATCAGCTCGGCTACAGAACAAACGAGCCTCGCTGAAGAATGAGTCTCGATAGCGAGTGCAGATCCAACAGCAGGCCTTTTGTTTCTGAATGACTTGTACAGTACAATATCCCCGAAGGAAACTTCATTTAGTCTTTCTGCAGGTAAAACATTGATCGGCTTCATTGACCAATATCAAAAAAAGGTGTTTAACGGTTCAAATGACTAAATGGATCTAATAAGATGAATTACAAAAATGGTGTTTAGAAACCAGGATCAGTCAGCGCCAACCAACTTGACCCATTAGCCAATATATTTTTTATTCTGCTCTCTGAAACGGAGTAACACAAATGTATTTGATTCAACAACACAATGGACGTATTATGATGGCAAAAGGAGGCTAATTGGAAGAAAAAACGGGGGGGGGGGGGGGTTTGTATCGTTAATGGACCCTATTGCGTAGTTGCGTTTGTTGGACACCCAAAAAATATCCAGCCTGGCTACTGTGCATGCTTGTACCTGGAAACGCTGCATGGAGCGGAGCCTTAGACATAGTGGCAACTCGGGAGTGTGGATGCCATTTACATGCGTTTGCACCATGACAATTCCAATTAAAACGTTTGCATGTCTTCATTTGAGCAAAAACTCGTACATGAATTTAAACTGGCCGAAGATGTGAGCACAAAGCTGAGCGGTTTTCTAATCTCTTTCTCGCTGAAGAAAGCTGCAGAACTCATTATTAAAATAACACATAACGCTGAATGCACAAGACGTTCTCTTCAATGCCTCCAAACTGTGTTCACAGAAAATCAGAAAGCAGCTGAACTCTTAAACTGTGCCTTTTAGTTGCTGTGACTTTTCTCCTCTTCAAGCTTCTGGCGGAGAAATCGCAGCTAAAAGGTGCAGAGAGAGAGAGAGAGAGATTAGACGAACGGCCTTGTGGGCTGTTTTTATGTACCAGCGTGACATCCAATTGATTTATAGGAGGAATTAAGAATTCCCTGGATGTTAAGGTCAAGTGGTGGTATTGCAAGCGCCGATGAGCTGATCAATTATAGATTACAGCAGGTGACTCCTGCGAGAGTATCACAGTGTGCAGAGTACATACACATTGGTCACGCACCAGCAAGGTGAGACAACACTTCCTAAGAGGGACAGAAATATTACTACCGGCAGTAGGGGGGGTGGGGTGTCTCCAGGAGAACATTTTGCCGAGATCGCTCAGTTGTTAACTTCTGTAATGGCAACAATATATGTAGCTATTTTTCTTCATTGTTCAACCAGTTCATTAAATTGCAAGTGCTGAGGTGGCAACGCCATGGGATAACCTGGCGATAGAGACTCAACAAGTTTGTTTTGTTCTGTTGACGTGACCTGTAACTAACTGATGTGCCTCACACGAATATTATGCCCTCCTGTCAGGGCCGGCCCAAGGCATAAGCGAACTAAGCGGCTGCTTGGGGCCCCCTGGCCAGGGGGCCCCAAGCAGCCGCTTAGTTCGCTTATGCTGCAAGCAGCCCTAGTTTTGTATTATAACCTCACTGTATTTATATATATAACAACAAGAACCACGAAAGTGCAATTTGCTCAAGGAAGCTACAAACTACAAAGTGCCATTAGCTCGCCGCGAGGGATCAACCGGCCCGCTCACACACGCCTCGCGCGGTGAGCACCGGTTCAACGATGGATGGACAGAATTTAAGTGGCGACGCCGCGTCTGCCGACGGTTCATCCATCCAACCGCCCAGACACCACTGGTCCCCGGCGACGGACTGATCGTCTCACAATTGACTGTTCTGTCATCTTTCCTGAAGATTAACACCGTCTCCTCTCCTCCTAAAATATAATAAACTCACAGCGAGGGGCGGCAGATTTAAAACCCTTCATACGTCATTTAAGCCCCGGAGGCATTTTGCCTTAATCTCTCTGAATTCGCTTGTGGGGAACATTTAGCATCTGTGGCATATGGCAGATTCACAAAGCTCCTTTGAGGTGCATAGCTAGCGGGTGCATTTATTTCCATGAAACATTTACGTTAGAGTAGACTTTTACAAATGAAACACGTATGAAAAAAACGTCATATATGATTCATTAGGCTACACAAGCACTATATAAAACACATCATAATTTTTTAACGTTTGCTGGATATTAATGGAGTCAGATTACAGATTAAGAGTGTGAAGTGGTTTATGCAGGATTTGCTGCTCTGGTAAAGGTTAGGACTCATGTATGCAGGAGGGAGAGTGATTAGAAATGATTTGTATTACACGGGGAAATGATATTGTAATTACAGTGGACTGAGATCCACGCCTGCCCACCGGAGCATCACAATCAGACATCTGATTGGCTGTCTGTGTCACGGGAGGCTAAAATAGTTCACACACAATGTGGGTTCAACCGTTTTCAGATGTAAAAACCTTTATGTGTTTTTGATAAAAAATATCTTATCCATTAAAGTAAACGTCTTTCTAAATATAAGAATCCAATGTGTATGGATCCAAAATATACTTGAAATAATTCTGGGGGATTTTGTTGACATAACTGTATTTTAATGTGATTGGAAGATCATTTTGTGGTGAGAGTAGTATACATATTTTCCATCCACTGAGAGCTACAGGGGGACACACATACATTAAGATTGCAAAAAACATCTGTATTCATGACAATATTACAATTTCTCATGCCTCATGACTCACAAATGCAGTTAAAGCGGCGGTCTCCCCCCCACCCCCCCCATGAGTGACATCTCTACAGCTCATTTGGAAAGCAATGATGTCCACAAAGAAACCAAAAAATCGATATGATAAATTACCATTTGGCTGCACTGACTACTCTCAGATGCAAACACCAGTTGCTGCTTTGCTACACGTATGAATCAGAGCAGAGGGCTAAAGGTGTGTCCCCTGTCTTGAAGATGAATTAATGTCTGCATTAAAGCGAGTGGTGGAGGGGGAGGATGGATGGATGGATGGAAAGAAGACGAACTGCATCCTGCGTATCAATCACGCGAGGAAATGTTGCCTCCTTTGCCTTTCAGATGGATTGAGCACGGCCTGCGCTGTGGGAGTAAACAAAGTTTAAGGGATGTCAAATGTGCTAGCCTCTTTTATAGATTAGCTTTCAAAACATGTGCTACAAAAAAAACATTTTAAAGTAATAATTATTTTGTATAACTTGAGTTGGATCGTCCACATTATTCATTCATTCATCATTATATATAACATGGAGGTTTTGCACATCATCGACAGCAATCTTCTCATGCAACACGTTGTTTTCATTAAAGCAGTATCCTCACGTTCTTTCCTCCACCACGTCTGTTGATGTGCCATGACGTTAAGATTTCATAGTCCCATTTATAAGATGGGTTACCGATTCACATTGAAATAGAATAGAAAAAGGTAAAAAATATATTCTAACAAATAAAACCTCTATTAAAGTGCCCCAATGCTCACTGACCCGCACACTGTTTGTGTTTATGTAACAACTTCTTATGTATTTAAAAATCAATGTGACCGTCCCGCCGATAGGATTGGATTAAACCTCCCCGGGGACGACCTCTGTGGCATCCGAGTTGTGAGGACACGGAGAGGCGGCGGCGGCGGCCTCCCATAACGCCTGGTGTAACCCAGGTGAGAGCCTGACCTCCATCGGAACCCTGACCTCCGGCACGCGGTGGGCCCGGGCCGGTCAGGACCAAAGAGGCGGCAGCTCCAAGCCCCCGAGTCCGAGGCCATTGTTTCTCTGCCGGAAAAAAAAAAAAAAAAAGTTGCGTCGCGGTGGGAGCAAGTTACCGCCGGCGAGCAAACGAGTCGACGCATCTCTGCTGTTAACCGTCAACGAGTGACGGATGAATGGAGCGTATGTGTTCATAGTGTATATATAACATGAGGAGCTGAGACATCAGGAGGCAGCGTCTCCTTTTCCTCCGATGGGGCCTGGTGGAGCTGAATGAAGAGGTAGTTAATTATGGATTGCAGCAGGCAACCCTTGTTGCAATATTCACCTTTTTAAAAATAAATAGCAGAAGGGCCTCCTCCTTTGTTGCAGTGTCACATCATGTTATGGCATTATTTACTTGACGCCGTTCCAAACAACAGTAGAGTTCAGCAATAGAACACTGCATGTGGAGGTGAATACGGATGACGCATTGCGCTTGCATATATATGCGATTTAAAAAACACAAGGAGATGCTGTCTCTGGCTTGCATCATCATCGCTCACTAAACAACGATGCATTCCCAGTGAAAGCTCAGAAAAATGGTAAGCAGCTGCACGCTAATGATGATGTAATAATAATTGCTTTCTGAATGAAATTTAAGTGTATTTATTTGCACAATAATGAAGCAAATCAAAGATGAAATACAAAGGTCATCGTAGGGTAGGACAATCTGAGAGCGGGACCGTGATCTTTCAATGTAAGTAGACATCCTTAGCTACTAGAAAAAAAAAAATACAAACAATGATGGAAAGCGCATTGGAGACGTTTGATGAACTGCAGAAATAAAAGCTCCTGTGCTTCCCGAGGAAAGCAGCTCAGGACTACACGTTGTTTTCTGCTTTCTGTCCGCATGGCTTCTCTTCCCGACACGGGCCGAACATCTCCAGGGACGCCAAAAGAGAACGTTTTTCTCCTTGTAATACCTACAGTACATTCAAAGAAGCAAACTGGGGCATATGGCAGGGGATCAAAATCCAATATGCTGCATATCTGGGTCCAGATTGTATTCAGGCTTCCTTTTAAGATGAGTGCTGAACGCTTCCACAGCCGGAGATGTAAGAGGTAAGAGTGTTTCCCTGTCATCTAAAGACATTTTTTCCAGCTTTGTGCTGATGCATATTTGTATCATCAACATACAAAGTGGATATGTGTAGGATGAACTGCAGCTACATGTCTTCAACAGATTAGATACTTCAATAAAGGACTATCAGGTCCTTCGCAGAGTGAGGCCACAGATTAAAACCTGTGAAAAAGCACTGATTTAAAATGTGTTCACCACATACGCAACAAAAACCCCACAAATAGCCTTCTAGAGGATAGCAACACCTTTTTATTGCGTCTGCCAAATACCCGGCCCATAAAACAGCTCAATAGCGGTAACCAAAACCTACAGTGGAAATTATGAAATGAGAGGGATTAAAAAGCGTTTCCATAAATTCCCTGCAGCTGTGTAGCTTTTTAAAGTATAGCATGCAGCATTGGATAGAGGACGACGTTGAGGACGGGCTATCGAGCTGAGACGTACAAAGACTCTCAGGGGAGAAGAATACGTACTGATTAAACCCCTTCTTCTTATTGTGCTGCACGGCAATTTAGAGAGCGATTTCAACACTCACAAAAGAAAAAAAAACCTACACA
The DNA here is from genome assembly GCA_021346845.1 of Apeltes quadracus. NCBI lineage: Eukaryota > Metazoa > Chordata > Actinopteri > Perciformes > Gasterosteidae > Apeltes > Apeltes quadracus. The sequence goes on from CM037919.1 coordinate 13,760,709, forward strand.
AACAAAGCTTGAACAATTCCAAGACGAAGAAATTAGGAACGAAATCTCAGAGCGGAGAAAAAGTGTGCTGAGCACAGTTCAAATGACTCCCACGTATCAATTTCATGGTTCCGAAGATGAATGAATGAACAGTGATGATACAACGCTTCTTCAACGCTGATAAGATGGCACTTTGAGGTTTTTATCGTCTTTCCTGGGGCTCAGACTGCAGCAAGAATCATATTTCAATTCCTCCTCAGCACTCTGGATGCCTGCAAGCCAAATCTCCTGAATAATGACATGCGGTCAAAGGTTTGGGGGAGACGGAATTGCTTTGCCCGTCTAAATGACACCAGTGACAAAAGGATCACCTGTATTATACAGTGGATAGAAGGCGAGGACCTCCGCCTCGTCCCGTCAGCGCGTCATTAAGGTGCCGCGGTCCATGCACAGCGTTCATTTTTAAGTTTATCTGCGGGACAAACTTGTGTGAAGATTTTGCACATTAGGTACACAGAGTTCCAATAATTATTTGTATGTACGTTTTTCTGTGTACCATCTGTCAGTAATTAACCATAATGCATTGTGGGTCTTCTTCAAGTCAAACTAAAGTGTTGCATGCATTTCCCTCCTCTAAAATCATTTGCAATTCATCAGGTGTCAAAAACAACATAATTCACACAAAATGCTTCGTTCAGAGAGTCTTGTTTAATCGTCCTGGCAGCTGACGTTTGTCATTCGATCTTCACTAATGAAACATACAGACAGAGTAAATATTCCTCCAGAGTAAAACACTGCGCTTATCGACGCCCTCTAACGAGGACCAATCGATGTAGTTGAGATCGCAGCTCATCCAGCGATTTAAACACACGTGTTGTCGTCCTGGCAAAGCGGAGAATTCAGCTCAGCTTACGGCATTAACGTCCTCCGATTTATTTACGTCCCCGCAGCGCTGGAGTATCGATACGATCCCGTTGGCGGTGCTTTGGCTCCCGCCTGGGGGGACGCCACGTGGCCAACGTCTCTGGTATTAAAACGCTGCACGTTGGACTTAATCACAAAATCGCACTTCAAAACTGAGCGACAAGGATGCAGCAGATGTCTCAAGTCCCGGTAGGTTTGAACGGCAGCTGGTTAGAAACATTCTCACTCGACACCGAAGTAACAGCATCGAAACTTTATTGAATAAGGCGACACATTGACAAAGCCATGGATCAAGGCCACTCTTCCTCTCCAGCCCCAAAATATGTAGCTGAAAGATGACATGATGGGGCTTTGTGCACATCCACGTTTGTTTTTTTTTCACAGCATTTTGGCTCAGTTTACTCTCCTTATGGACCAGGAGGCGGATCGGCGGCGTCGTCGCAGCTGAACTGAGGCTTGAACGTGGGTGATTTCGAGGCATTGCCGTCGCACTGCGATGCCGTTTGATAACAGCCAGAAAGCTCCTTGAAAAGAGATCTCATGCAACGTCTCATCAAGGATTTCCCACGTTGCGAAGCCGACCGGAGTCGGAAAGACGCCTTTAGAAACCAAAAACCACTTCCGACAAAGTTAATCCCAGGCAGTGCGGGTGACATCCCGCGAGGCCGTTTCAAAAAGGCTCTCAGATTGCATGGACCGCTGCACTGTCCTGAAGCTCCTGGAAGGAATCGGCTTTTGGGAAACAAAAACCATGAAAATACTTATTGTCAGCGTGGAACCATGCAGGCAATCATCTTTGCAGAATGTGAGGATTCCTTGAACTACTAAAATGCTGATTGCTATGAAATTGGAATGCATTGAGTCGCCTTCTGCACGTGGGACCGAGCTTTGCTTGTGCTTGCAGCAATGCTATTCAACTGGGTTTGAATAATAAATCCAATAACAAAATTAACATTGTTTGTCTTTCGGGGAAGTGCAATGTCATTAATGTCAATGTAATGTTTTTTAGGTGCTTGCTTCCTTGAGGTGGGGCCGGTATCCTTTTACAGGCAATTCTACATTTAAATTTAAAGCACCTTTTAATGGTGAGTGGAACACACAGAAGAAACCTATTATAAAGCCTCCTTGTAACACCAGATGGAAATATTCAGCATCAAACACACGTATGCTGTCCGAATAGATGTTAGCATAGCATGGATGCTATCGCTGTTTTCCGAGACGGGAGGTTGATTGCAAATTGTAGTCCGTGTTGTCTGCACAAACCAGTGACACAGACAATAGCTTCCCTGAAGCAGAGTAACTCTTCTGAGGTGTGTGCTGCATGCGGCTGACACGTCTCTTCTCATTTGCACCCTAATAACTCACACTGCCCCGTACTTAGAGTCCCAAAGAACCAACAGCCTCTCCACATTGTTCACGTGAGCTCCACATGGGAAAAAAACGACTTGTTTTAGCCTCAGAGTGGAAGAGAAACCAACGCTTGTAAATGATCACATAGACACAAACTCATGATGGCACACGGGCACAAACAACACAGCCTGGACTGAACTTTAGACGGTGTCTCTCGGGGCGAAAACCGACTATTCCCTCTTATTATGGAGTGACTTGCTGCACCAGCAGACATGGTCCTTGTTAGCATTTTCATACCCTTGATCGTGTTTTTCTTCTCTTTCTTTATGTTCCCACCCTGCCTTAGGCACTGGAAAAGCCTCAGGCTGGTTTCTCTTCTAGAGACTGGCTGAAGATGGGCTCCAATAACTAAAATACAATTACTCCTATATTTTTAGAATAGAACATTACTTGGAATGTAAATGTACAATGATGTCATCATCCACTTTTCTCAATTGCAGTTAATACTTGTAGTGTGTTCAGGTGAAAATCCATTGTTCAAAAACATGACGCAGGACACCGAAGCAGCTTCAGTGGCAGCGTTTATCTACTTTGCGACAGCGTGGGCTCGCAGCGTCTCCCGTTGAGCTCGGCCCGCTGCGTCCCTGCAATCACCTGCTCTGCTAGACGATGCTTAGAAAACATGGCGACGTTTATAATGCATGGACAGTGGCTCAACGCGGAAGCAGAGCTTGCAGTGTGACGCAGGGAGATATCTTCAATGAGACCAGTGACAACAGTCAATTTAGCTTTTGCTTATTGTTATTAACGGACATGCGTCGCCCCCCCCCTCCACCCTCCGCGGAGGTCATTAACCGCGCAATGAACTAGTGTGTTTAAAGGCCGCGCCGCGTGAAGGCGGATCGCTGAGAGTGGTCAGAAGCTTTCCCGCCGCGAGGCGTGCGTCCAAGACGACATTCTGCCGCTGCGTGGCAGCGATGGCCCAGAGGGGTGAGTCATGTCCGGCAGCAGGAGGCCTTCAACATGCCCGACTCGACTGCTCCCGTCCTATGCCAAAAGAGCTGAGAGTCAGTCGGCTGCAACGAGCGCGGCTTATCACGTTGTGCCACGTGAGCAGGGCTGCGTGCCTAGTAAGGTCCATTGTTTTGTTGAGTTCACAGAGGCTCCAACGTGCAGCACAGATCCAGTCTAATGGAGAAAAAGGTATTTTTTTCATTCTGCATATATTTGGCTCACTAAAGTGCAATCATTTGAATAAGTTCATCATGACTCAACTGGGTTTCTTCAAAGGCCGCGGGGCACAACAAGTGTGTCAAATTCAGTTGAAATGATTCACTTGGTTTGCAGCAATTTCAGCAGCTTCAGAGCGAAGTAAAACCAATAACAATCGAGCAACATCTCGGCCCACTCTAAATCTGATCGGTCACGGGGGAAACGCGCTTGTTATCAGCGGCCAGTGCTCCTACTGAGGCATCAAGCAGTAGCCTCAGGCTCAGAGTCACCACCGAAATCCCACATAAAACCAACATCTTTTTGTAACAGCTCCACACCACCCGTGGCTAAATTCGGTTGTGTGGGATTGTGAGAAAAGTGCTGTCGGGTCTCAAAATAGGCACGCTCACACATCTGAGGCTCATTGATGCAAGCTTTGGTTACATGCAACCCTCACGAAATGTTGCTCGTGGGGGCTCAGAGTGAGTGCTCAAAGGACGCGAAGTGACTAAAAGCACGAAAACACCCTGAGGGATCTGAGATGATCTCTTCCAGCAAGTCATTGTTACGATAATGTGTAATTTCCTGTAGCAATAATAAGACCAGTGTCAAATTTGTAGCGTAATGATAATGGAAAAAGTACGGATCAAAGTCTGCTGAATTGAGTCTGTCAGCAAAGATGTGGATTGGATTGTATATATATGTACATATATTAGTGATAGGGCCCGGAGGGTGGTTATTATCCTTTTTGTTCATAGTTTTGTATTAATCTATCACGTGCAGCTGGCGAGTGGTTACAGCTCAGGAATGCCCTTATAGAGCAACAGGAAAAACCCCAAATGTTGAAGAAGCAACCCTTGATCCTTCCTTAATACCGGCCAGTCAATCACTAATCTAACAGATGGGAAACAGGATACGGATCAATCAAGGTATCTGTGGGTCCCTCTGGTTAGATAGAATGTCCTCGTGGACTCGGACAAGTCACCGGTTTCCTGAGTGACCCACAGTAAATGATTGCATTGTAGGACATATGACCGCGTCACCTGGCTGGAGATTATGTGAAGGCCCGCCCTCGTATGTTCCACCCTGTTCTTGTCTATGTGTGAAGATTGAATAAAAGGCTGGCGTAAGGGGATGTTCGTTGGAAAGCCGACGCTGCATGTGTGGCAGGGCTCCCCTTTGCAAAGTGAAAGATATACGACTTGTCTGTGGTTTGTTCTCGCCTCTTTAAGGTAACAGAATTACCCCTACGTAGGGTAACAGAAATACGTATCAATTAGACCGTTGTATGGTACGTAGGCGTGTAATGTCTCCCTCCTGAACTGCTGAAGTATTGTGTCACAACATAAGACACTATAGAAACAGTCAGGATAGGAACAACCCCCTTCCCCCTTCCACTGGTCCAGCCAACATTCAGATGAAGGACTTGGCACTAATGTGTTACAGGTCTCTGTGAACGTGATCTGGAAGCGTGAGGCGGTGAAATGAGACGCGTGGAGGCCGAGAGGGAGCCGAGATCGAAAGCCTCTCGCTGGCGAAAAGGTCACGGCTCCAACTGGAGAGGTAAACAGCCCAAATATTAATCCCCCAGCTATGAGGCACATGTCTAGTCTAGATGTTTTTTTACAGTTTGATATTTTGGTGATTTCAAGAAATGTACAAATGTGTGAAAAGGAAAACATTTTTTAAACAGCTCATTCGTTTTTTTTAATTCCATGGAATGTCCATTATCTAAAAAATCAAATGAATAAATCACTGACTGAATTTCAAGCTTAAACAGCAAATGTCCATTTTAACAAGTGGTCGTTCGATTCAATCCGTTGAGCAAGTTTCCATGTGACAAAGCCGAAACTCTTCAACCGCTCAGGGAGCAGGCGGGCGGCTGGGAGGGATCGCAGGCCGGCACAGAGCGGCATTTGAGGGCACTCAACCTTGTTGTAATTTGCACTTTTGTGGGAAAATGCCAAGTGTCGGGAGCTACGAAATGTATGCTAATTTTCCATTGTGGTCCAAAGTGTTTCCAAATATTTTTAAATTGCAAGCAGACCCATTACTTTAAAGGTCAAAGCATCTATTGCTCATGCTTTTTTGAGCTGATGTCAATGAAGAGCTAAATTACGAGCACAATTAGCTTCCCTACACTGAACACAGGTGGAGTGCCAGTACAACCTTCATTTTAAAACGCAGTGGACTCGACACATATTACAATGCTGGACAGCTCTGAAACCCCTCCGGACTGTGTGGGTGTGCAGAGACCAGCTGATGGATCTCTTCCTGAACCTCACGTCAGCTTTGTTCAACATGTCATGGCGGGACAAGTCACGCCTCTGTCGCAAACGGAGATATGTGACCAAATGAATGGAGTCAGAGTCCCAGGCCTCCTTTAACCTGAGCGGAGGTCTAATGAGCCGGGAGGATTGTCTTTAATGACGAGTTAGTGGTGATAAGATGTGGTACACCAGGCATACAACAGCATCTACACCTCTATTTTTTACCTGTCCAAATAAGGGCCACGTTACAAATTGTGCCAAGATCTTTCTTGGGAAAATGATAGCCAATTATTGTGACGTCTTGCGATTGCTGAAACAACGCTGTGGGTATTTGTCCAGTATGGAGGCAAATCCAGGGACTACTCTCCTGTCATGTTCATAAGTATCACCTCGTAAGGTAACTTCACTTATACACAGCAAAATTCATAGAGTTAATTGTGTGGTGTTAGGCAAAAGAGTGGAAAACAATTTTAAAAATGCAATGTAAGTCGCTTTGGATAAAGGCGTCAGCTAGATGACGTGTCATGTTTTTAACACTGAGCAGATTTATTGTTGACACTTATTCCGAGTTAAATTGTCAACACTTGAGTGTTGATTTAACCCTGACAAGCTTGGAACACTATAAACACCATCTTAGAGTTAATATTGAATCTCACAAAGTCAATTTAACTCTGTGAAATTTGCAGTGATAGGACACACATAAACACCAGGCCTCGATTGGCCACTGAACGACATTTCTAAATCATTAGTCCACATTCAAGCTTATATGTTCCATATAGGCGGCGTTTATCGCTGTTGTATTTGAAAGCCCCACTCTGTGAAAAATAAAATAGAATGAAAGCAGCAGAGGTGGTCGGCAGGTGTGCAGGATAATTCAGAGCGACGGAGCGCATCGCGCCTCAGCCCCGTCGCTCCGCGCTGTTGCGCGGATGGATCAGCTATATGGCGCGTCGCTGATTGGCTGCGTGCACGCGGCTCCCGGCGGGGCGGCACGTGGACTCACTCACTCCGTCGTTACGGTTTCTGTCAGTGCGCGCGCGCCTCTCCTCGGACCGTGGGAACTGATCCTCCGGCTCGCGCCATGGACGCCACCGTGTATCAGATCCTAATCGGGGAGCTCGGGGACATAAACTGCACTTTGATAGACGCCCTCCAGGACACTTTTTTCCAAAACGCATCTTTCTCAACGCTCGGCGCTGATGGTAAGACGGACTTTCTTCTTCTTGGACGTTGAGTGATGCTGCGTGCGCTCCTGCTGTACCCTCCGTGTCTTCCCTCCCCAAAGGGTTTTATTGCAACGCCACAAGCGATGAGATTGGAACCTGCTGGCCGCAGAGCAGCGCGGGCAGCATCGTGGAGAGACCGTGTCCCGAGTACATCAACGGGGTCAAGTACAACACAACCAGTAAGGCGAAAGTTATTTACGAATACAGACGATGAGGCCAAACGCCAAAAAAAAAAAAAAAAAACTTATTTTGCGTGAAGATTGAAAACACACAAATACATACATGTGTCTCAATGCGCTGTAGGGGAGGTTTGTTGGTAAATCTGGCTGTTATAGAAGCCAGTGATAATAGATGGCCTATTTATATAAAAGTAAACATTTCATTTTTTTTATGTAAAGCTCACACTGTCGATAAAAAGCCCATTAAAAACAGAAAGCAACCATTTTTTTTTTTTTGCCAGCCTCATTTTTTGTGCCCCCAAATCAACCGCACCAACATTTCAGAGGCTGATCCAATCAATCATGTGAATGGACGACGTCTGACTCTCGTGCGTTCAGATGAATGTGTGGTTTGAGGCTGGTTTGCAATCATCTGATTGAGGTACACTACCAGTCGAAAGTTTGGACACACCTTCTCATTCAATTGAATTGAATCTTGATCTTGAGAATAATAACATTTATTTAAACCTGCTGGCTTCTTGTCTCTCCGCAATGAGCTGTATAAGGTTTGTGTCTGTCTGCCGGCTTGTAAAGACCAACAAAGAACAGCATTATCGCATTACAGCATTACAGTGTCACGTTATGCATCCGCCGTATAAACCACTGGACGGCTGAAGTAGTTGACACGTTTAAAGAAAAAGCAATTTGCAGGTTGTAAATTCAGAAAACCACATCAGAAAGAGTATTTTTGGCGCAAGGGTTCAGCTTGACGGCGGGAGTGTGGGAGGGTTAGACTTTTGATTTAACACGGCAGTTATCTCTGCAATCGACTCAAGTGCAGCAGTGTCCTATCCCCCATCCACACACACACACACACACACACACACACACACACACACACACACACGTACACACCGCAATGATTCACAATCAGTTCCTTCGTCGAGGAATGTTAGGTCACGTTGTTGAACAGATGGTATGTTTGAGGTGAAATGACCCAGCTGATGTTGTCCCGCCTTGTGATGACCTGAAGACAAAGACACAAATTGTTAAAGGTCTCGGCTTCCTTTAAAGGCAAAGTGGAAATATTATTAAGTGTCCTTTGTACAAGCCAATAAAGGTAAATTTGTGTACCTGACCAGTTTCGGCTACCTTGTCTCTGTAGCCTTCATCAGAGGTGTCACGTGATGTTGGTGTGACGTCATCTGTCAGGTACACAAGTTTACCTTTATTGGCTTGTAGAAAAGAAACTTAATAATAGCTTAACAGTAGGCCTAATGAACCTCTTCAACAAACAAAGTGCAAATGAAACGAAAGAACGAAATAAATGTCTGCCGTTGTGAATTCAAATTGAATGTATTCTGTACACTTTGGAGCTTTAACACGCTCGTCTCCCACATCACCGTTTCTTTTAAAATATTTATTCATCTTGTGTCACTGCATCAGGGGCGACGTCAGCCAGCTGAAAGCGGCAAAAGACCGTCGGGGTTATTGTGGTGACGTGGAAACAGAACAACGGAAGTTCAACTTGTGAATTGGAGCTCCGGTAGCGACTTCACACAATGAAAGCGCGAGTGTCTGGAGTGTTTGGAGCTTATTGTGTTTGAACAATGCATAATTATCCCGCCTGGATGCAAAACGGCTTAAGCTGCGCAAAGTCTGCGGCGCGGAAGCCGACGGAGTTCATCTTTGACTCCAATTCACTGGATTTCATTCATTCCCCCACTCTCATCCCACTTGAATCTCACTTCGGTGGTGTCGGGTGGAACATTAGTGGAGCCTTCAGAAAGCTCTTGACTGCATAATTAATACCAGTCACGGGATGCTGCGACGCTTCTGCCGAGGAGAGGAGTTTCTTCGTGATGCTGGTTCACATTGGCATTTTCAGCCAAGGATGAATGCAAATGTAAAAAAAAAAAAAAACACAAAATATGTCTGACTAAGAAAAGACGCGGGGGTGTCCCGGTCATCACACAGGCGCAGCTGCTAATGAAGACATTGCAGTTACACACAGAGTCCCGAAATAAGACGCACTGGAAAGTAAAGCGCGACTGGATGCACGTTTGAAGGCAGCACCCAACAGACTCTCCTCCTTCGGCCTCCTTGGGTCGTCTCTGCAGCTAAACACAAAGGAAGGACCCAGAGTGTGCTGATGTTACACTAAAAGTCTCCCCCGGCCTTTGGACACCGAAGGATGTGACCGCTGACTGCGGTCACATGTGCATTCATTTGACGTCGCCGCAGGAGGCCCAGTTTGGCTCATGTGGTTCCACATCAATCCTTTGTCACTGCCTTTTTTGGGCCACGCGATGTGTTCTCTTCTCAGGCGTCACGCGGTTCATTTTGGACGCACAATAGACACGGAGTCGTTGTTCAAGCCTTATCGGGATGACCCGCGTGTCCGTTGTTCGGCTTTTAAAGAATGCCGCCGTGATTGTTCAACGGCTCGCCCTTCTTCTAAACCCGCCGTACGCCTTTGTGTCTCGCTTTCATTGTCGCTGATCCCCCGTCAGCACACCGTGCACCTTTTAGACCGCACAGCTGGAGGTCAGAACCGCTGCTTCCACGGCAGAACTTTATTTACTATCTTATCTGGATTAATAATGCCGGAGACGTATCGGCGCCGTGCTGGTTATTGGGGTCGGAGGGAGCAGCCGGGCCGCCACGTGATGGGGGAAACGGCTCGGTGCTTTATTTGAAATTAGATGCGAGTCAGTGCAATATTTCCTCGTCTTTCGGAGACACGGGACCAGAGTGGAGCGGCGAACAGACGGAGACACGATGCCGTGCTTCTTAATTGTTTGGTCAAGTCATAACATTCCATTGTAGTTGTGAAAAGACGGTGTGTCGGTTTTAAAAACCACAGAACACAAGGTAAGACTTCCCTTTTCTCTGCGCGAGGCACTGGAGATGGGAAGTCGATTGCATGACTCACTTCTTCCCCGGTGAATGCGCCATAATCCTCGCCGGGGAAGCTCCTCCCTCCCAGTGAATGAATCCTTTGGAAACTTCGGTCCACTCCTCCGCCTTGAGACTGGACCAGCGGGTGTAGTTGGTCTGCAAATTCATCCGTCAGCGAGCGTGCGTAGCAAACGCCTGGCAATGGGGGTAATCAGCAGTCGACTACACACACACACACACACACACCGGTACCTTCACATACACACACTCTTGAACACTCTTTGCTCTATACTTGGCTTCTTACACATCTGTTTTTTCTCATTTTCTCTCACCGACTGATTTCAGTACAGCTTGACAGAAAGCACATGTTTGCATGAATGATTCACTCATTACAGCTCAAAGTGTGATGATTATAAGACACGTGCAGTGAAGCAACAGCGCCGGTCTCCCTTTTATCCAAACCCAAAGTTGTTCAACCATCAAAATGAACAAATCAGTCGTTTAAAGCGTCCAAATTCCTTAAAATAGGACAACACGTGGGTCTGTAGACCTACAGATGGAAGAAGCCTTGTGGCCATCTCGGTGTTTAGTAACCAGCGGTGACACATGAGGATGAAGGTTTTTGGACGACCAAAGATCATCCCCATTATTTTAAAGAAAACCTAAAAATGCAAATGAGAAAACATAAACATTAAAAAAACAATTCCCACCTTGGACTGTGCATCACGCCACTTCGAGCGATGGCCTACTTTGGGGGAACGATAGCAGCGGCGGCCTGAATGCCCGTTCCAGTCGACCGACTCGGAAACCCAAACAGAACCCGCCCTTTGAATTCCAATTAAAAGAGCTGCGTTCTTTTCACTTTCAATTATCTTCTCTGAGAAAAAAAATAATGAGCACATCAGACATCCGAGTAATACTGATTATATTCTAAAAGGACATCATTTAATTGCAGGTTGGTTGTTGTTTCCCCGCAGGGGATGTTTAGATCCAGGAAATGTTTTTAATGGCTTCACAACCTGCGGGCAGCAGCAAGAAGTGAATAATGCCACAAATTCAATGGACCATCTGATTTGCAAAGTGGATCCCATTCATAGTGCCAACCTGAGTCTAGAGCTCTAAGCCTTAAAAAACAGTCGCCGGGTAAATTATTCACACGCTTTAGGTTCCCAAGATCTATTTTAATCTACAGGAATCGTCTAAAGTAGAAGCGCTTATCTAATTTTGTCATCGGACATTTCTGCACGAGCCACAGATGTGCGTCACACAAAAAACCCTTTTCTTCCTCCCCTTGGGCCGTTCCCCTAACAGAGTCTTTGTCAGGACATTCACAGAGTGGAAAAAGACATTCAGCACGGTTTGTCCAACGTGTATTTCAGTTCTGATCCTCTCGTTTATTGTGCCGTTTAACGCTCGATTTAACTTTGGCAGAGGACATAATTAAATGCATCCATGAAAACAAACAGAGCGGCTTCAAGTTAACAATGGGTTTCCCTTCAGTTAAAGACAGAATAATACGAGCTCAGAGCAGAGTTTGAACACTGTTTCGTGCATGTGTGACTCGGCCTTCGCTTCGCTCCTTGAGTAAATCCTTGCGGTGAGGACTTTTACGTAACCGCATCATGTTGTGGACCACGGACTGATGAACAGCGTCACAGCCCCCCCTCCCCCCCCCCCCCGATTTGCTCCGAAAAGGATCAGCAACTCTGACGGAACGTACGACACAGCAGACGTGACAGGAGCGGCACAGCGTTGGTGTTCTGGTCTGAAGCGGTCTGGCGGGCCGTGTTGTGTTTGATTAAACCCGGGTCCATCAGGGGCTCGGCAGCGGCTGCATTTGATGCTGGCAGGTGTCTCGCTGACAGGTTAGTGAGACTAACGTTGTGTGATGTGCAGCTTTGGTCCTCAGGGTTCATAAGTATGTGCTGTCTGGAGTTTTCCATTATGCTGCTCACAGGGAATGCTTTTTTTCTTGATTTACTTTTTCATATTAATCTGTCACGGAGGTCTTCTGGTATGTGTTTTTTGGGGAGAATATATCCCGAGGCGCTGATAAAACTAGAAATATGTGCAGACAAGAAAATAACATATTTATATAATTGCCCTTTGATAAAGGAGACTTTTTTTCCAAGACCAAAAAAGGGCACGAGAGTTCGCTGAAAAAACTGAAAAAGGAAGCCAAAAAACGTAAGAAAGCTGCAGAGGGAATCACTTAAAAGGGAAAATAAATCATGACACAAAGACTATAAAAACAGACAAATAATAACAATCCAGTGCTTGAGTGGTAAACTCTCTGACGTCTGTGTGGACGACACAGTAGTTTTGCTCCATTTCTTACGATCGGACCGCAGCGAGCTTCCGGATTCCCGCGCTGTGGAGGCGTGGCCTGGTTTTACTGCGTCGCCTGCTGGCAAAAGGACCCGGGTTCCAACTTTATTTGAGAGTCTTTTTTCAGTCGAGTCGCTCTTCTAGTGACTGTTTCACACAACGGCCTGAAACGAGCGGGTCACTCACAGCACACTGAGGTCCGAGCGGCGGCGACAAAGCAAAGCACACAGTAATCGCCATTCAATCAAACTGAGTGTGTCGGCTCAAATGCAATGAAGGATGCGCACGACGTACAACTCCCCACTGAAGGGCCGCTCCACAGAGAACGAATCACGTACGTAGAACATCTGCTGATTCACCTCCAGGAGCAAGTGTCCGACCTTCCGTCCTTGAGCAAACACCATTGATTTGCACGGAGGTCATTTCAACCACGCGGCAAGTCAGTTGGAAGTTGCACATTTCTTTGTTTTTCTTCTGCATCGTCACGCTGTTGGAGCCTGGACCGGCGCTCGGTCCGTTCCAGCCTCGTTAACGCCTCCACTGTGACTAATTTAAAACCAGGGAACAAAATCATTTCCTCGCCTGTTTTTTGTGTGTGTGTGTGTGTGTGTGTGTGAATAAAATGCAGTGTAAAGAAGAAGAACACTTCAGAGAATAGCTTCTTCGTGCGTAAGGCCCAGATGGCCGGTGAGAAATGTGGCGGTGGAACGGCTCGCAGGGACAAAGCCAACAACCTGCTCCCCTTCCTCGATTTCAACACTGCTTCCTGCCGCTAATAGTGTTGTGGTTTTTTTTTGTTTTTTTTGGAGTACTGACTGACACTTTGTCAAAACACCAATTACTGTCGTGTACAGTCATTGGCTGCCTGCTGAATAATCCCTCAATGGTTTAACCCGATCCGGGGGCCACAAATGTGTTGCAAAAACACAGCTGCTCCTCTGCAGCCAGAGATAATCAGTCAGGTAAAAAACAGGGACTGTATGTCTGAGGGGGGAAATGAGGCAGATACACCAGTAGCTGTTCTCTTTCGGTTGCCCACAATGCACAGAACGTCTGCAAATCCCACGAGACAGCTGATCAATGGACAGTGATGAAGTAGCCCAAAAGAACCAAGTGTGTGTCGCAGGATGCATCAGCAAGGACGGCTCTACTCCGCTCCACCAGTCCACTAGGTAGTAGATCACTGTGCTTCACAGCCAACGCTGGTGCTTCTCCTCCACGAGAAGCACCAGTGAGCTCCGCTCTGTTTCTCGCTGCCACGGGCAGTTTTTTTCAAATGTCACATTATGTTCTGTCAGTGTGAAACGCCAAAGATCTTCTTCCTGCTGCCCCGAGAGCCGCTGTGGGCATTTCTGACGTAAAGGTTCTCCTCGCATGCGAACATATTTTCATGTTCTTTACAAAACATACTTGACACAAGAGGAGAGAGAATACAAAGATCTCTAAAACAAATAATCCCAACTGGGAAAGAAGATAAAGGAACATATTTCTGTGTCAAAGGGCTTTGCCGTCTCCCCACTATGGATAAAATGTGCAACTCTGAATCGCAAACAGTGGACTGAGCTCTTACAAATTGCAAGGACGTTCTTCCCTTCATCCTTTGCACAGAATCACTAACCTTGCTGTTGAATTCAGACGTGAGGTCCGAAGCCACTAACTGTTACAACATACCAACCATTGTTTGTTTTTTTGTTTTTTTTTTAACATTTACCGTACACTTTCCCTCTGTTGTTGCAGGGAGCGCGTACAGGGAATGCATGGACAACGGCACCTGGGCCCTGAAGAGCAATTACTCCAATTGTGAACCTATTTTGGAGGAGAAGGTATGCAAGGCGTCGTGGTGAGAGCGATCTCGCCGCGTCCTTTCTCCCGTGAAGCATTTAGCTCAGATAAACGCGCATCACAGCTGGTCTCATAATTACACTAACAGCGCACACGGAATACCGATCAGATTCATCATTGAAGTGCTGATGTCTCACGCTGCGCAGTTAAACTACAACGTTGGCTTCGCAGACATTGCGTGTAATGAGTTTTGGCCTTATTACCGACCTCCTCCTTCCTGGAGCTCGCTCCATCTTCTCAGATAATTGGAAGCTGTGACATCTGAAGTGGGACATCGATATATATATATCTGTGCTTTCTCTCGCGTTAGTTAAACCCCCAAAGGTTGGAGGCATGTGCTGTCTGCACTGGGGCTCTGCATGTGTATGAACCTCTTGTTCTTGTTTTTATTATCAATCAGTTGCATTCGGGAAGTAACTCGTGCGTTGTCTTTTCAGAGAAAATATCCGATGCATTATAAAATTGCGCTGATCATCAACTACCTTGGTCACTGCATCTCCGTGGGAGCTCTCGTCGTGGCCTTCGTTCTCTTCTTGTGCTTAAGGCAAGTACGGAAATAGTCTGCGTCTGATTGTGTCCTGGATGCACGAGATCAGGGAAATTCACGTGATATCGGCGGACTGCACGTGGTTAACTCCCTTATGTAAAAAAAAGACTTGTGCACTCAGGCTGAGAAAGAAACAGTGTGTAGATTTAATAAAAGATGACGTTTCTTTCATAAGATGCAGGAGTTTTTTTTTTTTTTTTAAAGGAGCATACGATGTCTGAGAAACGTCATCCACTGGAACCTGATCACCACGTTCATACTGAGGAACGTCATGTGGTTTTTGCTTCAGTTGATCGACCACAATATCCACGAGAGCAACGAGGTACGAGCTTTGTTTCCCAGGGCTGCACACACGCACACACACACAAACACGCACACACAACATTTACTACATCGAGTAGAGGCTGTAAGAGAAGCTCTATATTGATATATGAGTATTCTCCTATAGTACCAAGTAACTCAGAGTCTTGTTTGTTGTTTTTGTTGTTTCTTTCAGCCCTGGTGCAGATTAATTACAACAATATACAACTACTTTGTGGTGACAAACTTCTTCTGGATGTTTGTTGAAGGATGTTACCTTCACACAGCCATCGTGATGACTTACTCCACAGATAAGCTCAGGAAGTGGGTCTTCCTTTTCATCGGCTGGTGTGAGTACGTCTGTTCTGCACCAACATGCTGATTTACGATGGATCTGTGAAACTGAGTTTGTCCACAAGGGGATGCCACAAAAGCAACACTTTAAATATTGTATTCGCCCCGCTCAGTTGGCCGAGCCACAAAACCCAGCGTTTTCGCTACTAGAGACTTTAATCCCCACACGATATCTGATGTCATTGACAGTATCCTCTGTTCTGTTGTTTTTTTGCGGTTAAAGTGAAGTCCGGTCGTCGCGTGAGGTGGAAGGAGACATTTAGGTCTCCAGACTTAGGATGGTCCTTTATTCTCATTTAAAGAGAACGCAGCTGATGGAATGAGTTTTTGAACACGCACTTCAGCCTACGACCACATCAATTATCGATGCTCACCTCGACTCAGCTCACGGTTCAGTGTTAGCAAAGCACGGCGTCAAAATATTCCACCCTCGTGCAAATAAAACATGGAAACGTGCGTATGTGCTTCCCTGACTATGCAATGGACATCGTGTGTTATCCAATGAAGGAAACTATAAACACACTTTAATGCATTAAGGCCAGAACACATGATCAGCGACGATGACACATGGATGACATGATTGTGAAGCTCGTGTTGATTTTTTAATTGGAAAAAACCAAAGGGAAGATATCAATCATATCAATGCAGTTCAATTGGTGTGATTAGAATGAGAAGACTATGACAGATTTTCCTTCTGACGATTAGTCACGGTGATCAGTGCAGCTGATTGTGTGATTTTAAGTAGTTTTATATTAACAATATATTTTTGTGATATCTCATCTGTGAAAAGTTGGTATCATCATTTACAGGGGAGGGGAAATTCCTCTGTTGGTGCAGCAAAGAACGCATTGGTTGATGAAGGTTGGAGGCGGATGTAACCATAGCAACTAAAAGAAGAAATCAAAAATAAAGAGTCATACTAAATCTAAAAAAGGGTAGTTGTAGTGAATGGACTTAATATAATAATACATAACATAAAGAAAATCTGTCGAAATTGTGTAGTTTCTTTCTTACAACTCCTGCATTGTGAAAATATAAAGTAAGAGGATGTTTAAGTCTCGAGAGGTCCATGACATGAAGCCGTTGAGGAAATGTGGAAGTGGGTCACATTGAATCTGTCGCGATGTCAGATGGGATGGAAAATTGGTTCACAGTTTTTCATCTGCTGTGAAAGTCTATAAAAATAAACGTTTTTTTCTTTAGGTACAGGCCTCGAGACAAAAGCATTGGAGGACTTGACGAAAAACTTAACGGACCGGCAATTTATTAATAACATTTGGTTTTTAACGTGTAAATCCGTTCATAATTTCTACACTGGACCTTTTATGCGCATGTTGATGTCTATGAAGAAAACGTAGGCTTAAAAAGGAGAGTCTTTTTTCTTTTTTTTGGAATTACCATAATCCCCATCAAGCCGCACACACCATATGGTTCTGTGGCTAATATATAAATATATATGTGGTTTTCACCCTCATTATTTGGACCTCCTCCAGTGACGTTAAGAAGAAAGCTGTTAGTTCGGTTACCAAAGCTGGACTGCTACATTCATTTTCTTGCGTAACAAAATTGCATTCCCTTTAATGTTTATGTGCGCAATGTCTTTGTGTCGATTCTTCCCTGCAGGTATTCCATGCCCTATAATAATAGCGTGGGCCATAGGAAAGTTATATTATGAAAATGAACAGTAAGTATCAAAGCAATTGCTTTGTCCAATTTCTTCTGTGAATTTTCCGCCGTTGATTGTTGCTTCTCTGCTGTCCACAGATGTTGGTTTGGTAAAGAACCTGGGAAATATATGGACTACATCTACCAGGGTCCAGTTATTCTTGTGCTTCTGGTGAGACTGTGAACCCACCGCCGTTATTTTCCACGTGATAAAGAAACGCCGACATTAAGATCCATCGCCTGCTCGAGGGGGCAAAGTGATGAAAGAAACACGCTCTGTAATGAAAATGGCTTTTTTTATAATGAAAGCCGTTTCCACCGAGCGTCTTTGTTCCGGTTTGCTTTGGTACTAAATGTTACGAGCATCTGGCAGTTTGGCAACTAATTCTTGTTGAGGCGTCTTTGTCTGTTCTTCCTCCATCGGTACTTAATGTTCGCTGCAGAAAGTTGCTCTTGGTGTTTTGCAAAGCTCAACGCTGATTACTTTTATGTGTGTTTCCCTTTCTAGATAAACTTTGTTTTCCTCTTCAACATAGTAAGAATTCTCATGACCAAACTAAGAGCTTCAACCACCTCTGAAACAATACAGTACAGGTGAGTGTGAGTGTAGAAATAATGTTAACCTTCACAATTAATGCCCTTCTGACTTGATTGAAGAGATGATCACTTATCGATCTCATCGCAAACGAATCCTCCCGTCATTTATTCATCATGAATCTGTCTTTTGTCATCTTCTGGAGTTGGCAAACCTCAGTGCGTGAGTTTAGCTTTCTGCCCTTTGATGACTGTCAGGTGTGCAATATTCCTCCTCGAAGGGGGGGATTACCTACTTGAAGTGTGTTTGCATAGTCACCGCTCAGACGACCTGAATTCAGGCTTCACGGGCTGCGGTTGGATTCACGGTCGCGTGGTGTGACAGAAATGCTGACGTGAGCCGTGCAGATCTAAGTGAGTGGAGAGCGACAGCGTCTGGCATGAACGCTTTCAAGTAAAAAAATGGGGATGGTTTCTTCAATATTCTGTCGGAGTCGCCAGAATTGCAATAACATTGTGAACGGCGGGGGGGGGGACTATATGACGGAGACGGAAATGGCTTTTTCTTTGTTGCGCATTTAGCTTGTTCTGCACAGCCTGTTTGAACCGCGAAATCTAAATGAAATCACACAGCTGAACACTGCATGGCATACGATTGGTGCGGACGCAGGGTTGATGACATCACTGCAGACCTGGTGGTGCAAAACACATCTAAATGGATTATTACCAAAGAAGTCATGAATAGCACGCCGTGGTGCGTCCCCTCTAATAGCGTGTTCATATTTTGAGATTTGAGAGTCCAAAACACTGTTTTACTAAATCAAATAATTTGAGAAATCTCCCAAATGAAGCTGCCGATTTTCCATCTGTGTCTCGACAGGAAAGCAGTGAAAGCGACCCTGGTCCTGCTGCCTCTGCTGGGCATCACCTACATGCTCTTCTTTGTGAACCCGGGGGAGGACGACATCTCACAGATCGTTTTCATCTATTTCAACTCCTTCTTGCAGTCGTTTCAGGTGAGGCTAAAGAGCGTGATGCTAACCAGCCTTCCTGCAGGAAGATGACTGGAAGGAGCAACGAGGCTGTTCAGGGCTCTCTATCGGATGACGGGGCCGCGTGGGCAGAATGCTTCCAGCGTGCTTCACTGTGAGACAGCGTTTTTCATCCGAAGCCGCTATAAAGTCGAGAATTATATCTGGCACGGCTCAATTTTAGCACCCAATGTTTATTTTTTCGCCATGGTCCGAATTCTGTGACGTCGACGTGCCCTTACACATTCTACCTGCATTCATTCATGACTAACGAGTTCTTTCTACTCTGCAGGGGTTCTTCGTGTCCGTGTTTTACTGCTTTCTGAATGGAGAGGTGAGATTTTGCAAAAGGATTAATGAATTTAATTTAGTTTTCAATGCCCTGCTAAATTAAATTCTGTGCGTATTTACTTGATTCATTTAGTTGTGTCTGTTTTACCTTTCTAGTTACGTACATCTTTGCTAAATTAAAGCAATCATGTTCCTTTCATTGGTAACAAATACTGAGATGTCCTGTTCCACCACGGACATTTTTGATTAAATATTGAAATAAAAACCTTCATCAGCCTCATCTAATTACAATTACAAAGTAAATGGCTACAATTTAAAGTCAATCAAATTTTAACGATATGTAAAAAAAATTCAGTAATTGTGATGATGTGAAAATAAAAGAGCCTCTTTCCTCGAATGATTAACAGAGAGAAGTGGTTCATTTGATGAGGAATTGGGAAGAATGTGAGTCACACATTGTTGGTTTAGAATTTCATCCAAATCCGTCCTTGGCAACAGAAAACATGTGGTAAGAGATAGCAGAGTTTTGGACATTTAGGTTCTTGCACTTGGTGCCCAGTGATTCTTGTACTTAGAAGAGTTTTCTTGGCTGCATTCAATTTGTGCTGCACTGATTTAAAACGGTACACAAGAGGATTTTGTTTGGGGAAGAGTATCCTCTTTTTCTCCTCGTGACCATTTCAAAAGACAATTCTTTTTATCATATTGCTTTTTAATAATCAAATAATTTAGTTCAGATCATACGTTCTGTCCGAATTCTCTGAAGAACGCAACACAAAGGTAATAGTTTGACAAAGACGTAACGTGTTCGTTCAGAATGAAACGTCTGGTTTAACTTAGCCCGACTGGGAGCAGTTAGCCCCACTCTGTCGCAACCTGTGTCAATATTTAGGGGCCTTTTAACCTGCTTATTGGCGAGAGAGGTGGTTCCCCTTTGGACGGGAACAAACAGGACGAGCTTCCACCCGGTTTGAATGTCGATTCACATACCGATCACCCGTAAGCCATGACGTCATTATCGCGCCGACCATTTCAGGTGCGCTCTGCGGTCAGGAAACGGTGGCACCGCTGGCAGGACAACCACGCCCTGCGAGTGCGGGTGGCCCGAGCCATGTCCATCCCCACGTCGCCCACCAGGATGAGCTTCCACAGCATCAAACAGACGACCGCAGTGTGAGCCGCCGTCGGGGGGCCCTGGACGTAACGGGCAGTGATGCACGCAGCCGACTGACCGGCTCCTGTGACGTGAAACGTGTCCGGCGTTTACCGGATTGAGCCGGGCAGCCCCGCCCCCCGCAACCTACCCGACTCCCCCTTTGGTTGCTTCGGAGTGGACGTTTCAACAGCACAGGAAGAAGAATAGACAGTAAATTCTCGTCCAGAGGGGGGTTTGCAAAAGAGTCGAAGATGGAACCCGCCCACGGTCCCATCACAACGAGTCTTATCTCACAGCCTTCTCGTTGCCGTGATCTTAGTGGCTGTTATGGAGGCAGATAATCCTGCAGGGTTTTTGCAGGAGGAAACGTCGACAGCTCACAAGACTTTAGCAACATGGCACACCTGTAATTTATGCATTGAATAAGATCGCTAGATTTGCTCTTTGAATGGACCGCTCCGGGGCATCAACACAGATATGGAAGAGGCTTATGGTGATATGAAACAACTTCACTATAAAACGGCAAAGCATCCAAAAGAAGCCCAAAACACCCTTTAAAACTCATAATAACCTTCTGGTAAATGGGAGCTTTGTTAATAGAAGCCACTGTAATGCCTTTAGAATGTGTCTTCAGAGCAGCCTTCTCCTTTGAAGTCTGTGTTCTTTTATTCTGTGTTGCATTTGTCGTAGAGAAAAAAGTAAGAAAAAGATACTTTAGCTTGCTCTCGTTCGTCTTGCCATCGTGATAACATCCACTTGTTCCACTGTGGGGTTTTTGCTTGAGGATGTTGTGTAGCAGATATTATATATGAGCACTGTGTGGTAAAATGTACATATTCATGTTTGCATTTTGTATGTTTTTTGTACCATCGCATTGTTGTTGACACTGTGTGCTGCTCGACGGGACTCGTTTGACTGCAGTGATATCTAAACTGATCGACGATCAGTGATTCTCATCAGTTTAGTGCAGAATTTACCGGACGTTCCGTTTCCGGCATCAAAGCTCGTGGATCTGTAACACTGCACAACCCTCCATGACCTTGTCATGTTATGTAAATATAAAATAGGACTTTATCTAATATTTTCATACAGAAGTGAGAAAACCCAACTCAACTCGCCAAAGAGAGAGAGACCATGTTTACCAGCATCCAGATGTTTTATGTCTACTGTTACTGGCCACTGCACTTTGTAGACCAAGTACTGTTATTTTAGTTATTTAGTCCAGCATTTATTGTACGTGATGAAATGCATTTAATGCAGTGTGTAATTTGTTAATTAGTTCACATGAACACACATTCGACCACCCATGTTGCCTTACACAAACAATAGAAAATGCTTTTTTTTTTCGTGTGCATATCTTTACGTGTCTATTCATTGTGTAAAGCGACAATAATGCTTTGAATTAAAACCCTTCCCGTAATTTATCTCTTTGGCTTTCCATGACCTCGTGAACCTCAAACTTCAACCCTGATCCGCGTTGACAAGGGCCCACGATGCAAAATGTCTACTCAGTCAGTCGCAGATTGCACCAATGAGACCTGTTTAGCTCATTCATTTTGGTTTTCATCTCCCATATCATCAAGCGCTGCAGGCGCCTTGCGATGACTCACCCGTGTAATCATGTTGGTTGCAGAGACTAAGTGCAGCTTCGCCGGCACCGTGGTAAAGTAAATGCCTCACTTGTTAACGTACCGTAGTTCCGGATAGTTCCTGCGTTGTGTAGTACGAGTGCAGCGGAGCAGAAACCCAGAACCCCCCAGGACTTTATCAGTTATATACTTTCCCCAAACAATTAACTGAGCCTTTGAGGCAGCCTGATAAAAGCTTGTTGTGACTGTTGAAGCACTTGACGGTCGACAGGAGCGTGAAAGGAGGTTCTGGACCTGGGCCAGAGGCAAGCAGCACATCTGCAGAGATACTAAACCCCATTTCTCAAGTCAACACCTCGGCTAAAAATGTATGGAAATTGGTTCATTTCTTATGCTGTGATAAAGTGTTTCCCGTTTCCACACTTTGCATCCTTTTGAATGGAAATAAAGCAGCACAACCGAGTCCAGCTGCATTTGGTAACGTTTGGTTCTGAAAACGTCAGTTGCTTCAAGAAAGGACCTTTTTTATGAACCCTTTTAATTTAAGAGGAAGGAAGAACATTTACTTTTTGCTTCAGCCTGTGACGATGTGATTCTGTGGCTTTGAGGAGCTGATGTTTGAAACCCCTCAGTGTTGTTATGCTGCAACCTAAAATGCTACACTGGCTTAAATTCCTGTTTTCCTTTCCTTCTCTGCGTTGTATTCAATCGCTACCGTTACCTCGTCATCATTGACAAGTTAAATGTTCTGTTTGCATGTACAGCTTACACCTTTTTTATTGGGTTGTGACGCTGCATTATTAAGCATTTCTATCATTGTTTCTTTGATACGGACACGAGGCCTCGCGTGCTCCTCTCGTGTTGGTTTTAAGTTGCGGTTGCGCAGGAAACTCGCAATCTGATCTGTCAACGCTGATCTTGAGTGTGCAACACGTTTCCTATTTCCCAACCGCGTCCCTCACGCCTCTTCAGATCCTGTCTCAGACGCTGCCTCGGCGTTTTGAACCCTGCTGGTCTTTGAATTGAATAAAGCTTGAATTCATTAAATGGGTTTAAATTTGCCATTTGCCTCCAGGCATTACATGACCGGGTGTACGGATGTCGTATTGTGCCACTATTTCCCCCCGAGCCGTGGTTTCTGTGCTGTGCGCCAGCGGCATCTTGTTTGAAGGTGAACCATTGGTGCTTTTCATTAAGGGCATTTCTGTCTCCTCTTTCCCCTCAACACTGACCTGATCCCCAGAGTCTGCCTCTGAACACACAGATCAATGGCTCAAGCTTTTCCCCTTCTTCATTTAAAGCCCTTTTGGAGGCAGCTGTGCTTATGGGAACTTAAAATGCAAAAAAAAAAAAATATTTATTACATCATTATCATTATTATCATCATTATCATTATTAGAACAAAAGGCCTTCCCCCCCATTGGTTACATCAAAGCATTCACTGAGGGGACACATAATTGAATAGACTCAATAAACGGCTGTGAAAGAGAATGTCAGAGGAATTCCAATAGAGTAACGCAGGCGTTGCGGGGTGATGATATCTGAGTCTAATTCATTACATTAAACGAGGTCGTCTCATGAGAACGTTTTTATTTCAGCCTCGGGGAGCTGAAGTCGAGCACGGAAAGTGCTCTTTAACAAGAAAAGCGTTGCTCACATGAGATGCAATGATTCCATCACGATACCACAGGTCCAACGCATTACCCCTTTGACTGCAGTGGCAGGGAATTTCCCCGGCAAATTTACACCAGTGCCGTCCAGGGGGGTCCAGGGGGAAATTTGCCCTACACAGATAATATCTAAACGCTTAGGCTGACACTGATGCTGGAGGAGGGAAATAGAATAAGTGCTTTAAAAAGACGTTTGTTATGTTGAGAATTACAACAAGACGGAATTCTTTAAGAACGTGAACGTGCTATATAAATGAAACTGTGTCTAAAGGGCTCAAATGAATTGGGTCAAATAGGAAACGGCAGAACAGGTGGATCCCAACACGAGGGGACACTCTAATAGGACGGCGGGCAAATAGGGGGGGCGTATAAATAGCATGTGACCTCTGTGGACATTTTGAGTGTCATTTAAAAGTCTAGTTGATACCAGCTTCTTAAATTGAAACAAATTTGATCCTTTTTCTAACCGCTCTCCTAATCGATCTGCAGAATATTTCAATATTCTAATATCACTTATAATATCGCTAACATGTGTATCAATCATCCACACAATATGCGTGTATCTCACACATTGCCCCCCCTCACTTAATGCCCCGGCCGGATTTGCCCATCGGGGTTGGCTTGGTCTGAAATTAAACTGCAGTCAATATGTAATAGCTAACGGCTGTGCTGGTTGGTCAGGCAAATAATGAGTGAGTGGTGATCGTGCTCGCAGGAGTCAGGGGGAGGCCGCCGCCAAGGTCGCCAAGGTTACCGAGGTACTTGGTGCATATTGGCCTAATTGTTGCAGCGATAACTAACGAGTGAAAAAAAATACAAAGTGGTGTGATTCAACGTGTAAAGTTGCGACTGCAGAGGCTTGTGCTCTTTGGTCTGACGTGCGTCTTCTTTCATGGTTATTTCTATAATGAATACACAAAATTCTGATCATGTTTTCTTTATTTACCCCCCGCACCCCCCCCCCCCCCCCCCCCCCACACACACACACACGCACACACACACAGTAAGAACCATACATAATCTAAAACATCAAAATGTTCAAGGAGGACAAATAACAAACCCCAGAAGACAGTGATGTTTATCATTTTGTAGGTTTTTAATGCTCTTTATGATGAAAACAGCTTGAAATTTGGAACAGACTTTTAAAAAGATATTTATCAATGAACTTTTCTTCTAATGTCAAAAAGATTTACAAACGTTCTATTGCGTTGGTTTTCGTGGAAAATCTTCCGGTTTAGCGGCTACGCTTTGTATTCTCGCTTTATGGCAAAAGGTAAAAACGATCAAAAGCAAAAAATACGAAACTATGAAAAGGTACACAGAGCGGGTTGTATCATGTACTGAATATTTTCTTATATAAATATATATATATATTTATAATGAAGATACTGAATTGAATGAATCAGATGTCCCTGTTATGTTAAACTGTTGAAATAAATGTTAAATAATGCGTGTTTTGGCACTGAATCATACTGGGATGTTTACTCAAACTAATTGGCTGGCCCTACCAAAAAATAAATTCCACTAGCCGCCACTGGTCCGTTTCTTCTCCTGGTGTGTTGCTGCCACCAGCTGTGAGTCAGTGGAACATCACCAAGGGTCTAAAAGGGGACCTGGTTAAATGAATTGAAAGCTGGAGCTTTTCCTCCAAGGGCAGCGTGAGGTGCTTGACATCCATTTCTTTATTGGTGCTTCTTGAAGTCCACCAGGTGAACAGTGATGACGGCAGACACCATGATGATCAGACCCACGGAGAACACCACTATCTTCACCAGGAACACAGAGGGAAACACGAAACCTGAAACACACCACAAACACAACACATTGGTGCTTTATGGTTGAGTTTGTATTCAACCCCTGCGTCCCTGACGAGGAGCTTTAGAGATGCTCAGAACTCAGAATTCACTCTGAAAACACACAATCGTTTCTTTACAACATAGAAAGGCTGAAACGCTGAAAGTCTTAAACTACAAACTGTTATCAGGAAGTCGTTTCCTCTTTAAGTCTTACCATTTGAGAAGCAAAGATGTTCAGCAGTAATAAAGGCGTCGGTCCAGTGAACGTGGTTGCTATGGTTACAGATGATCCTGTTGTGCAACAGGTAGACCTGGAGAGAAGCCCCAGAGGTCGTGACCTCTGATCGCTCTCCTCCCTCCTGACTGCAGAGCCGGTCGACCCTGAAGGTGCTGCTGATGTGAGAGTCGTGAGTCCTGCAGGTCACATGGAGGTCACATGACTCTGAGCTGTTGGAGTCCATGGTCAGTTCAACTGGAGACACTGGTCCTGAGAGGGTGCGGGGGAGGTTTCTGTGAAGAGTTTATGAAACATGACGGCAGAAACTCTCTATCAGTGAAATGTTTACAGACTCACCTTGAACTGTGACCTTGTATTCAGCGAGAGTTTGGTCTTTGAGAATCGTTACTAGTTTCGCAGAATAAACTCCACTGTCGGCCTCTTGTACATTCTTCAATATCACAGCGAAGTCTACCTCAGGAAACTCAAGCCTTCCAGTGAAATTTTCGTATATTAAATGTTGTCCAGCCGGTTCAAATCTTACTAAATTAACAATGTTGTTGAATTTCCACTCAATGAATGAAAACTCTTGAAGAACAGCATCAAACTTCAGCAGCAGATCTCGTCCCTTCTGCACAAACACAGGAGTCACAGCAGGGGGGCCTGGGAAAACAGAGACGCAAAATACTATGAAAATGACTCACAGTGATTCATTTATAGGTCAATTCCAAATTTGACTTCATCCCTTTTCATGGCTAAACATCCATTTAAAGTTTTTTTTTGTATTCATGTAATTCATCGGCTTTGTCTTGGGAGACAGAAAAAAGCTGTTTGATCGAGTTTAGGAAGCAGAATTAATTTTGCACTAAGTAGCGTTAAGTTACTTTTATTCTGCCGGACAAAAGTGACGACACATTTTTTTGTCTACTAAACTATAACCTTTCTGTAGACTTTTGCAAACAAAGGAGAGCTGATCCCCCCCGACAAGTGTAAAGTTCACCAATCACAGCAAAGCTTCCCGCTCACCCCTCCCTGCTTTGTTTCTCACCTTGAGCCTCAATGCAGACGAGCAGCCCGAGTATCACATAGAGAGACATGACCGCACGCTGCCACAACCTGTGTTCTGTTTAATAAATAAACTAACAGCTCGAACCTCAGAGACGTTTAACACGCAGCTGCTCGCCATCACACTGACATGGAGAAAAAAAGTCTCGCTTATCATTTTATCTGTGGAAAACCGCAGAACCTCACTCAGGATGTGAAGAAATAAGCTACTCTTTCAGTTTATTTTTAGTCTAAGCCATTTCAACAACAAGGCAATCCAGAGAGCTCCACATAAACCCATTCAAAACTAGATTTAAAAACAGTTAACAGTCAATCAAAAATCAAATGAAGCTCTGTTTTACCTATTTATTTTATTTATTTATTCATTTATTTAGCAGGGACACTGCAAACCATCAACTGTAAGTGAGCCAGAGTTAGCCAGATGTTTTTAAGGAAGACTAAAATAATAAAATCCCAAAAGGAACAGACAAACAGAGATGAATGTATAGAATAAACCAATACACTGCTTGAGGTTGATTTAGGTCAGGCCTTCGGCAAACTAAATGGTTTGCTATTCAAGTCATTGAATAGCATATCGACGTGTAATGTGCGAGGTGTAACGTGTGAGCGGAACATCACGAGATCCGTGGCGCTGCTCAAGGGTTTAACAGGATTATTCTACTTTACATGTTGAAGTTGAAACCTCTTTTTTTTTTTTTTTTAGCTGTTAGTGTTGCCAAAACTAATGCGAAGACTAAAATATAACTTCCCTTCCATGTGAAAGTCATATTTTATTCACTTCTGGTGTATCTTTTAATGGTCTCTGATTGTATATGAGTTTATACAAAGTGATTGTGTATTATTGACTGTATATGAATATAGTTGAAAGACTATGAGTGCGAATAAGACACCTGAAAGGAGGCGTGATGATGTATCTGCATGAAGTGTTAAAATAACATCTGTCCTGAAACACCGTTTCCATCCACGTGTGCAATTTCAATGGATATTTGTAGCAGCCGTGTAGAGACGATAATATGTTGGTTTCCTGAACAGAATCTCAAGCTTCAACTAACTCAGATAAAACATGAGCTGTGCAGGAAGTGTGTTCATGTCTTTGAATAGACACTCCTCTCTCCCCACTTCCTCTTTGTTTGCTCAACTGACATGTGTAATGTAGAACTACAAACTTTGGTGCGTGCTGAAATGACAACTGACAGCAAAAGAGAGGACAGTCTTTTAACGTTTGCCGGCAATGATGCAATTGGTTTGCAGTAATGTCACCCACGTCTGGTTGGTTGGTTCTACTCGACCCCGGCCCTAATCAGCTGAGAGAGGAGAGCTCCAGGGAACAGCACAGCCTGTCCAGTCTTCCTGACTGAATTTTCACCCAATCTTCATTTTCTGTGTCTGTGTCTCAGCGGCTTTAAACTAACTGCAAAAGCAGAAAAAGTTTAATCTCAAACACCCATCAAGTTACTTTGGTTTGCAGCAGTTACTTTATTACAGTCTTTCTCGATTGTTTACACAATTCTGGTACTTAACACACAATTACCACAACATGTAACTCGCGCACCAACCCCCTCAACCAATTCTGCTAAATGCAAGCACAATTCCTGCTTTACGCTCAAATTCCCGTTGTAAAACACACTTTTTTCAAAACACTACACACAATTCTCTGCATTTGGCACAATTTTCATGAAGGAAAATCTTGTTTTCACAAGGAACACACTGTCATTCAAAATCCTAAAGTCAATTGCCCAACTATGCACACTGACTCATCACATGGGCAAACACCTGTTACCCAGTATTACAATTATTACAATTAGCAACCAGAGATTGGAGATGGAAAGTGTATGAAACGCACACAGTCCTTCTGCAAGCTGTGGAAGACGCATGTGGAGATGTAGCAGTTGATGCTTTTTTTTTACTGTACCTGAATACAGTAAATTCTTCTGTTGTTTTGTATGTAGACCACTTTATGTGCAAATTTGTGTTGATTGGGATGTACACTGTGTACATTGTTTTTGTGATTTGTGTTTGGGAGACGCCACACCTCGCCGCTTCCGGCGGCCGTGGACTACTTGCTGCGCCTCTCGCCCAGCCGGGGAGGGACGGGGCCCCTCGCTCCCGGCGCGACTGTCGAGCGGGACGGACTGTCCGCAGTGCACTCCAAACGCGTATAGCGTCGCCAGCGCGGGGACCGGTGTTACGTCCCTACTGGTTTTTGAACCTACTGGTTTTCCCATACGCGTGCGTGTTAGTGCAGCGGCAGATGTTGTCTGCCTTGGTCACGTGATTCACTCACGTGATTCGTCCCACATTCGCAAACATATTGCTGAAAATGTTCAAAATGCATCACATATCCATTGCAGCGATTACGATTGTATAAGTGAGGACTACATCACTGCCACGTATGAAGAAATACATAGAAGAAAAGAAGAAAATTTATTAAAAGATTGCCCCAACTGGGATTCGAACCATGTCGAGAAAAATAACAACACGTCCAAAGGCAATAGGGCTACACCGTCAGCCACTTGAGCTTACTGATTGCACTGCTGTTTTCCTTACTTGCCACGACATTGTACACCGTCAACACCTGACAAACTCTTTTGGTTCAATGTAAACCAAGACAACTGGTTTTTGGTGGGCGTATCGTGGAACACTTCCAAACATGTGTATCGATACTTTTTTGCGAGGCTACAGCCTGGCACCACCGACACATTTGGACAAAATGGGATATCCTGTTCGGACTGTCATAGAGTGATGTGCATCACAGCACTTAAACCATATGTCGAGCAAAATAACAACACGTCCCAAAACGGCAGCGCTACTCCATCGGCCACTTCAGCTTATCAATTGGGTCTATGTACACTTTAGTCATCATGACAAAGTACACTGTCAACGTCTGAGAAAACCTTTTGGCTCAGGGTGAACCAAGACAACTGGTTTTTGGTGGGCGTATCTGTGCTTTTTCACATTATACCCACATCGTTAAAAAAGTGCTTTACACACTATATACGGGGGATTAAGCAATCACGTTAGTTAGCAACATGAAGGGAGAATTGCAAAGTTTTTGCAACCTCTGCTCAGTAGAAATATATTTCTAAAAGCTTTAGAGAAAAAGAGCACCGATGGACCCTCGCAAAGTGAACGAGTTTCTTTTGTCATGTTAGATAGAATTTTATTGAGAAAGGAATCATACTTGTGTAATGTGTTAACTGGCAGAACTATGTAGAGCATAGGGCAAAAGCATCTTGTAAAAGCACCGATAAATATGTTTGGAGGTTCTCCATGAGTCGTCCACCGAAAACCAGTTGTCTTGGTTCACCTTGAACCAAAAGGTTTTCTAACCGCTAACGATGTACAGTTAAATGACAAGTATCGAAAACAGCCATAGGATTCCTAAGATTGGTTGGCCGATGGCGTAGTGCAGCCGTCTTGGGATGTTTTGTTATTATGCTCGGCAGGGTTCGAATCCAGGTTGTGGCGATCTTTATTAAATATATTTTCTTCAATGTATTTTTTATACGTGGCAGTGATGTAGTGCTCACTTGTAAAATCGTAATCGATTTAATGAAAATGTGATGCATTTTGAACATTTTCAGCAATATGTTTGCGAATGCCGGACGAATCACGTGACCAAGGCAGACAACATCTGCCGCTGCACAAACACGCACGCGCAGGCAAACCAGTAGGTTCAAAAACCAGTAGGGACGTAACAGCTGTTTTGCCCATTGTGTGTTGGTTTTTAGAAAATGTGTGTAAACAATCGAGAAAAACTGTAATAGACGCTCTTTCCGTGTGAAGTGGAACCCTGTACTTCTATTTCTATTTTGGAAACCTCATTTATTTTTCCGTCAAGGCAACAAGGAGGTGGTTCCTGATATGAGGGGAAGTGAAATCCACTTCCTACTTTCATCATTACACTTCGAGTCTGCAGAATGAGGCTGTGCGTCGTGCTTCTCTTTGCCGTTTCTCTGCTGACATTATGTGAAGCACAAGGTGAGGACTTCATTATATCTATATTTTGTTGTGGATTGGTTTTCAAGGTCAAAGCTTTTATACTGTAGCACTATTTCTACTATCTGTTTCTTTCTGGTTAATCACGATTCGTGTTCTTCCTTCTTGTACGGAGCTCTCAAAGGCAGGACGTTGTCTCAGTTTACAGTATCAACGCTTTGAAAGAGATTGTATACAATCTCTGGTTGTCAACAAGATTGACAACAAGATTATTTAATGTTTTAGGTGCAGATGTGGATTCAAACACAATCAGCTTTCTTTCTAGTTAAAAATCTTCTGTGTTTCATTGCAATGAATAATTTAACCATTACAATAGAATACGTGTGTGATACAGAGGAAAACGTTGAAGGTGCTTTTAGACACATTCTTGATAAAACGGGTGTTTTCCCTCCAAGACAAATGTTGACCTTTACTCCTCTCAGAGTTGAACTTATGTTTTCAGTATGAGGAAGTCAGTTATTTTCTAAATGCATCCGTGTTCAGTGTAGCTGATGCTGGGGACATTAGTGTGGTGAGAGGGAGGGGACAGAGGACAAAGGGACAGAAAGACCCTGTTTGTCACAGTGGAAATACTCAAGAAGAAGAACTTTGAGCAGCAACTTGCTCTCAGTGGGTTTAGTTTCTGCTGTGAAGCTTCTCTGTGTCCTCAGGAAGAGACGACGTGAGACATTTTAAGAGACCTCAGTTCATGTTAAGCATTGATGAGCTGAAGGTGAACCGGTGGTTCAATGTGTAAGAAATAAAGTGAAGGGATGGAGGAACATTCAGCAATGAATGATTCATCATATACTGTGTGTGATGTTTATTGTATCATGTGTCTACTGTTTTTACAGGAACCATTGTGACTGATGTGTTTGTGCTGAAGGGACGTGATCTGCTCCTGGAGCTTCATGCATGATCCTCCACAGGGGGTTTTAGCTGTTGACTGGAAAATCAATAAAACAGACCTTTTAGTGAGATTTGAAACAAATGGGAAACCACATATCTTTCATAATATCAGTGGAGGGTTTGAGTTTCCTGAGAAAACCTTCTCTGTGAAATTGAAGAATCTACAAGAGGTCGACAGTGGAGTTTATTCTGCTGCAGCAGTAACACTTCAAGGAGACAAACCAGTAGCTGAATACGAGGTCACAGTTCAAGGTGAGTCTGAAAACATTTCACTGATAGTTTCTGCCGTCATGTTTTGTAAACCCCTCCCCCCACCCCCCAGGACCAGTGTCTCCAGTTGAACTGACCGTGGACCGAGTGGCCTCCAACAGCTCAGAGTCATGTGACCTCCATGTGACCTGCAGGACTCACAACTCTCACATCAACACCACTTTCAAATGTGTCAACTGGTTCTGCAGTCAGGAGGGAGGAGAGCGATCAGAGGTCACGACCTCTGGGGCTTCTCTCAAGGTCTACCTGTTGAACAGCACCATCATCTGTAACCCTGGCAACCAGGTTCACTGGACGCACAATATTATTACTGCTGAACATCTTTGCTCCTCAAATACTGGTAAGACTGAAAGAGAAAACAACTTCATGATAATTAAGCATCCTCTGTGCCGCCCATTAAAACACCTTTTAGTGGCAACCATTAATGACTATAAAGGTCAGTAGAACTACAAAGATGTTTTCACAATCCAAACTGCAGTCCCTTAGAACCACATCAGGCTGAACATGTGACACATTCTCAGCTGAGCTGCGTCATTTAAATGAGGAAGACTCTTCTAATCTGGTCCTTGTTTTGTTCTACAGCTTCTACCCTTCCCTATGGGTTGGTGATTGGGATTGGTATAGCGGTTCTCTTTCTTGTGGTTGTACTCGGCGGGCTTTGTTGGCATCTAAAGAAAAGAACCTGTAAGTCCAACATCCCAACAGATAATCACAACATCTGCACCTGTTTTTTTACTTTACGTAGAAACTCAATGTTTCCAAGTCTGCCATAACTATGTACCCACCTGTTTGGTTAAATAGCCCAATATCACAATTTAAAGCTTTGCCTCAGAGCGCCGAACTATGGAGCCCCGGAGGTGACATGAAAAAAAAAGGGTATGTACTTGGGACAAGGTTTGCGAGATCTCGCGTTAGCTCGCCGATACTGAGTTTGCTTCGCGGCGGCAATCGGTGGTCAGCTGGGCAGGGATTCGGCGCTGGGCAAGATATCGCAAAACTAGTCCCAAGTACATACCCTTTCTCGCGTTTTTTCCTTGTAGTTTTCTTCCTTTTTATGTTTTAAAAACCTCCTTTTAGACAGAGAAGAAGTCCAGAGACACAGAACAAGTATCATGTGCAGTGTAAAAGTGGAACGAACTCTACATGATGTTAAAGTTAGGTGCTTTATTTATGGCTCATGCTGCAGTGTGATGTGCTTTCTCCCCCGAGAGGTTTATCTGAACTCTGTAGTTTTAATGCATTTTAGAAAAACAGACTAATTAGTTTTTAAGACAAAGAGGCAGACGTATTTAAATCAGCAACTGTTAATCATCAGGAGACGACTCCCCACGTGGAAAATAGCAGCTTTAAAAAGAAGCGAGTAACCTTTTCTTACGTGTGTGACTCATCCTGCAGCAAGTAACACCAGCTCCACTTCAGAAGGAGAACTGCACCTACAGCTTGGTGGCACCTCACGCTGCATCGACTCAGCCGGAGAGCGTCTACGCTACGGTGAAGAAAGCTGACAGGGCCTCTAACGATTAAAGAGGAATGTTTCCCCAAAACCCGGAATTCTGTTGTAAGTTTTCAGTGCTTATGAAGCTTTCCAAGTTTTAGTTCTTGTAATCTTTTTAAGCATAACAATTGGAGATATTAGTTATTACATATTTTACATTTAAGGTCAACGTATAAAAAGTAGTGAATATGTCGTTGCCTCAGCTTTGGTACCTGGTTTGAGCCTCCATGTGACTTTTCATCTGATCATTTCCTAAAGAGCAACGCCTGTCCTGATTGGTCAGATTTAAGATACTTGATGCGTATTATATTTTTTTATTTGTTATTTTTTAGACAAAAGGAAAACTGTGACAAATACACAACAGAGAATATTTTTCTAAATGTTTTTTCATAAAGTGTTCATTAAGTGTTCAGTGTTTTAAGGTTCTTTAATATAATAACAACACATATTTGTTCCTGTGTAGAAACTCACAGTACAGCAGAGAGGGACACATGACCTTTTATTCACTGAAGTTTCCACCCAAAAAACGTGCAGAACAGAATGGTAGCAGACACATATGCATGTGTATTTTTGTCATTGTAATTTCTTTGCAATCATTTTATTTACAACGTGGAAACATTGTTATTGTGTAAATTATTATTAGCGTTTGTTTTAAAGGTGAACTATGAAGATTTCTGGTTAAGAAAGTATCTAAACATGATTTATTTTCTTGGCGAATTGCCTCTTTGAGTCCACGTTTTGAACGTCTGTTCTTCAACAGGAAATGTCTGCAATGCTGAATTAATAAATACTTTAAATGCTAAATAGTTTGAGTCCATGTTTGCTGGTTTGCGGTCGTCTACCTCTTTTCTTCTGGTGTGTTGCTGTCAGCTGTGAGTCAGCAGAGCATCATGAGATCAGTGCTGACGGATTTAACGAGTTATTTCAGTACAAGATGTCAAAACCTCTTTCCTTTTTCCTTTTTTTTTTTTTTTTTTTTAGCTGTTAGTGTTGGTAAAACTAATACAAAGACTCAACTAAAACTTCCCATGTGTAAGTGATATTTTGTTCACTTTTGTTGTTTTGACTTTTAATGGTCTTTCCAGTTAGGGGCCACATGTGGCCCTCAGTAAGGGGGGCATCGGAGACAGTGGGAGTCTGGTTTAGTGGACATTCACAAGAACAACACATGTTGCTTCCACATTATTGACTGTATATGAACATTGAAAAACTATGTGTGAGAATATGACACCTGAACGGAGGCGTGATGATGCATCTGCATGAAGTGTTACTGGGGTGATAAAACATTTGTCCTGAAACACCATTTACATCCACGTGTGCACTTTCACTGGTTATTTCTAGCAGTAGTGTAGAGACGATAATGTGTTGGTGTTCAGTCAACCAACTCGGAAAAAATGCAACATGAGCTGTGACAGGAAGTGTGTTCATCTCTTGACACCTGCTCTCCACCGCTTCCTCTTCTGCTGCTCACCTCAAAGTTCGCTCTACTGAGTAAAATCAAGAGTCCTGTGTAACTTATTTCCAACCTCCTGAGTTTGATCCACCTTCAAAGCACACAGTGTCAGTAATGCAGGTGCAGACCCTGACGGGGGTCTTCCTCTTCTCCCTGGAGACCCAGACGACACGGGTTATTTTAGAATAGCATAATATGCAAAATTCTTAACGTTGTTAGAAGACCTTTTAAGGTTTCAGACTTTCAAACTTTTTAAAGTATTATAATCTGCAATGTTATAGAGTACATATAAAAGAGATGCTCTGTATTTTTTACGTAGGCTAAACCTAGGTATTATAAGAGGTATAAGATAGGGCTGTCAGTAGATTAAAAGAAATTAACTAATTAATCTCACATTTTGAAATTCATTAATGGCGATTAATTAAAAACATTGTAACAACAACATTCATTAATGTTTTTCTTCTAAAGACAATCTTACAAGTAATGAGTAATCGCTTTAGAAAATGTGTATTTTAGACACTGTTAATTCATTGTTAATGTTTTAAACACAAAACTACACACATTTGATCATCTTGAAGGCAGAAGTGGTCCGTTTGCCACTCGGGCCCCTTCTGTTTGACACGTGGAGGAATTCCTCTGCTCAGTTCACCCTCTGTTTGTTTTACTTCCAATGCTCT
This sequence comes from Apeltes quadracus, assembly GCA_021346845.1. Classification (NCBI taxonomy): domain Eukaryota; kingdom Metazoa; phylum Chordata; class Actinopteri; order Perciformes; family Gasterosteidae; genus Apeltes; species Apeltes quadracus. The sequence continues at coordinate 13,795,896 of CM037919.1, forward strand.
CCATATGGAGCTACCGTCTTGCTTTCTCCAATGTAAGTTAACTGACTGAAGCTCCGCTTCCGCGGTCAACTTTCGGTTTACTTACCGGAAGTATTAATCTTGCATTAATCTTGGCCACATTAATCACATATTCGTGTTTATTTTGACAGCCCTAGTGTCATAGGGTCGGGTGGTGAGGCCGAAAGTAGGACTCAAACGCAGACTTGCACACAGAAAGACTTTAATAGTCAAAACTGAACAGAAACTCTAAACCACAACGGGCAAACACTGACGTGGAACGTGAACACCACCTACATCCATGAGAGACAAGAGACAATGAAGCGACAAGGGACCACAGACTCACAGTGTCAGGATCGGTCTAGGTGGACTGGAAGGTACTGATGGGACAAATTAACTGAAGCATCGAGGCTTCTCTCGAGTAAAAGTGGGCGTGTCGAATGAATCAGCGCTTTGAGGCCTGTATTGCTTCCGGAAAATGACGTAACCGATGACAAACGAGGCCTCGGTTTCGACAGATCACATCATTGGTTTGTTCACTGTGTCACTTCCGATCACCTCCCAATAAAACGCTATAAACCTCGAGGCACACTGTGGGTGTTGTAGGCAGGGTGCGATTTGACAAAAAAGCAGAAGGGAGGATGTTTTTATTTATTTATTCATAGACAAGAACATGTGATTTTAGCTTGCATAACTAGGAAAAAGAACGCAAAGGGTAGACAGGCCCTTTTTCGGTCCGTGGATTAGTCCCCATCACAACATGGCAAAACTTTTAATGTTAATTTAGTTGTTTTATAATCAGGTCCTGTAAAGTAAGACGATATGCTCAGTGCCGGCGCTCCGCACACACACATCACGCACTGCGCGTAGGGAACCAAATGCCTGGGCGGGCACCAAAAATTCTGGGACGTGGAAAATCATCACAGTAGGCTACTAGTATGAATAACAAATAAAATATGTCTAAAGCCTGTTAATATGCAAAACCAATACAAAAGTAATAGGTCATCACTCACAGTAATGCAGCTCCGCGCTGCTCTTATTATTAAAGAGTTGGTTCCTAGGGGTGGCACGGTTCACAAAACCCACGGTTCGGTTTGTATCGCGGTTTTAGGTTCATGGTTTTCGGTTCTGTACGGTTCTTGTGTTTATTTTTATTTTATATTTTATACTCCAGAAATGTACTTCAGCATATGATATATAGCTGAATTATCCACAATGTAGGTTACAGTATTTAAGAAAGTGTTACATCTTGTAACAAAAGACTTTCAGCACATTATTGGGACCATCTCTGAGGGAAACTGAGATTTTGATACAGCAAGAGAGAAGACATTGACTTCCTTTTCATTTATTTGGCAAAAAAGGAGAACGTGTATTGCCATCTCAACAGGAACTTATGTGCCTTTTAGCACACAAATATTAAAATTAACTTAATCAAACTGCGAACTTCAGAAGAAGAGAGGAACTCTTAAAGCTCTGTCTTTTAAATATGAGCTACGTGGGCTGTGTCGGACAATTCTTTAACGATTTCTCCTCGTGTCTCGTCATAGAGTTTTGTAGTTACGTTGTGCCGAGGTGTCAGCCGGAGGAAATATTATAACGAAACCCTTCACACTCAATCACTCTGTAAGGTTGCATATCTTTGGCTATAACATCCCCATTGCTTTAGTTATGGCTATTTCTCACTCCGACTTACGAGAGGTTGCTTCATGCTGCAGACAGTAGAAGTTGTTACCTAACCGGCTCTCTCCTGCTTCCGCTGTCTAGTACCGACACATTGGCGTGAGGTCTTCTCAGATGAACTGACATATTAGAAGTGTTTCATTTCCGTTGATAGAACCGAGTAGGTAACGAGGTAACAATAAATCCCAAATGGCGCATCCTCCAACTCCGGGCAGCCTTCCTTATATCTCCCACTTGCCATTTCTACACGTGACAGCACTCCTTACTCCACTTTTAATGTCTATTTGCGTGTCCACTAGGCCTGTGCGGTATTACCGGTATGAAATATCCGGGATTTCTCACATACCGTCATACCGGGGTTACTGACAGCTGACCTGCTCTTTGACAGGCAGTGGATTTTATTAGTACACGTCGTCATCACAGCGATGCATGGAGCTACTTAGTCTTATGTGTGTTGAGATTAAGTCATGGTTACAACTTTATAACAACAATGAATAACCCACAACACAACGGCTTGGGACATTTTGTAATACTAATAAATTATTAGTATTACAAAATGTTGAAATAAATTCCCCTCTAATCTCCGCCGAACTGCATGCTGGGTACAGTTATCACAAATCTCGTTACTACCTGAAAACACGGTCAAGAGCAATGGAGGAGGAGGAAGAACAACGGGAGACGGGAGATACACCAACAACTTGTACCTAAAAGAGGAGGTGTGTCTGCTGCCAGAAAAAGGTTTATTGTAAAGTATGTCGAGCCGTTGTTATCGCCACTGGTGGCAACACTAGCATTTTACTCCATCACCTTAGCAGAAAACACGTGTTGGAGTGTTTGCGATTACGGTCCTCGGATTCGAGACCGTCAACCAGTCATGGCGGAGCGAGTGAAGCGGTGAAGCGGAAGGGTCAGACGTCGCTTAAAGAGGCATTTGCTCGAGGCGATGCTTATGACAAAAAAAGCAAGCGATGGAGTGACATTACGGAGGCAATAACGTTCCACCTCTGCAAGGACGTAGTCCCGCTACGGACCGTAGATAAAGACGGGTCAAAGCATTGAATCCAAGGTACATTTTACCGGGGCGAAAGTATTTCAGCCCACTTGTCGTCCCTCATTGGTGAGCAACGCCGAAGCGAGCTGCGTACAGTCGGCCACTTTTCAACAACAACGGACCTGTGGTCGAGTCGCACTGGGACTGCGAGTTGCGCAATCACTGTTTGCAAACGTCATATTTCCCTGACGACCACACCGGAGAAATCATTGCTAGTGTTAATAAAACGATTATAAAATATTTTTGTTTTGAAAAGGAAGCCATGTTTAAGTTGTAAGATTTCTTCCGTTTTAAATACGTTGCAGTTTGCACAATAAAAGATGTTTATATTCTGATGCCTTTATATCTAAAAAAAAAAATACCTAGATATACCGTCAGAATGATTTTTAATACCGTGATATGGATTTTTGGCCATACCGCACAGCCCTAGTGTCCACACAACTCTGATTTCGCGCGAAAAGGAAACGCTCTGTCTGAGGTGACAAACGCGCACAAGGCTACATTGCGCATGCGTCGAACCGTGCGACGCACACATGAACTGAACCGAGACACGCGAACCGAACGGTTTGACTGTTTTTTCATGTACCGTTTTAAACGTTACAATGCATCTCGTCTATGTTTAAAATTGGCATGTTTTAATGAATTGAAGATGTTTATTGTTACCACTTCCTGAAGATGTTTATTGTTACCAAGGCAACAAGCACTTAAACGGGTTATTGTATCACTAAAAGCATTTGGCAAACAAAAACGGCAAGTGTCGAGGCAGTTGCCGTAAACTCGAGGCAGCTGTCATAAACTTAAGGCAGTTACCACGACTCATCGCGGCAGTTGCCACGATTCGCCGCGGCACCGCAACCTGCAACAGGAAGTGCCTCAGCAAGTTGCCAGTGCCACGATTTGCGCTAGCCCCTACTGGAGAGGTATTGCGAGGCCTGCGGTAAAACGTACAAAGCAGGGAAAAAAACGCACACAGGCAGGAGCCCCGTCTGTTTACACTGCGGGCTGCCTCTAATAGAAAGCAACGAAGATCACCAGTGTTTTATTCAACCTCTCGAAATGAGCGACCCACAAGAGTCATACATATTTTATGATTTTGAGACGAGATTCCACAACGGGAAATATAAAGTGGTGTACGTCTGCGCTATGGGCAAGGAGGAGGAAAAGGTTTGTTTCGACGCGTTAAAATGTGTGGATTCTTTTGTCAGACATTATAGAAGACCTAAATACAAGGGCTACACGTTTATAGCACACAGCGCGTCTGGATTTGACAACTATATTGTCCTCGAGTATTTTGTAAAACAGAAAATAGTCCCTGAGGTCACGGCAAACAGAAGCAGATTAGTGTTATTGTATGACGCGGCGTACCGCCAGCGATGGATCGATTCATTTAGTTTTCTCCGGATGCGTCTGGCTAAAACACCCGATGCTTTTGGGTTTGAAGATTTTGAGAAAGGCTACTTTCCTCACAAATTCAACACTAGGGAGAATGAGCACTATGTCGGCAAGTACCCCGATCCTTTTTACTACGACTATGACAAGATGAGTGACTCAGAGAAAAAAACATTCATGAACTGGTACAGAACAGTATGCGGAGAAAACAAACAGAGCTCAGACGCTATTGCGTTAACGATGTGGATGTTTTGCGGAGAGCCTGTACCATTTATCGTAATACGTTCCTGGAATGCACTCAGCTGGACCCCTTTGGTTTCACCACTCTGCCCTCCAGCTGTATGGGCGTTTTCAAAACAAGGTTTCAACCCGCTGATACGGTGACTCTGACGTACAAGGGGGCGTACACAAAACAGAATAAAACATATTCTGATATGTCAATGCAATGGCTTGAATATGTGGCGCACTCTGAGAATATTGAGATTAAGCATGCTCTCAACCACAGACGGGTTTAACAACGAGACAAACACGTGTTATGAATTTGCAGGTTGTTTTTTCCACGGATGTGTTAAGTGTCACGTCCAAAGCTATATAAATCCCTTACGCTAGACAGTACAAGGCTTTTAAAGATAAAATACATGTGCTAGAGAAACAACACGGGGTGAAAGTCGTAGTAATTTGGGAGTGTGAGTGGGCGGCACTAAAACTAACTGACCTTGCTGTAAAGACCTTTATGGCCACATGCAAAAAACGTGAGCGTTTGAACCCGAGAAAAGCACTCTTTGACGGTCGTACAAACGCCATAAAAAACATGGAGCCGTCCGGGTTTGTTATCTTTACACGCATAAACAAAAAAGTGTTGTTCAAGTCGTAATAATCTTCTCCGCTGGCAGAGATGTGAAATTCCAAAGGACCATTGTCTGTAATGGCCGAAACGGGTGGAATCTCGAGGAACGTATATCTTTCTATGGAGGTTTGTGTGAACGGTAGGGTAAAAATATCTAATTCCGTCTTTACGCATTCAGCCGACTGCTCGTGAAGGAGGGCCATAGTTTTATCCTAGAATATGTTGTTTGCCAAAAGTTTGGAACGTTTATTCAGGGAACTGCGTCGATCTGCGTTTGTCTTCTTTTTGACTCTTTCCTTTTTCTGCCAGCTCTTTTACACCTTTTAGTGTTTGTCTTAGTACGACCCCATCCGGTAGGAGGTCTTTTCAAAGCCCTGGGGGCGTGTACTATCACGCCATTTCCCTCCTGCTTATTGGCCCACGTCGATTTCGCTATATGTGATACCACATCTCCGGCTATGTTGGTAGCAGCTGTTTTCAAATGCGGTTTTATCACGCTGAACCCCCTTTTTACCGCTATACCACTTGGGGTATACATACCAGTCGGCAAGCTCTTGTACTAGTTCTAGTACAGGTTGTTCCTCGTGTTCCAAAGTGTCGTACATCTCCGAGATGGTTTCCATAATGGCCCCGTTATGGGTTATTTCCTTTGAATGCAGCTCATGCAGAAACATTTCTGAGGCGCCCGTTATACGGGGGGAGGTGGTGTAGATGTCAACATCTGCCAGAAACCGCTCGATGGTGCTTATGAAACGATCGCTCCACAGTCTTTTAATTAGACATGTATAGTGTAACACGACGAGCCGTTTGTCTGGTTCTAAACACGGATGCTGGGTTTGGCTCGGATGTGAAACTTGACAGCCGAAGCAGATCTCTTTAGTGTATCTCATCCATACTTGATTCAGCAGATGTAGTACACCGATTCTTGTGTATTTCAGAAAATCCTCAGAATTTTTAGGCAGATGACTGGTCTTGTCTCCATCGCTGCGCTCCGGGGTTGGCGGAGGGGTGGGAGGGGGTGACTGAATCATCAGAGAGGGTGATGGTGAGGAGGGAGGTGTCTGTTGTGAGAAGTTGTAGTCTGAAAAAGCAGAAGACATTTAGGATAGGGTATAGTTAAAGACTATTACAAATGTATACACAATAATATAATTACCCACCTGTTATTCTAGATGTTTATGGGATTGATTTTCGGCCTACGCAAGGTATGAGATATGCCAGGTTGCACGCTAACTGGTGCATTGTCGTAAACAAGGCGTTTTCTAACATCTCGATAAGCCTGCCTAACTCTGTCTCTCTTGACCTCCTCGTCAATCTGGCTAAACACTTTTTGCAAAGCGGGCCAGTCACACCACTGAATGAAGAAAATTAGGGAAAACCATTTATCATACTCTGTGTCTGTAAGTGGATAAGGCTCCTCTCTCCATTCATTACGACCTCTACTAGCCACAATGTGTTCCCGGTCTTCGCAGGCCGTTAAAAAAATAAAATCATCAGGCCTTCTGCTATATCGGTCTGTGGCCAAGTGGTGTATTTTGTGGCCCACAGTTCTGTACCACTGAACCACATATAGAGTCTCCAGAAATCCAGGTTGTTCAAGGTCTGTGCAGACAACCGTACAAAACTGTTGCCAGTCTTGTACAGACATACACCCCTCAAAAACACCAACGGGTTTACCCCAAACATCCCCCTTCTTGTCCTTGGGACTGATTCTTGAGGTCAGTGTCACTTTTCCATCATAGTATTTTACTGTGTACACATACCCATTAATGCCCTGGTGCTGTATCTCACGCTCTGGGTTTTTCTCTGTCGTAAGCCTTCTAGAATTCAATCTCCTACGACGGATATTATAAGCGTCTGTATGGTCCGAGCTGTCGGTAGACGTACCTAGGGTTCCTGCTGGTGTGTCGTCCATTTTGTCAAAGATCCCGCTGTCGTGTCTACACACACAGCAAAAAAATCAGCAACAAAGTGTGGATTGGCGAGTTCCTCAGTTGTTTGAGAGCATAATGTCCATAATGTAATATGCTTTTTTGTAATATGTTTTTTTTTTTTTATGTAATATGCTTTTTCCTAAATAGCCACACCCCCCTTACCACACACACACACACACACAGTTGTAATAACAAGGGGCCTTCCCCACTCGCTCCCGCGCGTGAGAAGGACACGTGTAACAATACTCTCACCCGTAAATATCATTATATGTCAAACTAAAACGGGCACTCGGTAGAGCGCATACCTTCGCCGCATACCTTACGTCATCTTGTGAAGTCATTTTGACGCACTTACGTCAGAGTGACATCATGACGGATGTGAATTATTTGAAAGGTATTTCGTCATAGAACAATATTGCGTTGGTTTCATGACAATAGCTCAATTGTGAAGGAAGTTATGGTCCAAAGTGTCTTTTTGACCTTTTCATGACCTTGACCTTGACCTTTGACCCGATAAGCTCCCAATCAAATGTGCCGCGGATAATGACCATTCCACCCACCAAATTTCATGCAATTCGGTTAAATACTTTTTGAGTTAGGCGAATAACAAACAAACAAACAAACAAACATATTTACAAACTAGAACGGGCACTTGGTAGAGCGCATACCTTCGCCGCAGCTACTTTTGTTTTCAAGAGAGAAGACTACAAGACCTGTACAGTAAAGCAACACCTACGTTGTCATGCGGGAAGATTTGTTTCGAATTAACCCGCAAAAACTTTGATATTGTAATCACCTCCAGGTGGTGGTACTTGCGTCAGAGTGACAAACATATTTACAAATAAATAAATACACAGCGATCAAAACATAACCTTCGCTTTTGCGAAGGTAAAAACGTCTGTTAATAATAGGTCTCTGAATCAGTGGTCGGGGTGCATGAATAGAGTCATCAGTGTGGCCAGTGGATGTCACACAGACAGCTATGGTCTCCCACCGCTGCTGTCGGTGGGTGGTTCCCTCACTTTTGCTTAGCATGTCAAAAAAAATGTTAATAATAATTAAAAGACACAACTGCTAACAACATTCCAACAACACAGAGAGATCCAGTATGATATACAAAATACTGGCACCAGCTGCCATCCATAAATCTCATAATGTTTGTGTGTTACGTCATAGAGGTCAAAAGGTCAAAAAGAAGCCACATAAAGGTCACAAAGGTCACATGAACGCGCAAGGTGGGGTGTATATTCTTCTAGCCATATATGGCATGTAAAGGGTGTAAAAGATGGTTCCTGATATGAGGGGAAGTTCCTACTTCCTACTTTCATCATTACACTTCCAGTCCGTAGAATGAGGCTGTGCGTCGTGCTTCTCTTTGCCGTTTCTCTGCTGACATTATGTGAAGCGCAAGGTGAGGACTTCATTTTATCTATATTTTGTTGTGGATTGGTTTTCAAGGTCAAAGCTTTTATACTGTAGCACTATTTCTACTATCTGTTTCTTTCTGGTTAATCACGATTTGTGTTCTTCCTTCTTGTACGGAGCTCTCAAAGGCAGGACGTTGTCTCAGTTTACAGTATCAACGCTTTGAAAGAGATTGTATACAATCTCTGGTTGTCAACAAGATTGACAACAAGATTATTTAATGTTTTAGGTGCAGATGTGGATTCAAACACAATCAGCTTTCTTTCTAGTTAAAAATCTTCTGTGTTTCATTGCAATGAATAATTTAACCATTACAATAGAAGACGTGTGTGATACAGAGGAAAACGTTCAAGGTGCTTTTAGACACATTCTTGTTAAAACGGGTGTTTTCCCTCCAAGACAAATGTTGACCTTTACTCCTCTCAGAGTTGAACTTATGTTTTCAGTATGAGGAAGTCAGTTATTTTCTAAATGCATCCGTGTTCAGTGTAGCTGATGCTGGGGACATTAGTGTGGTGAGAGGGAGGGGACAGATGACAAAGGGACAGAAAGACCCTGTTTGTCACAGTGGAAATACTCAAGAAGAAGAACTTTGAGCAGCAACTTGCTCTCAGTGGGTTTAGTTTCTGCTGTGAAGCTTCTCTGTGTCCTCAGGAAGAGACGACGTGAGACATTTTAAGAGACCTCAGTTCATGTTAAGCAGTGATGAGCTGAAGGTGAACCGGTGGTTCAATGTGTAAGAATTAAAGTGAAGGGATGGAGTAACATTCTGCATTGAATGATTCATCATATACTGTGTGTGATGTTTATTGTATCACGTGTCTACTGTTTTTACAGGAACCATTGTGACTCCTGTGTTTGTGCTGAAGGGACGTGATCTGCTCCTGGAGCTTCATGCAGATCCTCCTAAGAGTTTTTTATTTGTTGAGTGGAGATTCAATAAAATAGTCAGTTTAGTAAGATTTAGTTCTAGTGGAGAAGCAAATGTCCTTTATAATATCAGTGGAGGTTTTGAGTTTCCTGAGAAAACCTTCTCTGTGAAATTGAAGAATCTACAAGAGGTCGACAGTGGAGTTTATTCTGCTGCAGCAGTAACACTTCAAGGAGACAAACCAGTAGCTGAATACAAGGTCACAGTTCAAGGTGAGTCTGAAAACATTTCACTGATAGTTTCTGCCGTCATGTTTCATAAACCCCTCCCCCCACCCCCCAGGACCAGTGTCTCCAGTTGAACTGACCGTGGACCGAGTGGCCTCCAACAGCTCAGAGTCATGTGACCTCCATGTGACCTGCAGGACTCACAACTCTCACATCAGCAGCACTTTCAAATGTGTCAACTGGTTCTGCAGTCAGGAGGGAGGAGAGCGATCAGAGGTCACGACCTCTGGGGCTTCTCTCAAGGTCTACCTGTTGAACAGCACCATCATCTGTAACCATAGCAACCAGGTTCACTGGACCCACAATATTATTACTGCTGAACATCTTTGCTCCTCAAATACTGGTAAGACTGAAAGAGAAAACAACTTCATGATAATTAAGCATCCTCTGTGCCGCCCATTAAAACACCTTTTAGTGGCAACCATTAATGACTATAAAGGTCAGTAGAACTACAAAGATGTTTTCACAATCCAAACTGCAGTCCCTTAGAACCACATCAGGCTGAACATGTGACACATTCTCAGCTGAGCTGCGTCATTTAAATGAGGAAGACTCTTCTAATCTGGTCCTTGTTTTGTTCTACAGCTTCTACCCTTCCCTATGGGTTGGTGATTGGGATTGGTATAGCGGTTCTCTTTCTTGTGGTTGTATTCGTCTGGCTTCGTTGTCATCTAAAGAAAAGAACCTGTAAGTCCAACATCCCAACAGATAATCACAACATCTGCACCTGTTTTTTTTACTTTACGTAGAAACTCAATGTTTCCAAGTCTGCCATAACTATGTACCCACCTGTTTGGTTAAATAGCCCAATATCACAAATCAAAGCTCTGCCTCAGAGCGCCGAACAATCTGCACAACACAGGACGTTTTTTAATGCATCAGATGAGGAAATACTTTTGGGTTAAAAATATACATGTGATATATTATCAAAAGGTGCTTTTCATCTCACTTGATGATGAGAGTCACAAACATCCCAACATATCAAATCCAACACATCAAAATGTGCTTCTGTTTGAGGATGCAGTAAATTAGACACCAGCCAAAAGATGGACTCAGTTTATCTGCAGCATCAAGTAAAGCAAATGTACAACAGTTCAAATCTTTAAAGTGCTGTTTTTTTCTTCTTCAACAACAGCAGATTCAAGACCGATCGCCAATGATACAGTTTATGATGTTCCTCAGGTAAGCGTTACGTTTAAAAAACAAAACAAATTAAGAAATGTTTTTAGAATCAAAACCATGTGCCAAAGTTGTTTACAGGTTTTGCTGCTACGTGCACACACCTGCTACGTGCACACACCTGCTACATGCACACACCTGCTACATGCACACACCTGCTACGTGCTCACACCTGCTGCTTGCTTGTGCTCTGATACGCTGGGAGGAACCTGATGATCCATCGATCCAAACCTGGTCCCTTTTGGTTGTCTTACTTTTTTTGTTTTAAAAACCTCCTTTTAGACAGAGAAGAAGTCCAAAGACACAGAACAAGTATCATGTGCAGTGTAAAAGTGGAACGAACTCTACTTGATGTTAAAGTTAGGTGCTTTATTTATGGCTCATGCTGCAGTGTGATGTGCTTTCTCCCCCGAGAGGTTTATCTGAACTCTGTAGTTTTAATGCATTTTAGAAAAACAGACTAATTGGTTTTTAAGACAAAGAGGCAGACGTATTTAAATCAGCAACTGTTAATCATCGGGAGACGACTCCCCACGTGGAAAATAGCAGCTTTAAAAAGAAGCGAGTAACCTTTTCTTACGTGTGTGACTCATCCTGCAGGAAGTAACACTTCAGAAGGAGAACTGCACCTACAGCTTGGTGGCACCTCACGCTGCATCGACTCAGCCGGAGAGCGTCTACGCTACGGTGAAGAAAGCTGACAGGGCCTCCAACTATTAAAGAGGAATGTTTCTGTTTCTGTTGTAAGTTTTCAGTGTTTATGAAGCTTTCCAAGTTTTAGTTCTTGTAATCTTTTTAATCATAACAATTGGAGATATTAGTTATTACATATTTTACATTTAAGGTCAACGTATAAAAAGTAGTGAATATGTCGTTGCCTCAGCTTTGGTACCTGGTTTGAGCCTCCATGTGACCTTTCATCTGATCATTTCCTAAAGAGCAACGCCTGTCCTGATTGGTCAGATTTAAGATACTTGATGCGTATTATATTTTTTTATTTGTTATTTTTTTAGAGAAAAGGAATCTTTTTCAACTGTGACAAATACGCAACAGAGAATATTTTTTTTTATGTTTTTCCATAACGTGTTTAGTAATCATTCAGTGTTTAAGGGTCTTCAATATGATACCAACTGAAGATTCCACCCAAAAAACGTGCAGAACAGAATTATGTTACGAGTAAATACTGTACATGGCTAGCAGACACATATGCAATGTGTATTTTTGTCATTGTAATTTCTTTGCAATCATTTTATTTACAACGTGGAAACATTGACATTGTGTAAATTATTATCAGTGTTTGTATTAAAAGGTGAACTATGAAGTTTTCTTAACATGATTTATTTTCTTGGCGAATTGCCTCTTTGAGTCCACGTTTTGAACGTCTGTTCTTCAACAGGAAATGTCTGCAATGCTGAATTCATAAATACTTAAATGCTAAATGCTAAATAGTTTGAGTCCATGTTTGCTGGTTTGCGGTCGTCTACCTCTTTTCTTCTGGTGTGTTGCTGCCAGGTGTGAGTCAGCAGAGCATCATGAGATCAGTGCTGACGGATTTAACGAGTTATTTCAGTACAAGATGTCAAAACCTCTTTCCTCTTTTTTTTTAAAGCTGTTAGTGTTGGTAAAACTAATACAAAGACTCAACTATAACTTCCCATGTGTAAGTTATATTTTGTTCACTTCTGGTGTAACTTTTAATGGTCTTTCCAGTTAGGGGCCACATGTGGCCCTCAGTAAGGGTGGCATCGGGGACAGTGGGAGTCTGGTTTAGTGGACATTCACAAGAACAACACATGTTGCTTCCACATTATTGACTGTATATGAACATTGAAAAATGTGTGAGAATATGACACCTGAACGGAGGCGTGATGATGCATCTGCATGAAGTGTTACTGGGGTGATAAAACATTTGTCCTGAAACACCATTTACATCCACATGTGCCCTTTCACTGGTTATTTCTAGCAGTAGTGTAGAGACGATAATGTGTTGGTGTTCAGTCAACCAACTCAGAAAAAATGCAACATGAGCTGTGACAGGAAGTGTGTTCATCTCTTGACACCTGCTCTCCACCACTTCCTCTTCTGCTGCTCACCTCAACGTTCGCTCTACTGAGTAAAATCAAGAGTCCTGTGTAACTTCTTTCCAACCTCCTGAGTTTGATCCACCTTCAAAGCACACAGTGTCAGTAATGCAGATGCAGACCCTGACGGGGGTCTTCCTCTTCTCCCTGGAGACCCAGACGACACGGGTTATTTTAGAATAGCATAATATGCAAAATTCTTAACGTTGTTAGAAGACCTTTTAAGGTTTCAGACTTTCAAACTTTTTAAAGTATTATAATCTGCAATGTTATAGAGTACATATAAAAGAGATGCTCTGTATTTTTTACGTAGGCTAAACCTAGGTATTATAAGAGGTATAAGGTAGGGCTGTCAGTAGATTAAAAGAAATTAACTAAATAATCTCACATTTTGAAATTCATTAATGGCGATTAATGAATGTTGTTACAATGTTTTTAATTAATGTTTTTCTTCTAAAGACTAAATCTTACAAGTAATGAGTAATCGCTTTAGAAAATGTGGATTTTAGACACTGTTATTCATTGTTAATGTTTTAAACACAAAACTACACACATTTGATCATCTTGGAGGCAGAAGTGGTCCGCTTGCCACTCGGGCCCCTTCTGTTTGAAAGGGGCCCCGAAAGTAGGACTCAATACGCAGACTTGCACACAAAGAGACTTTAATAAGTCAAAACTGAACAGAAAGCTCTAAACCACAACGGGCAAACACTGACGCGGAACATGAACACCACCTACATCCATGAGAGACAAGAGACAATGACTGTGACAAGGGACCACAGACTCACAGGGCTTAAATACACAAGGAGGTGCAGGTGATTGGACGCAGCTGGAAACCAATCAGACACGACAATCACGGGACAGGGCAGGAGGCAGGAAGTGAAGTTACCCCCGGAACACCAGAAACATGAAACTACAAAATAAGACAGGAAGTGAACCCAAACCGTGACACCTAGTGTAAGAGCATCCTTATTGACACACTTCTGTAACTCATTATAATCAGATTTTTGTTATGAGGTACATTTTTTTTTAAGTTTCTTCTTTGAAACCAACAGCCCTCCGGCGAGGGGGACGAGCAGCGGGCCCGGCTCAGGTGACTCCACCACGGACACTTGCACCCACTCACTCCACACCTCATAGCGGTGGGGGGGAGATCTCGCAAGAAGTGTTTTGCCTTACGAGAAGTTAAAGGGAAACACCGACCGTCCGAATAAACAAAATAAGGAAACTAACATTAATGCATGTTAAACTAACTAATTAATAAACCTGCATTACAACAAGATAACATCCATTCCATCCATCCATTTCCTTCACCAGGAAATATCTCCAAAGCTGAATATATAACTACTTATTATACCTAAATTGTTTGCATCCATGTTTGCTGCTTTGCGGTCGTTTGACCTTTGAGCTGGAGCTTTTCCTCCAGGGCAGCGTGAGGTGCTTGAGATCCATTTCTTTATTGGTGCTTCTTGAAGTCCACCAGGTGAACAGTGATGACGGCAGACACCATGATGATCAGACCCACGGAGAACACCACTATCTTCACCAGGAACACAGAGGGAAACACGAAACCTGAAACACACCACAAACACAACACATCGGTGCTTTCTGGGTGAGTTTGTATTCAACCCCTGCGTCCCTGACGAGGAGCTTTAGAGATGCTCAGAACTCAGAATTCACTCAGAAAACACACAATCGTTACAACATAGAAAGGCTGAAAGTCTTAAACTACAAACTGTTATCAGAACGTCGTCTCCTATTTAAATCTTACCAGCATGTTTGGAGCAAAGGCTGTTTAGCAGTATCAAAGTCCTGGGTCCAGTGAACCTGGTTGCTATGGTTACAGATGATGGTGCTGTTGAGCAGGTAGACCTGGAGAGACAGCCCCAGAGGTCGTGACCTTTGATTGCTCTCCTCCCTCCTGACTGCAGAACCAGTCGACACATCGGAAAGTGCTGTTGATGTGAGAGTTGTGAGTCCTGCAGGTCACATGGAGGTCACATGACTCTGAGCTGCTGGAGTCCACTCGGTCCACGGTCAGTTCAACTGGAGACACTGGTCCTGAGGGGGGATGGGCGGGGGGTTTCTGTGAAGAGTTTACGAAACATGACGGCAGAAACTATCAGTGAAATGTTTACAGACTCACCTTGAACTGTGACCTTGTATTCAGCTACAGGTTTCTCTCCTGTAAGTGTTTCTGCTAGAGCAGAATAAACTCCACTGTCGGCTTCTTGTACATTCTTCAATTTCACAGAGAATTCTTTCTCAGGAAACTCAAACCCTCCGCTGATATTATGAAAGATATGTGGTTTCCCATTTGTTTCAAATCTCACTAAAAGGTCTGTTTTATTGATTCTCCACTCAACAAATAAAACCCACTGAGGAGGATCAGCATCAAGCTTCAGGAGCAGATCACGTCCCTTCAGCACAAACACATCAGTCACAGCAGGGGTTCCTGTAAAAACAGTAGACACGTGATACAATAAACACACACACAGTATATGATGAGTCATTCAATGCTGAATGTTACTCCATCCCTTTACTTTAATTCTTACACATTGAACCGCCGGTTCACCTTCAGCTCATCATGACCTCATCTTTCTTTAAACTGTCTCACTCAGGACAGAGGAGAAAAAGTATTTCCATTTTCAAATGAAAACCTGGGGACTTTCTTTCACCTTGTCCCTTGTACCGAAAATAAAAATGACTTGTTTGCAAAAATGATTCTTGAGGGTTTTTTTTCATTTAAATCAGGAAGCAGAAGTTGTTTTTACAAGAAGTTTGTTTTTAAAGTCAAAAACATGTCCGTAATTTTCAAAAGATATAAAACAAAGCAGAACAGGAAGTTAAACTATTTTGGCTTGCATTTTGACTTTCCCTTAATGCTTTGTTCGTTTCTCACCTTGAGCCTTAATGCAGACGAGCAGCCCGAGTATCACATGGAGAGACATGACGGAGTCTCCGACCTCAAGCTGCAACAACCTGTGTTCTGCTTCTCAATAAACCAACAGCTCGCCTCTTATTCTAAGAAGCTGTGGGGCGTTTGCACACCGCTGCTCGTCATCAGACTCCATTTGAACTTCCTCTCTGAGCTGCCTCTGTAGCTGTAGAGTACAATTATTCACTTCAACTTATCCTGCGAGCTTCTTTAAAAGACGGTTTAATAAGTATCAGCTATTAACCCTATTTTGTAAATTCTTTATTCCCTTAAGATGAACTACTTTTGGCCCCACATGCTGCTATCATTGCAGCGACACAGTAAGTGGAAGGGAGCCAGAGGACGGGGACCAGGCCACAATGTACATCACATGCACCAGTTTATCTTGGTAGCTAAACGCACCCGCAAAGACGACCACTTCCTCTACAGGTCCGTACTTAAAATGTTTCCCATGAGAACAGAGACTGCAGCCAAAGAAAGAGAAACCTGCAAAAGCATCTTCTTCTCAGAAATCCTTGTGCACATTAAATGACTCTGATGAGCAGCGTTCTAATGGCAGACAAATGTTTGTATGTGAATAAATGATTAATCTACAATATAAAAATACAAAACAAGTCACTTTAAAGGCACACTATGCAACAATGTGTTCCATACCGTTTTGGATGATTAAATGAGTCATTTCAGGTCGAACAAAGGTTTTCTCGGCCTGGGGGTCTGTAGGGGAAATACCGCACTTGCAATTGCAGGCGCGTCGGGTCGCCCTCACAGGCTCTGAAGTGTCGTCATCGCGAAAGTCTTGCTTTACGGCACGAGACGGGAGGCTGCGGGCTGCAGCCATACACTCTTGGGCTCGTAGCGCAGTGGCGATATTTGGGCAGTTATCATGGCGGAACCAGCGAAAGCCCATGTCGGAGCAGGTAAGAAAGAGGAAAAGGGCTCTGGACAGAGGGAGTGGTCGTACACGGGTCAGGGGTGGGAGGGTTGCTAGCGGTCGCTAACTCGCGCCGAACCTCCGCATACACTCTGCGTACACTCGCGCGACGTTAGCAGTTGTGTTGTCATGCTGAAAGTGCAATCTTTTTCAGAGACCGTACTGTTTTCTTTCCGGTACCGCGTACCGGCACAGAATATCTTACCGGTACACCGTGCCAGACAGTACCGGCTTACTTTCACCTCTGCTTGACTGAGAAACGAGGAGAACAGCTGAGCGTCTTTACGACAGTACACTTTTATTTTCGGCCTCTGGGGGGAGCCTCGCTGGAAAATCAACCCCGGTTGCATAGTGGACCTTTAATGGTTCATTTAGCAAAGGCATGGGCCCTTTCTCAATACTCAAGACGGCAAGAACGGGCTTGCGTTCCCGCGAGAATAGAGTCGGGAGTCTAAACTGGCGGGTAGGGGAGAACGGAGAACGGCTATTTCCGCAATTGGAACAGCAGCTGACTCATCTTCCATAGTAGCCTGCTGAGGTGAAATGCATTCTGGGATATTTTGCTCTCACAAGAACAGACAAGCCTGCTCCGATGCATGCCCGGTACAATGGGCGGGGCGAGCCACATCCGGGTATTATGGCCGTTCTTGCCCAGATGCGGACTTCAGAATTGGAACAGTACTCGGGCTGCGACTGATGACGTTTCACGAGTCCACGAGAACAAAAGTCCACACAAGAACGCATGTTGAGAAAGGGCCATGGTGTTTTTGTGTGTGCTGGAAAGAAGAAATCCTTTTAACAACAGCTCCCTCTGCTGGTTAAGGAAGTTAATTACCACTCAATTTTCCCTTTAGAATGATTCCATTAATTCAATCCACATAATACAAACAAACATCAAATAATCTTTAATCTGTGTGGTTTTTATTTTGTTCATTTTGTTAACATTTTATTTCCGATAAATATAACTTCATTGCACATGTTTTTATGTGTGTGTATAGAATACCAAAAGTAGTACATTTGAGACTCAAACCCAATGTTTCTGTGGGAAATAAACAATTTATATGGTTCTCCTTGTTTCTCCTTTTAATTTAACCTTTAATGAGGCGAATCCTTTATTTTCCTTCCATTTTATTCTTGCTCATAACCTGTTTAACGTCTCCCTCTTTGTGGATCAGTTTTGTAAAAAAAGAGAACACCATCACAATGTATTTGTTTATTTAGCATGATGATGCAATATGAATATTGGTAAGGTGCAACATGTGCACAACATCAACACGGGCGGCCTTAGAAACAACCAGGTGAAATACTGACGAGCAGAGCGATCCATCTGCGATGCACAGGACTAAGCATGAGATATGAAGCGCTCCGTGGTGAAGGAGAAACCAACTCACTTTAAGATGCCATAACGTATTTCACAAAAGCTTCGTAATTGATGCATCCGTTCGCATCCTCCTGGTTTTGCATCAGCTGCTCCACCTCGTCCTCTCTCAGCTTCTCACCTGTCGTGCGAGAGGAAGCGACGGGAGGACCGTCAGCTCAGTGTGCGTCCTCACCAGGGCCGAATTACACAGTCGGGTTGGTTTCGAACCGTCAAACTCACCGAGCGTTGCCAAAACGTGCCTGAGCTCCGCCCCCATGACCGTGCCGTTGCCCTCCTTGTCGAACACCCTCAGACCTTCCACAAAGTCCTCATACGTTCCCTGGTTTTTGGCCTTGCAGATGTGTTGGTGCAAAGGCAGAAACTGGTCGAAGTCAAGCATTTTGGTTTGCATCTCTGCAGGGAAGTTACAAAAAAAGACTTCAGTCCCCGATGCTGAGCTTTCAGCAGAACCTTTCTCCGTCACATGACAGATAACGCCGACGCATGCGACCCACCTTCGGGGGTCGGCTTCCCGAGGACGTACATCATCTGCGTGTTGGTGGGATTCTGGCCCAAAGCTCTGATCAGATCGCCGCACTGGGCGTAAGTGATTTTCATTTCGTTGGCCGGCGTCCTGTCGAACAGCTGAAAAGAATCTTTAAAGTCTGTGAAAACAGCAAAAAAAAAGAGGAGAAAACAGAAGTCATTCTGCTCGCTGTGATCCCTGAGCGCCTGCAGAATGTCTGAGAGAGAGGCCTGGTGTATGACAGCATCCCTGACAGCATCCCTGCTCCGCTAAAGAAGAATCCAGCGGCGCTGAATTCCTCACGTGTCTCCCTTGAGTGGCACGTGCGCGTCACCTCCCTTCAGAGGGACCCCCCCCCCCCCCCCCCTCCCGCTCAGCTGCCGCGCAGCATTTCTCACACTCACTAATGGGCAGCTGTATCCCACCAAACCGCAATCCTTTTTTTTTTTTAATTATAAATAGCCGTCAGTCCGTCCTTACCCTCGATTTGCTCCGGCGTGAATTCCAGCTGAGAAGAGACAAAGCACATGAAGCAGATCGGTTAGAACGAGGCGGGTCGACCCGTTTGGAACGGGGGTTTCCCCTCCGCTGTCTGTCTGCTACTCTCGGCCTCAGGTCGAGTTCATTTTTAGTCCCAATGTGTGGCAGGGATCGTTTGATACTGCGATCTAAACCGGCGCAAGAAATCAAATCCTGAGCATCGTGTCTGTTTTAACACTGAAAGTGCTGCTGATTGATCAACACGTAACACTGATTGTAAATATCAAATGGGTTTGGACAATGTATTTTGTTATATAGTGTCTAATTATCTAGTAACATAGTCACGCCAGGGACGAATGCTGACTGTGTACACTGTGTAGTCTGGATATCTAAAGACACACTCCATCATAGAGTAAAGTAAAAATGATAAAGTAAAATGTTATCCAAGCATTTATCTCAGCTGCACGTTTAAAGCCAGACGGTGATGAATGGAACTATGTATATTTTACTTCCTCACAGCGTTTTCCACCCCTGTGCCCCCTCACAGGAATGTCGCGGGTGGTCCCCTCTCCACAGACATAATGAAAATCATATTTTGTGGCTTTAACCGCGCCTTCGTTTTTTTGGTAACACGGCGGCAGGAAAAACATTTATCCACTGAGAAGAGGCCAAGTCAGCAGATCTCTCCAAGATGTCTGGTGTACGGGGGTTTGCCACTAATCCCCCCACCATTACACAAAGTCACGGCTTCTTTAACCGTGCAGCACCGTTTATTATGCATCTTTGAAGTTGATAAAAAGACAGGAAATAGTTATAAACATTAAATTGCCAGCGTTACAGTATCCCATCCAAATGGCTGCACAGTCCTGGTCTGCCTGCACTGCCAGGATTAGGTCACATGGGGTCTCTGGTGCTCTTTTAAAGCCCAGCGAAATAATCTGTGCCTTAAGATAAACAGAAAATGTTGACAATTAAAAAGATGTATTTAAATGTGTTGTGTTTCTTATGCCACTAAGTGCACAGATCATTGCTTGATATTTCTGTTGTTTTACCGTGACTGTTGCAGGGTCGAACGCCGGCGTCTTAGGCCGCTCGGGCTCTTGGGGTTTGGGAGGCGCTGCTGCTGCTGCAGGTTTGGGCTCTTCCTTCTTCTTTGGGGCCATCGCAAAAAAATAAAATAAAAAAGCTCTGAGGAGACAACGCGGAGGAACCGGCAGGGCAGAAGGGGATCGGACACACTGCGGGGTCACGTCCCCTTTATCCGAATGTCCCGATCCCCCCACTTCCCCCCCCCCCCCGACGGTACAATACCCGACCACACTGCCAACAGCTATAAAAGGATGTGCCTTTGTGCGTCTATTTAAGACAAAGGTTGTTGTTGTAGGTGTCTTTCATCAGCGTGCAGCTGATGTTCCCTGAAGTCCCATGACCGCACGTCGGCGTCAATCAGGCTATTTCCATCGATAAGGGCGAGGCCCTTGTGTAACCCCCCCTTATCTTGGGCCGCTGAACATGTTCAGTGAAGTGCTGGTCATTGTGCTTGAAGGGCATGATGGCAATCATCACTGGACAAGATGGGAGGTGAGGTCGTTTGAATCACGAAGCCACAATGCATGCCTTGTGCAATTATCCTTGATTGTTGCACGAAAACAGCAGCGGGGTTTACTGTGCACGTGAAGGGGCCAGCACACATCTTGGTGATCAGAGCTTTAAACTCAAATCTTCCGGCCTAAAAATAGCCCGAATTGGACTTTCTCGAGCGTCGTCGCCGTCGTGTGACCACGGTCCATCTCTTGAAGCTGAGTACCGACAACATTGAGAGGCAAGGAAGAGCCAGAATTACCATAGTTATTAGGGCTGATTCATTTAGCGAGATTTACTCATTAAAACGTTGTTTACAATAGTTAAAGTGTGGGAGTCACTGTGAGCCGGTGCTGCTGTCTATTTGGGTTGTGCATCTGTTGACATACGGAGAATGGTGAAGTCAAAGAACAACTAAAAGAGGACAAAAAGAGAAAACTACTTATCTTTCTTTACAAAAATGTGCTTTTGTGAATGTGAATTAATTTCCTCTCCTCCACTGGAGTATCTGTGATCACACAGACTTTTATTTCATTCATTTCATTGTCTGCAATACAAAGAGTTTTGACATCTCCTGTTCACAAAGGAAAAAAAAAAGCACGTATGAATTTTGGAAGCGCTGTGATATCGCGACGTTGTAGGAGAAGCAGAATGCCTCCACCTTAGTGGTGGTGAGGATGATGATGGTGATGATGATGATGAAGCTGCCATTGTTCAAACACAAACTTCAATTCAACGTAAAAAATACATAAACTAGCTGGAGGAGATTGAATACAAATAATTTAGCATGTTGTCAATATTTTATGAGCTTTGGAAATCGACCCAAATGCTCATCATGGAAACATGTTTTTTAACGTACTGTTTCGATTTTGCTTGTACATTTTTTATCTTATTTAGTTATTTTATTCTATTCTGCTCTTGTAATTGCTTTGTGTATACGGGGCAATAAATGACCTCTGACTCCGCAAGGTAGCACACAACAGCGTAACATCTCGGCTGCACTGATTTTTACCAAGAGAGAGACTTCTTGATGTATTGCAAGTGGATGTTGCTCACTGGTCTATGAAAAGACACAAAACCATGATGCAAAGCCCCACTGAGAGGATGATCAGGCTGCCTCCCTCGCTGTGAAGAGTTAGGCCATCGAAGCGTGAGATCGGGGGGGGGGGGGGGGCTGCAGCAAAAAAGATGAAGTCCTCATTATTTTCCAAAAGGCACACGACCTGAGTGGTCAGCGTCGGACTGGAGCCGACCTACACGGAGACACAGACGGAAACTGTGCTTCTCAGGCCCGATATATATAAAAGGATCCAGCCCTACATGTCCCAGCGCCGCCCTCCTCCTCCCCCCCCAACCCCCCCTCCAGACCCCACCAGGTGATTGCCATCGACAGGCCGCGGCAGCAATTCACAACATGGCCGAGCGCAACGCAGTCCAGCTCTTAAAACATCCAAGACATGTCCGGTTTGCTATTTTGGAGGCGGCCTGTTGACGGGGGCCGACGCGTCGCCTGGAAAGCCTCCGTTCTCCGCCATTTGTTCCTCGGACGGAGCCGTTAGATGACCTTGGGTGCAGCTGGAGCCTTTGTGGTGCGATGAATCACCAGGTATATAATTACCCCGGATAAGTGGTACTGCGATTCGGAGTAAAAGAGTGGAAAATATTTTCCCACATGACATTTCATATAACGGAGAGGAAATAGTATTTGTTTATAGCGGTGATAAAACACACGTATACGTTACTACTACTGAGTTCAGTCGAAGCAAATCTAAAGGTTTGCTTTGAAGGGCAGCAGATGGGTAACAGCAATGAGAGCGGTGCCACAGAGGAGGGAGGACATGATGGAGTGTGACTTCGGTTCGCTCACGACTGACGCCGTGAGTTTTGTTCATCGACATGTGGCCGCGTGTCCGCTCGTCTCCTCCTGCCTTTCAGAAGGTCCACATCCGCTGCCTTGTTAAACTCCCGTCTCCCAGGGTGGTCCTGAGGCAAATTATAGCCGGGCGGAGGCGTGAAACTCAGGTGGGGAAGATACAGAAAAGAGCAGCGGAGGAGCTGGAAGACGAACATGAGAATCTTCATTTCTGTTTTTGAACAGAGGTTCTAACAGCGTATTTGTAAAAAATAAGATGATCGTGTGTCTTTTAATAGACTTTATATGCGAAAATACATGTTTTGCACCGTACTGAAAACATTTCACATTGCGTGAAAGATTTTTGATAATAATAATAGACACACACACACTGGCAGGGACAATAAATTGCAGACTAAAGGTCCATCCGGTGCATTTAGGGCCTGTTTGTTTTTCACTGTATAATCCAGTTGTGCCGCGTGTAGTTTACGTTGACGGACAGAACGCCCCCGCCCACCCGTGGCTCTGCACTGGAGGTGCTGCTTCTCCGTGCAGCACCTCCTCATTTACCAGCACTCAGGATATGGCGTGTCCAACCCAAAGCTAAAACTAATAAGGCGGTTAATGCACCAACTGTGTTCCTGGCAGATGTGACGTGTTCATTATCAGCTCCACAAGGCAGTCAGTGAAGTGGGCTAGCGTTTAATTAAACTGTCCCCTGTCCAGCTACGACCCGACGAGGTGCAGTTAAGTGTGCGGCGCCAGCTTGTGCAGGCTTCACTCCAGCACGGAGCGTGTTGCCATGTCGTTTGGCAGAATTTCTTATTGAGTAAAGATAAACACAGGGTTTTTTTTTTTTGCCTTGCAGCGAGATTTCCGTTAAAACCTGTCACGCATCAAACATTTTAGCCTTACTTAAGAAAAACATCCATGGTGTGTGTGTGTGTGTGTGTGTGTGTGTGTTGCAAAAAAGACAACTAAATATTTGGTGATGTTGGAACGATTTGTGCTCCATTCTTTTACAACCAAATAAACATGTTTAACACCGGCGGAAAGGTAAATCTCAGAGAGGTCATTTGTAAGAAGTGTGTTTTTTTTCCCGGGGTCGGATTTCAGTGGACAGGCCTGCGTTATAAGTTGTCAACATCTACGCAGGGAAACACCGACCAAGCAGCACCAGCAGCTGAACCACGGCGCCCTCTTATGGTCACAGGGTGACACGCTATCGTTTATCAAAAACAAACCTTCTAAAAACTCAATATTCATAGATTTTCTGGATCTCATCTCATCTTTCTAACTCAATTACAACGGATTAGCACCCTGAACTGTTGGATGCTGAGCAGCGTCACTCTCATTCCTAAGATAACCCTGTGTGCAGAGTTCTAGTCCCGTTATTGAGGTGGCATTTGAGTCCCGCTCTCACCGTTGCCTGTGTCTTCATCTGCCGGCATCCACGAGCCGGATGGATGGAAGGAAAGGATGTTGGCGAGTGTTGCTTCTCGTGAGAGTCTTCGTCTGAACTCCCCTGAGTCTGACTCGGCCGGGCAGCGGGCGGCCTCTCCCCTCCCCTCTGAATGCCCTTGCTGCTAGGCGACTCCCCCAGCCGACTGTGAAAAGTGTTCCTTCACTCAAAATGAGCTTTTTATCTGAGCTGCAGCTTCTCTAGGACGCCTCAGTCCCACTGCTGCTGTCGATCTTAAATCATCTGTTTTATTCTTTCCACAGGACTTTATCATCGCCCCTTTCGATTTCATCATTTGTTCATTTCCACAGGACTTTATTTTGATTTCATCATTTGCATTTGGCTGTGAAATGCAATTATTTTGAAGGTGATGCTCGAGGGGGAGATTTAAAACGTAAAACTTTAGACGTCCAAGTGTTCTAACGCTTAAGTTTGTGCAGATAATATTATGTACACGTAATAAACATAAAAAGTCACGCATAATAACAAATAGCATTCAATTATCTTGTGAAATCTCTGTTGTTGTTTTTTTTTGAATAACACGGATCATTTGCTCACTTTTACTGCTTTGGGCAGTTATGGGTCAGTCTACGAACGGATGAAATGCACGAGAACCACCATGTGTCCAACACATACATGTGCTTTGAATTTATCTCTAGGTTTCTACATGACATTTGGGAAATATGCACACGCATGTCCAGGTGTTTCAGTGTATACCCCCAATTGCTACATTATTACAAAAAAAAGTATGCTACATTGTATTGCTTCATTCTTTTTTAAGTGAATATGTGACCTCTGGCTTGTTTGCCTGCTTTTGGAAGGCTTTAAAAGCAAAGAAAAACACACAGAATGAAGAGCGGTGGCGGAAACATTCAGTGAAAAGTCGCTTGATGGTTCGGAAAGAAATCGACTGCAAGAAAATAGGAAGCAGTGCGGCGGTGAGATTAGGTAGCAAAGAAACTACCTAACTACCTTTTTGTCAAACTTCCTGTGTGACGGGCCAATTTCTCCCTTTCCTGAGAGCACATTGACATATGACTCACCTTTGAGCTGATATTAAAGCAGGTAAAGGAAGCCTCTACGTATCACTTCACTATTGAGTGGCACTCGGGCCACAATGGCAGCTTCCCAGCTATTTCCAGGAACATTACACAATTACTTAATTAGCCTCGGTCGCCACAAATGGTTCATGGAACGAACACCTCTGTAAAGCTGTCATCTGTTTCGCTGCCTTCCCTGGATGACATTTGCCAAGCAGTTTGGATAACATTAATGTCAGAGGGAGGGAAAGACGATAATGGCAACTAAGATGAGGGGAGAGGGGGAGGGTGTTGCTGCAGGAGGATCACAAGGGGGAAACATTTCAATTTCCATAACTTGAGAAAAGTACCAGAACCATCGATAAAGCTACTGCTTGAAGGCATATTCACTCTTTGAGAGAGAATGTTTCAGAACAAAAGCTTGAACTTTATGTTAAGAAGTGATGGACACAAACATTCACATGCAAAGGAGATTATGCATGTCGAGTTTCCCAGTGGGATGCGATCTCTGTGCACGATTGAGCACAAGAAGGTTAATGATGAAATTGTTACAGAGCATTACCAGTAGGAAAGATGACTACTAGCAAAAGATGAATGCACAGTTTGGAAAAAGGAAGGAAGAGAGGGAAGTGGAAAATGTATTCATATTCTGAGCAGAGAACAAACAACTGTTCATGCACAAGTTGGTGACGAAGGCGTTGACATTATTTTGGATATACTGAGCAAAAGCAACACATGATCAGATTGACATGGAGCACACATTAAGGACGCCCGATTCATCCCCCACGGTGCATCTCCCCAAGCACAGATGTATTTAGTAACATAAAGCTTGAAGAACATTTGAACTGCATGGTCAAAGAGACCTCGTTGGACTCCATTACTTTAATGTCCATCGCGCCGAGGTAATGACCAAAACATCGGCAGACAACCATACGTGCTGACAACTACACAACCAATCACTCCATGTTAACATACCGCCTGTGAATATTAAAAAGGGATACTTTGCTATTAATAATTCAGTGTACACGGTTGGACATAAGGCTGCTGCACATGCAATGAAAATGTATGTGGTGTGATCTCGTATTGTGACCTTTTAACAACGTGAGGATGAATGACACTTTAACACACGTTTTGCTTTGCACCCAATCTGGTCTCTCTGTGGCCTCGGACTCGTGCAGAAAACTCTATTGTGTTGGGATTTGGCCCTCCGGAGGGTCACAAAGAGAACTTGGAAGGCCAGTGATTTTATTATTGGTCAAATACATTTGTATCTGTATATATTTTGGACTTTGTATACTCTTGGCTGTTGTTTTTTTTTAGTTTGACCTCAGCTGTTAAGATTAATAGAGCTAAATTAAACGCTGGTTTCGCGCAATGCTACTGTATATCAACACTTGGTTGTCAATCTCTGCAGAGTTCATGAAGCGGTTGCCTGACGGTTTTTCAGGGCCGGCCCAAGGCATAAGCGAACTAAGCGGCTGCTTGGGGCCCCCTGGCCAGGGGCCGCTTAGTTCGCTTATGCCTTGGGCCGGCACTGCGGTTTTTATTTGGTTAATGACAGTTTTAAGTTTACAGTCAAATCTTCAACAACTTAAAAAAACGGTATATATTTGACAAGCTCAAGAGCAGCACCGACACTTTCCTGTTGATCAAATAGAGCATACGACACATCTGTCACTTTGGTTCAGACAATGAAAGGAGACTAAAAAAAGACACGGCACAGGATGTGTTAAATAATCCGTACGATGATCCTGACGATTAAATGAAACAATAAACAGACCTCACTTTCCAGTTCAAACCCTGCGACAGCGAC